>UXGC01000074.1:335687-396100 GCA_900480045.1 Eurytoma adleriae
AATATATTCATTAATTGTATAAGTTTTTATAAAAGTACTCGTAAAAGTATAATATTAGTGATCTTACTCATCCATTTATAGTCCCAATTTCTATTAGGATCGACGCCAAAGCAACCGTTTCCATTTGGAACACGATTTTTGCGCCACAGTCTATCCTGCAAAATAACATGTGGCATAAGTTTTCATTTGCTTCTTTTTTAATTTACTTAATCAAATATGATGCAGATTTAATTGTTTGTGCAATAACTGAATAATATAATGATACAACGGATTATTAATAAATAGGTATACCTCGGTAAATGTGTACACGTATCCGTCCGGATTGAAGACGGGGAAAATGTACCAGTCGTAGCTTCTGGCAAGTTTGCGAACTTCGGGGTTTTTGCTTGAAAGAAATTCGTTGAGGAGGTATGTAGCAGTGGCCGGTCCGATCCACTCGTTTGCGTGAATTCCAGCCTCTATCAATACCCCGGGTTTCTCTCGTTTACCGAACGATAGCTTTACACCCTTGATTAGCCGCCCTTCATAAGTCCTGCCAGCGTCGACGACTTTCACTTCCCTATATTTCTTGGCTAGGTGCATAAGCCACGAGTATATCTCTTCTAACGTATGATAACGGGTCCAACAGAATTTTTTCGACTTCCTGTAACGCGACCTCGACGGATTTACACTGTCTATTAATGTCTGGACATTTTCAATATTCGTTTGGTAGGTAATTCCAGATGAATTCATTTTGAAGGCGAATTCCTTGAGCTTCCCTGGTGCTACCATAAGGTGAGCCGTTGGATTTTTCACTTGTGGCGACGCCCAAAATCGATACTGCAAAATTAAAATAGTTTATTATTAGATCTGTATCAATTAATTTTTAATATTAAATATTAATATTTTTTTACATCATCTTTTTCTTGAGCAAGGTGTCTAAGATATTGAAGTTGATCATTATTGCTGAGGGTAATCTGAAAAACTTTGTAGTTTTCATATGTCTTTAAAGACGACACCACCGTTATTAAAAAGATGTTGAATGTCCATAGGTAATATTTCCACATGATAGTATTGTGTAAAACGATGATGCACTGTAAATTTTTCTGTTACACTTGCTAGACCACTTGCTTTAACTGAGAGATTGAAAAAATTACATCAGCAAGTGCCTTCTTAAATAAAATATAAATTCAAAATAGATATGAATTGACGATAAAAGAAACGTGAGTTAATGTTATTAGATAATTTTCTATAAAGTTAAAACTAAATACGATGAAATATATTTTTTGAATTCCAAAACTGATGTATAATGAATTAAAATGAAAACTGTCATTCGTAAAAAATTAAATAATTAATTTATTTTATCATGAAGTTATAAAGTGGAAGAAAACATTAATTATAACAATTTTTTCAACAAACAAAATTCTGAGCTTATTTCAAGATAAAAATTATATTTTAATTAAAAGCAGCTCGTTTCAGGTGTTCTTGATGGATAAGGTTTCGTTTGGATAACCCATCTTTGATGCTTCTTGAAATAGTGTCAGAAATGAGTTAAGCACTTCTTTTGCATTCGGAATAATCTGCTCAGCTGGAAGCAAAGATCCGTATTTTCCTTTATCTCGCAATTCGTACGTGAACGTTATCGGCAACTTTAGTTTTCCTTTTATCCAATCCATGGAACTCCCACTGTCAATATCTATTTTTATTTTGAAGCGTTAAATTAATTACGAAATTAGAAATAATTTTTAATCTGAATAATTTAGAAAAAATGTAATGTAATGACTGGCGATTATAATTACTCACATAATACTTCTGGTATATTTCCAACTTCATACGAGGTGCCATAAAGTTTTTTCAGTGACTTGATAGTTTCTTTTCCAATTAAAAGCTTAAGTAGAAAATCAATTATCCGTGAAATAATATAAAAAATTGTACTTTTTAAAAAAATTTAAATTAATGAAATACCAGTTCATCGTAGTTGTCAAGATGCTCGATAGTGTAGCCATATGGCAACAATAATAATTGGCCAGAACAATGAAAGGAAATAAAAGCAAATAATTTATCCGCTATAGATAAAATGTACTCTGAAATAGTTTTGGTTTCCATTTCCGAGAAAGGTTTCTTTCCCGCATAAGTTGATGCGCAAGGATTATCACTGGCTCCGCCACCTGAAATGAATATTTTCAACACCTGTCGTTTTTATAAAAATAAAAGTACAATATTCACGATCTTACTCATCCATTTATAGTCCCAGTTTCTATTAGGGTCGACTCCGAAGCAACCATTTTCGTTTGGAACACGAGTTTTACGCCACAATCTGTCCTGTATAACAGGTGCTATAAGTTTTTATTTTCTTTTTCTTAAATAATTTGCTGAATTAAAAGTACAGGAAATACAACTCTTTTCCTTTAAAATGAGACATGAATATAATATTTTTTAATTGTAGAAGTAATAAAAGTTGTTGCAGATTGAATTAGTTGTTTTGCAACTCCTGCAGTAACTTAAGTAGTAAATAATTATATATTACTATAACGTTACGGTGAATTATTATTAAACAGGTATACCTCCGTAAATGTGTACACATAGCCATCCGGATTGAACACCGGGAAGATGTACCAGTCGTAGCTTGTGGCGAGTTGGCGAACCTCAGGATTTTTGCTCGTAAGTAATTCGTTGAGGAGGTACGTAGCTGTGGCGGGTCCGATCCATTCATTTGCATGGATCCCAGCCTCTATGAATATCCCGGGTTTTTCGCGTTTGCCAAACGATAGCTTCACACCCTTGATTGGCCGCCCTTCGTAACTCCTACCGGCGACGACGACGTTCACTTCTCTGTACCTATCGGCCAGTTCTTCTAGCCAGGAGTTTATCTCTTCTAATGAATGATAACGAGTCCAAGAGACCTTTTTCGAATCAGCGATTGGCGAAATCGACGGGTTTTGTCGGTCTATTAAAGACTGGACATTTTCAATGCACATCTGGTAGTTAATTCCAGAGGAATTCATTCTCCAGTCAAATTCCTCGATCTTCTCCGGTGCGACCATGAGCTGAGCTGGTCTCTGCTTTGAAGTGGGCGCAATCCAAAAATCATACTGTAAAATAAAAGGTATTTGTAAGTTTTTAAATTTGATTATGAATGTATTAAATTGAATAGCGCAGTTTCAATATTATTTACATGTTTATAATCTTGAGAAAATGAGCTGAGGTATTTCACTTGTTCATCTGTGGTGGGTGCAATTTGAAAAACTTTGTAATTTTTATATGTCTTTAAAGACGAAACCAGTGTTACTATTATAAATACGTTGAAAATCAATGAATATTTCCACATTTTAGAAACATAAGTAAAATGCAGTTATACTTCAATAATCGCTATACTTTATAACTGCTAATTGTTGTGCTAGAGTGTCGTTACGAACAGGCGATAATTATCAGCCTATCTGCGTGCAACTAATTAGACGTGTGTAAAAGGGTGTGAGTACGCGCGGCACCTGCTCGACGGAAGCGTGATGCTCTCTCTGCTTCCGACCGTTGATCTGAAGCAACTCTACGCTGCTCCGCTCCGAGAATGAAAATCGCGACAGTGCGACACCGAGTTTTTTCAATAAATCAATTTGTTCAACCGAGTGGCAAAGTTGTGGCGTAATTTATTGAACAGCCAGCATCGATCCACCCCAATAATCCCACTAATCAACGTTAATATCAAAAACTCAATCAATGATATCGGATTGCATCGAAACAGAACTGATTTTTAACTTTATTATCTTTGATCTAATGCAAATAAGTAAATATCTTTGAGAAACCAGACATTGATAAATCGATTCTATTAATAAAAATCCATTGTTCCTCGGTTTGATTAATTTACCGCGTCTAGCCGATTCTTTTATCATCAATAAATGTAAATATAATTGATGCGATTTTTGATCTAGATTCCATTCCATATCAGTTCGATTAAACTTGTTTTGAAATGAGAATTATAATTCTAGACGATTAAATCCGATAAAAAATAATTAAAAGAAGTAATTCTGCCAATTTTATAAAATACACGCCAAAAAGAGCGCTTTATCAATTTCTGTGAAAAATTTTATTTACAGTTTTTTAAAAAACTAATATTAACGTTATAGGTACATATGTTGTTACAGTTGAATAATTAATAAGAATCAATATATGTCAGTTGGAGATTTAAATAAATTATTGAAAAACAGTATTTAGTGCGCTAATGAAAAGTAAACTTTAATGTTTTATAGTTTATATACGTTTATATATATATATATTATTTATTATGATGATAATTATTGAGCTAATATGTTAATTTGCTGAAAATAAACAAATAAAAAATAATAAATTTCG
The DNA here is from genome assembly GCA_900480045.1 of Eurytoma adleriae. NCBI lineage: Eukaryota > Metazoa > Arthropoda > Insecta > Hymenoptera > Eurytomidae > Eurytoma > Eurytoma adleriae. The sequence continues at coordinate 340,014 of UXGC01000074.1, forward strand.
CAATATGTGACACCACCTTTATGTGAATTTTCGCGCGGATACTTGAAAACTTGGCATAAGTTTAATCGAAATGGCGCGATTGTTTACCTATTGGTAGGTAATTTTATCAGTATATGTTTGCAAAGGCATGTATTTTTACATGATAGACGATTACGGTTAGTGGTGGAAGTGTTTTTTTTAAAAAATGTAGTTGAACATTTTAAAAGTAGTCAAAACTCCTTGTCAAAAGTTCCTATAGTACTGACAAGTAATCTCAGCTTGTAATCTAACCTATAATTGACATACTTTAGCATTGTGCAAAGTGTAAATATATTATATTGTTAAGATTATTTTCTTTTTCTACGTTTCTCTTAATAACTTATCGAATTTGTGATAAACTCTTCCTGTGATATGCAACAACGAAGAGTAACGAAGACAAGTTAAGTTGCAAAAAAAAAAAACGATTCCTATAATAGATAAGCAAAATGTTTACTGCACTCGTAAAAAATCGAATCTGCAGAGGGAAAAACGGTTTCTGTTGTACTATATGTGACGTAGAAATAGATGACAAAAAAAATGCGACCACTCATATCAATGACGATGAAAATCATCTTGAAAAATTGGCAAGCTTTATATCGCTGAAGAATTTCAAGATTAATGAAACAACGAGTATTGACTTTGTATATAACGGTATAGTTCCAATCAGTAACAGAGAGTTTAAGTGTACTTTCTGTTCCTGTCCTATTCCAAAATTTGATCACATTCCAGAACATATTGTTGGTAAGAAACATTTAACAAAACGCCGAAAAGTATTACCAGATTCTGAAATTCAAAATGAAATAAGTTTGTACAATGATCAAATTAACACAAACGAAAGTTCTTCTAATGTTCGAAAAGAAGCTGAAAATATAGTTTCTCATGAAGATCAAGCAATTAATACATATGTTTGCAATCATTGTCAAGACAGTTTACAAACTAATACTGCTTTAATGTATCATAAAATGTTCCACTTAAGCTCTCAAAATTATCAAAGAAGTGACATTATATCTTTTTATATTACAGAGAATTCAAAGAGAATATATTGTTTGATATGTAACTGTAACATAAACAATGAAGAAGACTTAGAAAATCATTTGAAAGAAGCCTGCCATATAAAACGAATGATGATCTTATGTTGTCCAAACAAAAACACCATTGTTAACATGATATACTTAAGCTCTTGCTTATTTCCAAACATTACTATTCCTCCAGATATTAACAATATTTATAATACACTAAATGCAGAATTTAACAGATATTTATATTACTTAGGTTGTAACATACATTACAATACGTTTCAACAACCAGTAGTACAAACCAGCCACATGAATGAACATGAAATGGTCAGTACAAATACCTCGCAAGTGTACAACCAACAAATTATGCCGCAAAATGTTGAGCAGTTTTTCTCTTGTTTTTCAACATTTTATTGTTTCCTGTGCAGTACAAACTTTTTAGATGAACAGTTATTGTTTTTACACTACGAATATGATTATGTTCACAAATACAGATTGGAGGCCATTAACTTAATTTTAAGAGATAAAAATATGAAGTTTGATACATATTTAGATAATGAAGTTATAAAGTGCTTAAAATGCCAAATACAGTTGACTGAACTCAGTGGAGCGGTAATGCATCTTTTTGAAATGCAACATATAGTTGAAAATGATAAGACAATAACTGATAATGTTTATTTAGTAAACGATGCAAATAATGAAAATATGTCAAGGAATATGTACGAATGTCCCATTTGCAAAATAAATGTAACTCATGACTATATGATGGTTCAGCATCTAGAATCTGACTATCACAAAACTAGAGTACAAGAATATTATGCTAATATGAATTGTGGTTCATTTGAAAAAATAATTTTTTTCTGTCCTGTTTGTAACATGAATTTTTTCAATGACAGAACATTACTTGACCATCTTTATGTTAGTCACCCAAAACAAATTACAAATACGGTTCACACAAATAATGTGATGCACACAAATAATGTGATGCTCGCAAATCCTGCAAATGTTTATCTGCCACCTAATAATGGATTAATTAATGGTATAAATCAAGACGTGCAACAGTATTTTTATGCCAAATACATAAATTCGATGCCTCCAAACGAAGCAAATCAATTTTATAATTTTATAAATCCAAATTTCATTAAAGATCATCAACAAAAATTACAAGCTGATGTACATAAACAAAGAAGTTATTACATGCAAAATAATGAAAGAACTTTGAATACAAATGCAACTGCAAATCGCACCAAAAACCTTATAAATTTCAGTCCAAGATATGTAAAATTATGTGTTGAGATTGGAGAAGAAAATATTTTTAAAATGCATCCTGAAAGAATAAAAAAACTACATTTAGGTATAAGTTTAACATTTCCATATGAATCTAACAGAGGCTGCATTCCTTGTGGTTATGAAGTTTCTAAAGATCCACAATATCTTTATGAACACTTGCGTTCAACAGAACATGAGAAAAATTTACAAGAATTGGAAGAAAATGATGAATTTTTTGAAAATTATCGAGACCAATACAGTGATTTGGAGCTAGCAAAATCATACATGCATGAAGATTCAGATGAATGGGTCAAGTGTCTTACTTGTAATACTTTAATAGAAAATCATGATGAAGTTATTCGTGATCACATTAATTTATCTCTTCACATTAAAAATTGTGAATCCTGGAGAAAATCAGCAGACACAATATTTAACTTATTTAATAACATATTTGAAAATCTTTGGTATTATATTGAAAAATTCTTTTGTAATATATGTTGTGCACACTTTGAATTTGAGGTTGATTATGCTAGACATTTGGAAAGTTCAAAGCATTTAAAAGAAGTGGAAAGAAGGATAATTAGAAAACAAAGTCTACAATTTGACTGCTGCATTTTATGTTCAAGCTTTTGGTATGCAAAATCTGACCATCATTCAATCCATTGTGAAAGAGATTCTCATAAGTATATATTGAGATCCCGTGATTTTACTGTGCCTGAAATGCCAGATTCAGCTAAAAATATATTAACTTGTATTGATAAAACTGTAAATGGCTTACTGCTGGAATCAGATGAAATTTGCAATTCTGGGAATGATATTGAACAAAAAATATTACAATCCATAGAAATGGTTATAGGATGTAAATTTCCTAAAGTTAAAGCCTATTTATTTGGCTCAAGAACTTCTTATTTAGGTAGTTTAGACAGCGACTTAGATGTCTATGTAGATTGTGGAAATCAGTATGACAAACTTCTTCCAAAGGAAGAAACACAAGAACAATTGATAACGGCACAAGAATGCTTCCATAAGTACCAAGACATTTGGATTATTGAAGATATTGTTGTATGTACTAGAATACCAATTATAAGATTAAGGCACAGGACTACAAACCTTAATTGTGATATTTCTTTCATTAATGGATTAAGTGTGGAAAAATCCAAAATAGTTGGGTATGTATGACATTTAAAATATAACTTACAATTTTCTCTTCATTTACATTTTAACCACTTAATGATTTTCAGATATTTTATTAAAGCATATTTACCTTGTCGAAAATTAAATTTGTATTTAAAAAAGTGGAACAATCTTTGCCGACTGTCAGGAAGAAAAGGAATAAATACATTCGCCATTACTTGGATGGTAATTTTCTATTTGCAAATTAAAGGGATATTACCAAGTGTATGGCATCTAATACAACTGGAAAATGCCTCTAAAATTGTAGCTGGTATGATTTTAATATCATTGATTGATAAAATTTTATCATTTACAATTTATGTATGTATTTAAATACTACAATTACTTGCAGGTTGGGAAACTGGAGTTGCAAAAACAATTCCAGTTGCAGAAACAGAACTTACATTTGAAGAGTTGCTTAAAGGATTCTTTTTGTATTATGCTGAATTCGATTATATATCTGACGTAGCTTGTCCGTTTCTCGGAAAAATAATTAAAAAAAGCAAACTGTCTGATATTGATGATTTACCTGAAGAAATGAACATCTATAAAACACTAATTAAAAAAGAAGACATAGAATTTTTCCGCCTAGATTCGCCTATGTGCATTCAAGAACCAATTGATTTGTCTCAAAATATAACAAAAGCTGTTACTAAACTTCATTTAAGAATGTTCAGACAATATTGTGCTGAAAGCGCCGTTAGTTTAAAAACTGCGGAAGATGACGATAAAACTTAACAAAACCAACAGATTGAGTTTTTAAAACGCTACAGATCATCTGAGTAACTGATTTTATATAATACTTTAAATACTATGCAAAAAAAAATTGACAAGATTAACTTATGCAGATAGTAATTATTTACAAAATAATACTAATCTAAATCATCAAAATTTACTAAAAACCTTAAGGTATTTTGAGTGAGATTTACCTCTTTATGGTTTCTAAAAAAATTTAAGAGTTTTTTGACAACATATCTGCACATAACTCAAGATATGAATTTTTAATACAGTCTTCTATTTAGGAAGATGCTAAAAAAATCTTTTTTTTTTTACAAAAAATTGCGTGATCCATATTGTTACAAAAGCATTTGCAAAATATTTCCTAATGATTAATCAAATGCCTAATGTAAATTTGGAGCTCTGACAGAAGAATTAGCTGCGTGTCAAGCAAATAAATAAAGAAGAGAAGAAAATGAAGACACTCCAGCACTACTTACAGTCCTGTTCAAGGTATTTCTCTCAGCTATCAACAAGCTTCGAGATAAATTATTTTTCTTCAATTTCTTCACTCAAAACACCCTAAAATATAGTGTATAAATGAAAACATATATTTTCATGTGCCAATTACAAGATTTAGTTTTCGATAAACGACATATCATGTCAATTAAAAATCCACAGATAGTTATTTTTTAAACATTAAGTCTTTAATATTTAATATGAATATTTACAAATTTTGTTGGTAATATTTTCTTTTTGATCTTTATATTTCATTATAAAATGTTTCTTTTGTAACAAAACTATTTTCTTTATAACAAAAAACTTTAAAATATCCAAGTTTTTTATATTAAAAAGAAACCATTGTAAAAACTGTAAAAAAAAACTGTTGCAATAAAAAATATTTCAAAATGCATTCTACAACATTGAATTTAGTTATTTCCTATATATGTATCTATTCTATCATTATCCCAGCCCATAGCAGGCCCAGCTTATCCCCACGACCCCACCACCCCCACCAGCGACCTGCGTACGCACGACGGCACTAGCCGTCCGAGCCGAGGCCCTCGGGCAAGAATAGTTTACCTACTCACCTGCAGAGGGATCACGTCTTCGACTGTGCGTGTGTAGTACTATGCGTGTGCCGCTGGCGTCGCCGGCGACGGTGATTCGTGTCTTCATCGCCTCGACAGTTGTGGTCTTGCAGTATTGTTGGCCATTCAGTGCCGTCAGAAATTAGTCGCACGCCGAAGCCGCCAGACAACGGTAAATTAAAACGCTGCGTGTTGTGTTTGACGAAAATGGCGGAAGCGAAATCACGTCGTCTTGCTGCTGCACAGAATGAAGATTTGTCAAACGTTGAATTTGAGACCAGCGAGGATGTCGAAGTTATTCCGACCTTCGATAATATGGGACTCCGGGATGAGCTTCTCCGAGGCATCTACGCTTACGGTGAGTTTTCTCCACTGCTTCTCCAGTTGAAACGAATATAACCTAAAAATAGTAGTTTTGTTTTTTTAAAGTTTTCGATTTGTTTCTGCACATGTTAAATCATCGGAATAAAAAGGCGATTGAATTGTCTTAATTGAATGATTAAATGATTTCTAATATATTTATATCAGTATTAGAAAATTTTGTTATTTAACTGAAATACATGGATACTGTAACTTGCAGGTTTTGAAAAACCGTCGGCTATTCAACAGCGTTCCATCAAGCCAATAATGAAAGGCAGAGACGTTATAGCTCAAGCACAATCTGGTACTGGTAAAACAGCCACATTTTCAATCTCTATATTGCAATCTTTGGATACACAGTTACGTGAAACGCAAGTTTTGGTGTTGTCACCCACCAGAGAATTGGCTACACAAATTCAAAAGGTTATCCTTGCTTTGGGAGATTTTATGAATGTACAGTGCCATGCTTGCATTGGTGGAACAAATTTGGGTGAAGACATCAGGAAGTTGGACTATGGACAACACGTAGTATCTGGAACTCCAGGAAGAGTATTCGGTAAGTTTGCAAAATCGAAGAATAATATACGAATTACATACCTATAAAGAACCTATACTCTTAATAAATGTAAACTTTAACCTAATTAAGTACCATCAGTATAAATTAAATAACTTTTTATATTTGATTGGTCTAAATTTGCTTAATAAATTAATTTATCATTTTCAGACATGATTAAGAGGAGAGTACTGAGGACAAGGGCAATCAAAATGCTTGTTCTTGATGAATCTGATGAAATGTTGAACAAGGGATTCAAAGAACAAATTTATGATGTATATCGCTACCTTCCACCAGCAACACAAGTAGTCTTAGTTTCAGCTACATTACCCCATGAAATCTTAGAAATGACTAGTAAATTTATGACAGACCCTATTCGAATTCTTGTAAAACGGTAATTTTACATCTTTTTACTTGTTTTACTAATTTTTTAAATAAATTTTTGTTATCTTTTTAATTCATCAATTTAATCTTTTGACAGTGATGAGTTGACGTTGGAAGGAATCAAACAATTTTTTGTTGCTGTAGAACGAGAAGAATGGAAATTTGACACACTCTGTGATCTTTACGACACACTTACAATTACACAGGCAGTTATTTTCTGCAACACAAAACGCAAGGTTGACTGGTTAACTGAGAAAATGAGGGAAGCAAATTTCACTGTATGTTCAATGCACGGTGATATGCCACAAAAAGAAAGAGACAACATTATGAAAGAATTCAGATCTGGCCAAAGGTTTGTACTCAATGATCATAATATTTTAAAACGTTCATTTAAAGTTTTGATTAACTAAGTTTTACCTTTTTAATTTACAGTCGAGTATTAATCACCACTGACGTTTGGGCTAGAGGAATAGATGTGCAGCAAGTTTCTCTTGTTATTAACTATGATTTACCAAACAATCGTGAATTGTACATTCATAGAATAGGTCGTTCGGGACGTTTCGGGCGAAAGGGTGTATCTATCAATTTTGTAAAAAGTGATGACATCAGGATTCTACGAGATATTGAGCAGTACTATTCTACACAGATAGACGAAATGCCTATGAATGTCGCAGATTTGATATAAATCGTATTTTACCTTTATTAACTTAGTTTCAGTTTAAGATATTTTTAAGATTAGGAAGTTATAGTCAAAATTATTTTGTTACTTTTGTATATCTCGTGTGAGTTATACAGCAAACTTTTTTAAAAAATAATATTTAAAAAAGTATGGGTCAAAGTAATCTTATGAATTAGTTACAAGAAAAGAGAATTTTCTTCATGCAATAGATAAATATGTAATATTGTATTTACCATTTTCATTCTACCACAAAACTAATATTTTTCTTGTAAAATAAAAGTACTGTCAATAAAATCAATTAAAATCTAGCTAACTTTTCTTATTCATTGCGAAAGTATTATAATTCATGTTTACCTAAATAGCCGTACTTCCGCGCTAACGGCGAGTTTCAACCCTCGCATTGTCAAGCCAGACCCAAACAGAAAAAATCAATAACCACCCCTATAGCATGCTCAGCAACGCATCTAGTACAGTGGTTTCTTCAGTAGGTAAAGATGATTCTGGCGAGGAGAAATTCTCGATCTCAGTGAAAGGCGTATAATAAAGATGTTAAGTTAATTATTAACATCCATAAACAAATTACGTTGAAGAAACATAAAGTTTGCGCGAGATGTATCAAGACTCACTTCTAACAAGTTGCTTAAAATGGAAGGTCGTCTGAGGCGCAAAGTGCGATCTCGAAAAGGGACAACAATGTAAATATGTAGTGAAATATGGCTAGTGACGGTGGAGGCTTAGTTATTTAATATATTTTTTTAGTAGTCGAAATAGAGAAATATGGAGCAGCCCGAAGACTGCGGGCGAAATTTGAGGAATCAAGTGGTTTGTCGCTTTCAACATGATTACAAGCTTGATGGAGTCTGTGCACCAAGTAAGCTTGGTTTACTTAATTAATTAGCACTTTGTTAAGTCTATTTTCAAATCGATTTTATAAGTGATACCGTCATTCATAGCCAATTATAAAGTTTACAATTTTAGCTTTGACTATGAAGTAAAATAACATCATTGCCTTTCCAATATAGTAGTTATATATGAAGCTTATTAATAGCTTATGAATTATCCAATTATTATTCATTGAAATTTATTTAGTATTCATTGAATTTGTTGAAAATACTTGAACTTCAATTTGCTTTATGAAAATTTTGCATTACTTTAAGACAATAATCATTTTACTTTCATAATCTTCTGCTACTTTAATCCTTTATTTTAATCAAACATTTACATAAAAAATATTAAATTTATCATTTATTACATTTTACAAAAGCAAAACCAGTCAATCAGCAACCAGAGAGGTCAACTGTTTGTATCGCTGTCTACCTCATGTCTGAAGTTTGCTTGACATTAGACATAGAGCGAAGTGCAACAGCCCAACAAATTATAAATATCATTCAATCAGAACCAGAATTAGGACTTGCAAGGACTCCACCATTCACCAGTAGTCAACCAGTATTTGCTTTGTGGTTGTGCTCATCACAGCTGGAAGTACAGCTGAGACCGAATCACAAACCATTAGAGTTAGCAACAAAGTGGCCTCGATTAGTCAATAAGTATGGTCCACAGAGACGTAGAGCCATTGATGAAGAGCCAGTTCTGTATTTTCGAAGAAATGTTTTTTTGTCAAGGAGGGATGAGGAGCAAATTAAAGAACCAAAAATCATGGAACTACTTTACGCAGAAGCCAAAAGAAATGTACTCGATGGTAAGTTTGAGTTCCTACAATTTTCATCAAAAGAACAATTTTTATTTCAATTCTACTATCTTGAAATATTATTTAAAAAAATCTGTCTATCTTTCTTACAACTAACAATTTAAAGTAGACATATAATAGACAAATTTTGTTTTTATCCTAATCACTCCAGACCCTTTAAAACTATTACAGGAAGATATCCCTGTGAAAGCCAAGCGCGATACGCGAGTCTCGGTGCACTCCAGGCGCGCATCGAGCTTGGACCGTATAACGTTCAAGCGCACACACTCGCCTTCTTCCGGAAGCACCGTGGCCACTATCTGCCTCATCACTATAACTCGCCTTCGCTACTGCTGGGTCTAGGATTTGGTTTGGGCCTTGTCGGTGGTAAGGGCGCGCCCGAAGCCCGTCTCCTCGAGCAATACAAACGCATACCCAACCATTCGGGCACGAACACGAATCCCCGTAAGCTCGTGAGGAAATACCTGGAGTTCTGCTGGGGTCTGCCGTGCTACGGGGCGGCCTTCTTCCAGGGTCAGATAGAGAGGCCAGTGCGAGGGCTCGCCTCGTGGATCACAAATCGCGATTTGCCGGTGCTGATTGCAATTAATACCATCGGAGTGTACATAGTCGACGATGCACAATGCGTGAGTTCTGCGAATAAAAAAAGAAATATTAATAAAAAAAACGTTTAAATAAAATTAAAATAAAAGTCATTTAAAGAAGTGAAATCTTAAACAAAAATAAATAAATTTTCAGAGTCTGTTGTTGGGATTAAGGTACTCGGAGTTGAACTGGGAAATGGCCAAGCCTTCTGATGAGGGAAATCCAGATTGCTTGCCTTGCTTATTTCTCCAATTTCCTGTAAGAGAAAATGGTGCGCGTGTATATAAAATACTACAAGTATTCTCAAGACAAGTAAGCATTTACTAACGTCAATAATTTAGGCATAATATTTAAAAAATCTACAAATTATAAATATGTTAATAATGTAATGCAGGCAATAATGATGGACACGTTAATATCTGTCTTTGCTGAAGAGAGCAGACAAAGCGAAGCGGCTGATGAAAATATAAATGCCAACAACAGATTGCAAGATAATTCAATGTTATCAAACATTGGAAGTTTTACGAATAAGCTTAGTAAATTCACCCTTGCTACGTTCGATGACGAAGGTAATTTATATTGAATATTAAGTGACGTGAAAATGATGTCGATTATTACGTTGCCATAATTACTTTTTAGGCCATTGCATTGGTCAAATGGGATCATGGTCCTTTCAGTAGCCGTTTGCTCCTGCAAGTCCCTCGACTCTCACATCACATCACTTAATTACTGTCAAAAAATTAGAGCCAAAACCTACATTTTTATAAAAACACACATACTGTACAAAATCTATCAAGCGTCATTCATTGTTCAATGAAATAAAATAGACGATCCTTTTACATAAAGCAGTGTATTTATTTTAGTCATAAGGAATAGAAATTCAATTCCAGGGTGTGCCCTCACAAAGGAGGACGTTTATATATCACATTGATTCGGTGAGATCTGCAATATATACCGTTTCTTCTTTACTCAAGAATATATTTTTTTTTTTTTCAGTCAATGATGTTTAAATTTCTCTTTCATAAATTTGTTGTAAATCTTCTATCTGATAGTCAAATGAATTACAATAATTCTTCTATGATGTTAGCATTTCCGCAGTAAACAAATATCAGTATGTATTTCTTTCATAGCTTCATAACAAATATAAAAAATTTTAACCTTATTTTTCGTGGCTTCTTAGTGTCGTACTTGATATATAGGACTGAAAAATATTGAAGACTGAAAAATATTCACTTCGAGAGGACAAAATAGTTTTATACAAGAGAAATCTTTTTTTGTCCTCAAAAAAGATGAAGACACTCTCTTCTCCTGATTCCAAAATTTGTTCGAAATCTCTGCTTAATAATAAATCTGTTATCGGGAAATTCACCTATACCATGCTCGGGAACCAAGAATTTAAGTAAATATACTGAATCAAATGAAAGTGATACGAATATAACTACAATAAAACTACTTCTTAGGCTTTTCCCTCGATTCGTATTACATCAGTTAATAGTTGTAAAAAAATTAACTCTAATTCTGCAAACAAATTGTCAAACATCATTCTTACTTACACAAAATAAAGTAGACGAACATTCTGCACATATCGTTGTATTTCTTTCAGTCATAAAGAATAGAAATTTCTGAGCTTCGCTTCAGCACATTCAGAAGTTTAACATATCTTTCATGAGCAAGATCACGGTGCCGATTCATTCTTACTTCTAGGGCACGTAGATGAACATTTACTTCGTTGACTTGCTCTAAGAGGTGTTCTTTTTCTTCTTTAGTCAAGCCTTCAGTCTAAAAATACACATATTGCAAAAAATTTCTAGAAATAATTCTTAACTAAAAATTTTCAAATCAAATCTCTTAAAACTTACAAGAGTTAATTGTTTTTGTAAAGCAACCAGTTCATTGTTACGCCTTTCATATGTACTCATGATGCAGTTAGCCCTGTCTACCAAAGTTTGCTTGAAATCGTTAATACAATCTTCTCTAGCTTGTTCTGCTTGATTCTTTGTAAGATATTTCAAGTTGCCGATGCGAGCCAAGTAAGGTTCCAAGAAGTCCGCTTCTTTTTCCAGTATACGTTGACTTTGAACTTTTATCTTTTCCTCCTAAAAATTGGATATGTGTTTTAAATACTTGATATACTGTAAAATATTAAAAAATGATTAGTTAAAATATTATTTTACCATAGCTAATAGACCCTTCTTGGCATTTTCATTTCTAATCGGATCGAAGATTGAAACTCCTAGTTCTGGATCAGAGTATTCAGTAGACCTGACTTGCAAGAACTTAAAAATTTCAGTTTCACCATTTCGGACTTCGACTATTGATTTTTCCTCTTGTTCCAACTGCTTTTCGAGTTCATCTATCAAGTCATCGAAATCGTCAGGACTAGCCATAGGATCTGGCTGTTAATAATAAAAGAATCAAAATTTATAGAACATAACTTAGGAAATAAAAAATTTTTTTTTTACATTATAACCGTGAGTCATTTCTGGCGTGAAAAGAAGATGATCTCCTCGTTCAGAAGGTGGAGGCTTTATGAAAGTTCTGGTAGCCTGAGTGTACTGATCTTCTTTATAGTGATACGTAAGACGTATTTCATTAGCTATTAAATTAAACTCTCGAATAGCTACGTCTTTATTAGCAGGTAGTTGTTCATTTCTGCGAAATCTTTCCACGATTCTCTATAAAAACAAGAAAAACTTTGCTTTGTATTCTGAAAAATAATATAAATAAATGTATATTATCTTACTGTAATCTTTCGGTAGTGAATATCGTTAAGATCGTTGGGATCACCTTCCTCGTCAAAAGGTGAGTACTCGGCAAATCTAGAAATGCAATAAAATAGTTATTTGATAAAAATATTAGAAATTAATAAATACATTTATCTATACCGATTATACAGCCGATCATCGCGTTCTCTGAATTCTTGTATTAAGTACAAAGAGTGCATTTTAATACTGGCCAACTCATCAAGCCTTTTAGTATCGTAAAATTCGAGTGTCCTATCTTCATCAACCAAATCTTTGCTACTTATATAGTACTTGTGACCTATAAAAATAATATTACAAGTGGAATTAAAACAATTTAATTTACTGATTTAATTTTCTCATGTAGGTACTATTTTCTTGTTATTATTAATAGAAAACAAATAAATTTACATCTGCAAGCATCTGGTCGTCCATTTTTATAAAAATCAATAGCTAAATCTTTGGTCAGATCTTTTTCAGATCTAACGAGATTGTCGCCTCTGTTTTCATATTTTTCATAAACGTAGATTGGCTTCTTGTACTCGTAATCGTTGTACTTAGTTACAGACTCTACCATACCATCATTTCTTAGGTACGGCGCGAACAATTCCACTTTAGTCTTTTTGTAGTAGATGATCTTATTTCCATTTGGATAACGCTTTTCAAAATCTGAAACAAACAATTTGCGAATATTAAAATATTACCCTGTTTTTGTTTCTGTTAAATAAAATAATACTTCGCTAAAACTATCGGTACGTGCAACTAGTACCTTGATAAGGTATGTCTATTCTTCCGACGTACGAAGCAGGCACGACCATGTGAAATTCCCTGCGAATCTTCGTCTCCTCGCTTTCCTCGTCGTCCTCTTCCTCCTCCTCCTTCCGCATGTGTCGGGGCTCCCCGGGTAGCAGGTGCTCCCAGAGCTTCAGATCCTTGAGATTCCACTCGAGCTTGCTGCAGGCCTCGCTGCAGTCCTGCACGTTCACCCAGTAGTTGCAGCTGTTCCAGACGCTCTCGACGCCGAGGTAGAGATTCGCGGTCTCGGGGTCGCCGGCCCGCCAGGACTCGCCGGTCGTCGTCTCGATGAACAGGGGCTCGGTGATCTCGGCGACGCGTGGTCCCACGCCGCCCGGCAGTAGCACCACCCACGCGTGCACCCTCTGGCCGAAGTAACGATCGGCCGATGGTCTTTCCAATTCCTGCGGATTTAAATGTAACATGAAATGAAGTGCATGAAATAATTCAAATATACTTAACTCCACTTGCATTTTTTGACAAGATATACTATTTCGTCGAGAAATATATGTTTTCCTTGTTTATTGTAGCTATATCATCTGCGCAACAGGTCAAACGTAAATTAATGTTAAATTACTCCGCACTAAAATGTACAGTATAATCTAGTAATTTTTCTTATAGCGAGAGTCCGAAACATTAACTTTTACTTGATCATCTTTCACCGCGTAACTTAGAGCTCAAAATGAAACGAACGGATTAATAATTTAGCACTCACTATGATCATCCTTTGACGCGCTTCTTCGCGGGCATTGATTTCGTCCTGCTCTCTTCTTCTATGACGTTCCTCGATCCCCGCGAGGAACTTGCTGCTGAAATCAGGCGGCGATTTTGGTCGGTACTTCGAGGTGTCCGCTTTCGGCGGGGGTGGTTCCGGTTCCTCTGGTGGTGGTAGGTACGGACATGGTCTTTTTCTCCGGTCACAGTGGGTTTGCTCCCGCGACGCGTAACCGCTTACCACGTAGGCGTTGTAGCCCAGACCCAGCAGAAGGCACACCAGGAAGTTCGAGAGCTCAAAACTGTTGGCTTGGCGGACACGCAGCAGGTGCGTCGGGCTGTACAGGTGCTCGGGCTGTGGATAAAATTGAAGTGTTAATTTCACATGATATAAGTAAATATATTAATCAATACTATATAAATATATTAATCAATATTAATAAATATATTAATCATACTAGCTATTTTTTTGTGCATATTCTAACAGAATTTCATTTATTAATAAAATTATTTTTCGGGCGTTTCTAACGTGAATATTATAAATTATAGTCTACACTCAGGCAATTCAAAATGATCATATTCACAAATGATAAAATTATAACAAAATCGTTTCAATTCGAAAGATTATTTATCGACAAACCAATGGGTCAGTAACCGACCTACGGTTTGTACACAAACAATCTTCCTCATTGTACCATCGGTCGATAAGCTAACTCATCGGCTGCCCCCGTAAAAGTTTGAAATTCTTGCCGCACTACGTCACGAGCAGCCACAGTCGACTCTGCCGTTTCTTTCCCCCGGCAATCCGTCTCTCTCTTTCCCGCTCGTCGCGGTATTCGCTTCTGTCGTCATCGGAAATGCCAGCTGGTGGCGTCGACACACATAATAACAATAATAGCTCCCCTCCGCCCCTGCAGTTCAGCGCGCTCGCAGCGCGACGCCCACGCGCTTTGAAGGCTTCGCGCCACGAGGTGCGCGTACAAAGTGTAGCCACCGTCACCGACGACGACGACGTCGACGTCGCCGTGCGCTAAAGGGAAGGAGGCGGGGGTGGCGCCTCGACCGGTGCAGGAGGCTACCGCATAGCCGCAGAGCCCGAGAAAAGGGGGGCTTTTATATGCCGGGGCGAAACGTAAACACACGCGCCGGCAAGAAAGAGGGAAAGAGAACGAGGCTGCAAGTGTATACACACGTACGTAACACCACGTACCGAGAGAGCCGGCCGGCGAACTTGAATGAAATTACATAATATAAGAAGTGTACGGTGCTCTCTCGGCTGCCTCCGCCCCCTCTCCCTCCTCCTCTCTCTCCCTCCCTCTGCGCGCTCTAGTGCAAACGCCGGCTCCTCCTTGCGCCGAGGCGCCCGCGTGGAGAGGGAAGCCGAGGAGAAAGAGAGCGGGAGAGCGAGCGAGAGAGAGGACTTATATTCCGTGAAATCCGGCCGCAGAGAAACGGAAGATGACATTGACATTGAAAAGCCGGTGCGCGCGCGCGCGAGCAAGCAACCGAGCGCCATTATATATATACGTACACGTAACCCCGAGTAAGAGGACGGGAGACGGAGATGGAGCGAGGCGCGGAGAAATAGATATAAAGAGAGAGGGGAGAGAGAGAGAGAGGGCTGCGCTACTGTATTGCCCCGGTGGATATGGATTTGCTCGAATGTATCGTGCATTCCCTCTCGCTCTCTCGCACGCGCGCGCGCGCACAACTCGTACGTTACTCCCGGCCGCCCCCTCACAATGCACGCACATTTCTCTTTTGCGGAAATACAGGTCGCCGTGTGTATACGCTTACGCCTGTGTGCGCGCCGCCGCGTACACGTTGAATCGAAGCGGAGAGGCGGAGCGCGCATACTTGGCTGCAGTAGTAACGGAACGGCACGTGCGTACGATCAGCTGATCGGTCGGATTGCCCGCTTTTCCACGTTGTTGCGTCGGCTATAGTCGTAGTACGCGCGCCGCCTGTATGCGCGCGAGCAGTGGGAGACGGTGGTGCGTTTTTTCTTGCTTCCTCGGGTGACCGACTTTTCGAGCTTCGGTCTTGCTACCGGTGACTTCGTTTCGGGCGAAGTTTTACGGGTGGACATTTGGCCGGTCAGAGCCGACTGTTACCACTTGCTTCGGCTGCAGGGAAGAGGGGTTGACGAGTTGCCGGCCGGCCGGCGGGCAAGATGGAGATGCAGGATAACGAAGTTATGCCGGCGACGTCGCTGTTGTCGTGCGTCCGAGGATTGAGTTATTGGGGAGGTGTGACTTCTTGGTTCGCATTTGCAGTGGGGAAATTTACTGCCGGGTCGACCCTTGTGTTTTGTTTTACAGGATTAGCTCGGCCGAGGCGTCGGGTCGGGGTGTTTGTTCGCCACTTCGTATGATTTATTCAATTGTTTTGAACTTCACTTCTTCACACTTTAGCGAAGATCTTATTGATTTTTTAAGTTGCAGGTACTCACCAGTTCCTAAATTCTTACTTTTATGATTTTGTCGGAATAGTAATTAAACACGATTAGGATATTTCTTTTTTTTATAGGTACAAAATTAAAAAATTATATTTATTAGGTAACTTTTAACTCAAAATCAAACTAACTTAAGTTTCAAATTGAAGATGCTTTTTAAGAGATATTATAAACTACATTTACGTACGGAATAAAGTTTGTCCAGAATTTTATAAATGAAAACATTTACCGATGTAGTAATACTTTTTTATGAACGTTTAAAGAGTTCTGGTCTTAACAACTGGAGGTCATAAAGTTTAAACTTGACAAAACATTCTTAATCTTAAGTGCTCTTTAAAATGCTGGTGAAATAATATTTACGAAGTTTAAAATCGCTACTACAATAATTCTTCACCAAATCAATTTTAAATTGTTCAGATCAGATTTTATTTTATTATCTAAACTTTCCATCTTAGTAGTTGCATTTATTTAATATTCTATGTTTGAAAACATTAGTCAATATTTTATTCGGTTAATCACTATATTAACGAAACAAACTTTTTTCAACATTACGCAATTTCTGACAACAACATAATCACATCGCGCAACAGCTTTATCAAACGTTCTCCGTTAAAAATTCGACGCCACTCTTCGCGTTAAAAAAAAACTGCTCTTCCCACCGCCAGTCTTCCTCCACCCAAAAAAACTCCATCCAGGGTAAAGAAAGCCTCAAGGAAAAAAAGGAAAGGAGCAAAGCGGGTACCCTTCAGGAGACCTTCTCGTCTCGCGCCTTAACGCGGGCGCACGAACCTAGGGCCGGGGCCGAGAAGCCCGCGCGCCTCCTCTTTTTTCCCGTCGCCGCCGCGCCCGTCTCCCCCGCGCCGACTCGGCGGGGATTTTCGGAGCGTAACGAGGAGCCGAAAGGTGTCACCTATAGAGCTCGGGCTCGGCCGCTCGGCTTCGCCTCCGCGCTATATATCTCCCTCTCTCTCTCCCGACTTTTTTTTTCGCAAAAACACGTAGAGTCCGCGCGAGCGCGAGAGGGAGGATGGCCAGTGGGTGGCTCATCGCCAGCCGCCCTCCTCCTCCGCCACCCCCAGCCCCCCGGCGGTCGTTTCCTCGCTCGCCCCCTCGTCAACCTCATTCCGGCGGCGTTCGCGAGCGAGCGACCCCTTCGACCGTCAGCCACGTGGGACGGAGACGGAGAGCGCGACGTACAGCCGCGGGAGCGAGCGAGAGGGAGCGACGACCAAAGGCGGGACGAGGGTGTGAGGGAGCAGACAACGCGGACGAGATACCGCCGCCGCCGTCACCGGCGACCGAGCGAGCGAGAGGGAGATAGCGAGAGACAGAAGCGCGGCAGCTGCGAGCGCAGTGGCGCTCAACCGGCTCGGCGAACGCGAAACGCCCGGCGAATTTCGGAATTTTCGAGAAAAGCCAGTTTTTTTGCGCGCGAGTGGAGGGAGAGAGATTATTCGGGATTTTGGAGCGGCCCGCGCGACTGTCGCATTGGAGAATTGGAAATTTTTTTTTTACGCGGCGATAGGGGTGGTACCTTTTTTCATGAACCTTGCGCGCTCAGTTTCGAATGCTTTATTTCGATTCTAAATAGATTTCATTTCTGGAGCGTTATTTTAAAAAAAAAGAAGAAGGAAAAATTCGTTCCTTTATTAATGCAGGAACTTCGACGCTTACAGAGTCCGAAAATAATTCTCCCCCTTTTTTACCACGCGAAGATCGAGCCTATAGCAATTACGTGTTTACGAAGACGTGCGTGGCGTGGCGCTCGTTTATTACAGCAACGGACAAAAAAAAAGAAGAGAATATCAATCCGAATTCGCCCTGAGCACGTATCGTGCGTCCCATCCTCATTAAGAGAAAATTAAGCCAGCCGGTCTAATTACGCATTAACGCAGTCGCGCTCGCAGCGTACGCCGCAGCGCGCGCGCGTAAACAAGCCGGGCGCGCACGCGTCGTCGAACGAACGCGACGCCATCCTCATTTGTCCACGTCCGCGCGATTTATTACCTCCGATAACACTTATGAGCGCGCGCTTCGAGGGTCGCCGGGCGAGCGAGAGAGCCGAGAAAAAAAAAGCGTATAAGCGTCCGCACGGCGGTCCACGGGAGAAGAGATCGCCCTCCCTCGGTCGCGCGCGCGTGCATGCCTAAAGCGCATTAGCCCGTAATAAAATCGGCCGCGAGAGACCCGCGCGCTCCTATTATCCCCGCGTCGGGGGCAGCCTTGGGAGTCTGCGCCGGCAAAAAAAATCGCGATCGATAAATCGCCGCGAAGCCCCGGAACGACCCGCGCGCGCGCCAAAAAGAGAGAAAGTGGACTGTGTGTGCGCGCGCGCGCTCGCCCCTCGCGGAGGGAGAGTAAAAAAATGTACGTCGGGGCGAGGGGTCGAGCGCGCTTTCGATCTATATAGGCGCGCGGAGGGAGCGGGAGCTGCGGGGTATAGCGAGGGCAGGGGGGGGGAGAGCTCAGATAAGAAAAATGCAAGTTATCCGTCAGCGCGAGGAAGCCCCGGCCGTCGGCTCGCGATTAAGCCGAGTGCGCGCCCCGCGCGTATCGACTTTTACCCTGCAATCGGCTCTTTTTTCTTTTAAGAGAAAATATTTATTGCGCTATGCCTTTGTAACGCACCCTCGATTGGTTGATACTTATTTACGCTCAGTCGTTTTGCGATATCGATTAAAATGATTTCTGCTGTATTAATTAAAAAATTTGTTTTCGATGTTGCGTAATCAATTAGTTTACGGAAGAAATCAATCATTAACGAGTCTTACGAAAGGTTACGAAAAATTCAAAATTAAAAAAGGGCACAAGTACAAAACGTGTGTTTTGGAGTAACCGATTTGTGCTTGCGGGGTAACTAATTTTTCACAGTATACCGATTTGCTATTAAAGTGTTGACAGCCCCGCAGGCTTGCGATGTAAAAACGTTTAAGTAACGTTTTTAGTCGATGAAAAATCTCAGCCGAAAAAACTATCGGCATATAAATACACCACGTTTTCGTGTACGGAGGAGCAGAAGAGGAGCCGCGACGGCGATAAGCGCGCGAAGAAAAATAAAGCAGCGAGGAGCCGAAATCATCTCCGCCTCGCGCTAGCAAGCACCCACAGGGCGCACACGTAGGCGCTGCTCGCCCCTCGCCCCCCTCCCCCCTCAAGAAGGTTTAAGCGCGCCTCTACGCCTGGGCGCGAGATAAAGCTTTTCGGGGTCGCTGCGGCGCATCGAGGTCGTTATCTGCGGACGCGGCCAGAGGCCTAAATCAGGGACGATCGCGCGCTCCCGCACCGGTGGGAACGGCGAGGGGGAGCGCGGCGGCGGCGGCGACGGGGGATACCTATATAGGCAGCGGCCCGACGGTGGCGGTGGCGTCGCTATCTCTGAATATGCGAAGCGCTATTTGGCGTCCGCGGCGCGAACCGCCGCACACCCGCGTACCTAGTACCCGGTATTACTAGATACTAGATAGCGCCCGCCTAGTCTACCCTCCTCCCACCCCCCTCATCCCACCGCCCCCTTCTCGGCCTTCCTCGCTCGTCCCCCGAGCTCCGCGAGCCTAAGTTAGGTCGGGCATATACGTGCAGGCGCCGTTGAGCTGCATGCCGCAGTCTCGCGTCCTCTCTCTCTCTCTTCTCGCTAAAATATGTGCGCGAAAAATCCATCCCGCGCTCAGAATTATCCGGAAATTTGCGATATCGGTCGACGCAGTTCATTCGCGCATTTTCGCCCCCGCTTGCGTTACCTCGTTCGCTTAAAAATTGAGCAATTCCACTCAAATTTATATACGAAGGCGTAAAATTAATTAAAACTTTTGAACAAACAAAGATCTAAGTGCGGAATTCGCTTTTTCGTACCGCATATTTCTCACGGTGAAATCGAATATAAACGTGCGAGTCACGAAAACCGCTCGGGCGGTGCTTACGCAGCCGAGCTTTTTACGTAAGCACACCGGGCGAGAAAGCGAATTCGCACGTGCCCGCCCGGCCGAAATAAAGCAATCAACGATTGATGTCGCCGCGGAGGAGGAGGCGGCGGCGGCGGTCAACGGCGAGCGTTAACGTCGGCAAACAAGAAAAATCAATCGGCCGATCGATCGGTCGTTCGCGCGGCCCGCGCATATATATTCACGCATACATATACGCGGGTCCGAGGAAAGGGGACGCGACCGCGGCTCTGACGCGCGCAGACTCGCACACGTATACGTACGAAAATACGCCGGGGTCGGCGTGCGCGCCTCCTTCCGATCGCACACGTATATACACGGGGACGCGTCCGCGGTCCCCGGTTCGTGCATGTGCACGTGCGCGCGGAGCGTCGCCGGGAACGGAGTCCGAGGGAGGCGGCGCGCATACATATTCATGCGGGCAGCGGCGGCGGCGGCAGCGCCGCGCGGGCGCGCATATAGCGTGTGCACGCGCGCGATAAAGAAATTCGAGCGGTATAATTAGCTCGTTAGCTATATGCGGCCGTAGGAATCGACGACGCTTTAAGCTTCGCCGATTTTCGCCTATTGGGTGCATATTTCAGAAATAATGGCCACCCAGCCATCGTGATTAATGACCGGCGAGGTCCGTCCTTCTTTATTCGCTTTTTTTTACGCCGTTTAATAGTCGTAGGTGCGGGAAATAATGGGGGGAGGAGTCTTTTCTTAATAATTCGATTGAATGGGAAATTGATGCGCTTTAAAACAGCGCGGGGATGGATTTGTCCGGGATTTAAAGGGGCCGTGCACGAATTCGAGAGGGAAAAGTTCAAGTGACTCCCTTTCACTCGCTTGCCTGCGGAATTATTTATAAATGTATGTGGGGTAAGAGCGCGAGGATAAGCAGAGGTTAGAAGTGATAACGGGACGAGGTAATTGGTGTAAACCGTCATGCGGCAGTTTGACGCGCGCGTATAACATTCAAATTGGCGCGAGGGATTTCCTCGCGTTATTACAGGCGTTTAGACTCTCTGCAAATGTAAATCCTTTACACGGTTGAATCACTGTATTAATGTTACCTTATATCGTGATAATTTTATGACACAGTCTATAAGCGCAGTATAAAGTGTCTGCTCTTGAAACATTTATTTCAATTAATTTTTTGCGACTTTTGGCAATTTAAAAATTTAATATTTTTTTTTTAAATTTATATAGTGATAAAATTTTAGTTTCCCTTCCCTTTAAAGCGAGGTTTATTAATATGCGGGTGGTGAGCAGTGCGTGTATTTTGGGAAGCGCGAGAGTGCGACACGTTAATAAGCCGTGACTACATAGGAACACTTTGATGTGCATCTTTAATAGAGCTTTATAAAAAAAATCGGTACTAAATGAAAAAATATTTATAGCATCAATCAAAAAACTTTAATTTGTGTTAAAACTGCGTTAAAATTTTATTTATCAATTTATTGCATGTTATCCTTATTTAACTATGCTTATTTTTCGAACAATCTCCGTCGTAATTTTTTCACTTAATTAATCGTAAATCTTTTTTTTCCTACGAACGGAAATAAAGGAGTGCGTCCGTTGATATCAGATAAAAAAAAGGCCATAATAATCGCGAATACCCGCACGCGACTGCAAGCCAGAAGTAATGAGGCGCATAGCTGGCTTTGACAGAATTTTCACTTTGGTATTCGGTCGCCTCGCCCGCGTACCGCTATATATTTTAAATTCGCGCTTTACTTTCGAGCTGGGTGAGCTCGATGAGCAGCGAGTTTGAATGCGCCGATTTCCATCCGAGCATGCCACCGTGGAATTTTTCATTCGCGCGACTTTACGAAATATATCTCGTCACACTGACCCAGTATAACCAATCTCCCCCAACAACCCAGCGTTCCTAAATAAGTCAATTATCCAAAACGGACGAAATTTCACCCCAATCGCTTCCTCTCGACTTGTATATTACGCGACTCCAAAATTACAGGACGCCAATATTGCCCCGTGCGTAAGAAATTTATTTACGATCGGTGCCCGGAGAGGTGACGCACATTAAAGCTCTCCTCGGCATGCCCCCCGCGTCCCGGCGTAAAATATTCACCGAGCGAGCAATAAGCGCACCGCCCCGGAGGAAAACAATTTCCAATTACCGGCCGTAATTCGCGTTCTGTTCCGACTCGGACGCGCGCGGCCGAAATAAAAGAAAAGGGGGGACAAAAGCGCGCCCCCGATAACAATCGGCGCAAGTCGGGCGCGCGCCCAGAAAACCGATTATTTTCCATCGCGTCCCCTTCGGAGACGTCCTCTCCGCGTGCGCGGACACGTGCTCCGTAAATACGTGGCGGCGGCGCCGAAACCGCCTTCGAGCCCCTCAATTGCGCCGGGAGGCGGCGGGCAGTGACGTCGCAATTATGCGCGGCCGGCCGTTCGATTCAACGGCAATCGCCCCGGCCAGATCGAACGCGCGATTTTTTCGCCCGCGGCGGCGCATGGGAGATCGATCGTGCCGTACCGTCGGCCGATCGAAGCTGCGCCGATTGAAAGCCTCGGCCGGCGAAAGTGGCGGGCTGGCCGATCGTCCGCGCGGGTTGGAGAACGTGCGGCGCACGCGCGTGGGGTCAAGATTGAATTACGTCGGTTTACTTTGTTATTCCCGCGTGTTTGTTACTCGTGAATTATGCGTCATTGGGGGATAGTGCGCCGAGGACAGTCGGACGAAGCCGTCCCTTTAATTCGCGCGGGCTTCATTTCGATGCGTGCGTCGTTTCATTTGAATAATAGCACGAGGACGCGAAAACATCGCTCGAGGAGCCGGCGATGACAGAGATTGCCGGGAAGGGGAACAAAAGGAGGTTAAAAATAAGGGCGCGATTCGATCCGCGTACACGCGGGCGGCCGAATGGCATTGCTTGCCGGGAATCCGTCAAGCGCACGCCGCGTCCGCGAGACCTTCGGACGAAAGGATAAATTCGAGACGCTGTATACCACGAGCCTCCCTTTGTGCGCGCGACGCAAAACCTTCGCGAGAGAAAATTCGGCGGTCCGAGGCCGCTCGTTGGGCGCGAGGCGACCCTTTTCGGCTCGATTAGCGAGAGCTCGCTCGGAAATCGAAAATTGCTCGCGCCCTCGCGCCCATACATGACAGCGCTGCCGCCGAAGGGGAGGCGGCTTAATGACACGCACTCGCTTGTTTGCGCCCGAACCCCGGGGGCAGAGGGGCGGCCGCGCGCGAGTCAACTTTTCGCCTCCATTGTGTCGTCGGGCCGACGCGCGGCGATCGATTTCGTCCCTTCGTCCGCCCCCCGCGGGAGCCGAAGCCGGCAGCTCGCTGATGGATCGCCGAGCTTTCGTTGTTTGGCCTTCCAAGGAGGCGGCTCGCTTTACGTTTTTAGGCCGAGTTTTTTTTTTATTAATTTGAAGTAATGGAATCGAGAGGACGCTTGATGGATTGCCCTCGGGAGGCCGGCGCGGAGAACGCGCCCTTCGAATTAATTAGTGTCTCGGCTTTTTAATTGTGCGCGGCGATTTACAGTTTAAGATGTGTGCCTTACGTCACTTGGTTTGTAGATACACAATTTTCAAAATGTATCGATGACGCGGTGAGAAGTCACAGCGGGTCGCGTCACCCACTTTTCTGCAGACTCAATTACGAAAGAGCTCTCAAAGCAAGCGAACTTATTACTTAGCGGCATTTTCGATTCGATCGGGTGAGAAATGAAAAAAATGATCAATTTTCAAGTACATCGACCATTGATCAATTGATAAAGGAGTTGAGCGGAGGCACGCGAAGGAGGAAAAAAAGTTTGCGCCACGCGGAGTTAAAGCGGCGCGAAGTTGCCGAGCACGAGCAAAGTTCGCTATACGGACGCGGGGAAGAGGGGGAGGCTGTTTCGCATGCCACGCAAATGGCATACATATGCGGCGGGGCACGAGGGCATAATGCGACCGAGCGGGAAAGCGCATTGCATGCTACGCCCGGACTCAAAAGACAAATCGTCATCGTAAACGTCGCGTCACGCGCTCGCACTCGCGGACTCACGTATCATCGATCCGACTGCGTCGTCAGCACGAATTTTAGCACTGCCAAGGTCACTGGATGCCTTTCTCGGTCGGGCGCACTTCGCGCGCTCTTGAACCTTTGCGGGTTGTACACGACCGCCTGGGTACCAGAGATACCGCTGGCGTGACAGGTGTTTTCATTAAAATTCGCAGGTTGTCAAAACGAAACTACTTTTGGTGTGTGCCAAAGTTTGTTTGCCTTTTGTTGTAGATCACTATAAAGAAATAAAATACGTTGTGATGGTATTTTGGCATTCGAGAAAAGTTAATTTATTTAATTAGGTAGAATTGGAAATATTTATACGTATACCGCGGGCATAAGTTTACTTTTAAGCGGCAAACGGTAATGTGAAATTGAAACAATTTTATTGGAATCCCTTGTGCATCGCGTTTGATTCGTCACGAAGTGGAGTGTGTAATGTAGAGCAACCCATCTGGTTATTGTATCACTGGGTTATTGATTAGTTAGCACTTTATTATCACTGTTGATTCGTGCGGCTACCGTCGAATAATCGTTCAACCCATACAGATAAACAAGCGCGTTGATAGCGATATAGTATTAACGTGCCACCTGTTTCACGTTCTTCAGAAGCCTACGGGGATTGAATTTCGAGACCGTTAAATGCCGAGTAATTCAGTTTCAAGTGCTTATTCACTTGGTAGTTTGCCATACATCCTTTAAATCTCGTTAATTCGGATGCTTTCGTACCGTTTCATACCCATCGCCATTCACTCTTTTATAAATCCCCCTTTTTTATCGCCGCTGGAAAAAAATCTAAATTTCTCAAAAAAAAAAAAAAAATACAAAAATTGAAGTAAACCTCTACAATCCTACAATCGCGAGAGTAATTACGCAATTACTTTGATCGAAACGAATTAAGATTCTTCCACTTAGTTCACTTCTCTCTTTACGATTTCTATTTAAAATTTCAAAATCCCGTGCCTTAAAAAAAAAAAGGAACGGAAGGTACGTAGCGCCACGCAGGGCTCGTTTCTCACGTTATGAAAAAGTAAGGGAGGGCGAGGAGGAAATCGAACGGGCATAATCAGGCGGCGGATAGCCGGTGGAACGGTTACGCACGGGGTCGTATATATGGTTGGTGGGCAGGGGGTGGGAGGGGAAGCAGGCGCGCACACGGGAGTTGGGGCACCGCTAGCTCCGTAGCCTATATATATTGCATCGCGGATCGTAAATTATCAAACGAGGAGATCGTGCAAAGGCAGCGCGCGCGGCTCCTTGCGTGTAGCCTCCGTTACACGTGTTCCGGGCCCTTGATGTACGTGTATTACACACGTGTACACGCACACGGGTAAACGCGAGTTGATGCTGCGAGCGGAGAGAACGAGACGCCGAGAGCGAGAGAGAGTGAGGAAGACACAAGACAAGACGTTGGGGGCCACGCAGCTGCTTCTCAATGACCGGTTGTGTATTATTATTTGCTGACAAATTGGCCGTGAAATGTGCTTCTTTGTAGTCTTTTTATCAGATTTTTTAGGAACTTTTTTCGATGCAATTACGAAAAATTTGCATCAATTTTAACGTGAATTATTTTTGTTTGATTGAATGCACGTTCCGTTGTGAAGTAATAAACTAAATTAATGATAAAGCACACATTTTGATAGAAATCGGAAATCACTTCTGCATTGCAAGGGGTCTTTGCCCCATAAATTGACTTAAGTGGGTCGTCTGGGGCCAAAAATAAATTTTGCTTCATAAAAAATTGACATATAT
Source organism: Eurytoma adleriae (assembly GCA_900480045.1). Lineage (NCBI taxonomy): Eukaryota > Metazoa > Arthropoda > Insecta > Hymenoptera > Eurytomidae > Eurytoma > Eurytoma adleriae. The sequence continues at coordinate 365,977 of UXGC01000074.1, forward strand.
TTATCAAGACCTACTCTCCATAAGTGAATGAATGACATTTTATGGACTATAAAAGTAAATAGAGTAGACTACTGATAAATCAGTGAAATCACTAAAAATCAGTGAACTTGACTTGATTTGCATCGGGTTTCAATCAATGAATTGAATCGTTCCTGACGTTTAAAAAAAGGCCTAAAAACTATGGTGTCTTTAAGATAGGTATTTAAGTAGATTATCCACATAACACCTGAAAAAAGCTTCTAATTTAAATAGGGGTAGTTAATTGCAATGCGATAAAAGTAGCATTAATTTTAAGACGATATCAATATATCAAGTGATTAGGGTAATTCGGAAACGATATAAAAGTGTTATTTGTTTTGAATTAAAAAGATTTAAAATCTACAAACGGAACCAGAGCCTCGAGCAAAGAAAGAGAGAAAAAAAAGTTGAAAACAAAAAGAATAAGTCATCGCCGCAAAGAGAATGTAAACTCCCAACTACACTTATCGCTGAATCACGTTCAACTTGTTGCTGCAATTCCGACAATCACGCCACCAAAAACTTGGTGTACTCGAGTAAACCGGGAAACGCAACGACTTGAGTGCATAGCGTAGCGAGAAGGAGAGGAAAAAAGAGAGAGACGGAGTGAGAGAGGAGGGAGAGAAGGTTTAGAAGCCCGCACTCGTAAAAGAAAGCGAAAGCGAATTGAAAGCGGAGCAGACAGAGGCCGGGCTCGTTTTAAAGAAGATACAGCAAAGTACGAGTGAGCGCTCCGGGTACAGCGAGGGAGGTAGGGGGGGCTAAAGCGGGTATACGCGCAGTATAAACCCTTATCGAAATCGTGATTCAGCCTCGGCTGCTGGGGCAGACGGAGGAAGAGAGCGCACTCTACTCCGGAGACCCTCTAACCTATTAACATCCATATCACAATAACAGATACACGTGTACGTACGTACGCGGCGTGCGCGCCTCCCCCTCGCTTATTCCCCCGAGTGTATGCCCTCGCTCTTTCCCTCTCTCTCTTTCTCACTCTCACTCGGCGGCGCTCGTTTCTCTTGCCACCCGCGCGCTCTCGGTACTCTGCACGCACTCGCTCGCTCGGTACCTACTTTCCTCCCTTCGCTGCCACCCACACTCTCTCTCCTGCATTCCCTTTCTATACGGCGCGACGAGCCGTTCCCTCTTGCTTGCGATTCATTGCCGTTTGCTCGTCTGTTTTGTCTTTTTGTCCTCCCCCTTTCAATGGCAAATTTTTCGGGGCGATGTGCGTGACTTGTTCCTGTTTTTTTTCTTTTTTTTTTTGTTTTGACTGGAACGCTTATTTTAAGCCACTGGGAGAGCTCATCGCCCGATCGCGGAGTAAAAAATATGGGTCACCTGTTTGCCGAGTTTTTCTTTACTAACTCGGCGGTTCCGTTATCACGCTTCGCTTCTTAATTAAATTAAGGAAGACAACGGATTAATCTCCATTTTATTACACGTAAATTTTATTACTTTAATCCGAAATTAAATTTCAAGTGCGGTATTTTAATTAGTGCGATTTGAATGAAGAGATAAAAAGGAAAGTATAACGAGGGAAAATAGGAGAAGCGAGAATGTACAAGAAAATAGCGTTGCGAGAGTGAGAGTGAAATGAGGGAAGAGAGAGAAGAAGGAAACAATCGAGCTTTACTTTTTGCCCTTCATAGCGTTTCATCGTGAGCGAGAGTTGGTCGAAAAGTTTGCTCGACTTTTTACCCCTTAAAGGACGATGTATCATGTGTGTTATCAAACACGAGTCGTTTAAGGTTCTTGTCACGAAATTTCTTGCAATATGTGTACAAAGTTTTTTCCCCAATCCCGATGTATCGATGAAAAATTGCCCGGTTGACAAACTGGAATTTTCGAACAATAAAAGCTCTCTCGGTTTCTTTTTCCCTTTTATTTAATACGTTATTCATTCTCAACGTACTTTCGCATACAAATTGTTTACGATTCAAGCGCGAATGAAAATCGTAAAAGTTTCCCTCCCACAACTATTATTCGAATGGGTACATTCCCTTCAAGAAAATATCCTTTAAAGACTAGGTATTCGTGTAAAGTTTCATTGACCATAAACAATTATGTACGTATTCGCGAGAAAGTGAAAGCCTTTAGAATTCGTATACACACCAACTCTCTCCGTATATTTTCCGACAAACTTTAAAAATTTCCTCTCGACTGTCGGGATACTCAACCGCGTATAAATGTCATCGCTATAAGTAGGTACTCGTTGGCAGCGACAAAACGCTTTTCCCTCCTAATTGAAATAACTCGCGAACGCCTGGCTCGCGAACGACCGGCTTCATTACACTCCACCGGCGAAAAATACAAAGTACCAAGATTTACAAAGCTCCCATAAAGCGCTCGCGCGCCATTCTTCGCGCTTATTGTCGCGCGCGCTTCGCGCGCTTTACACTCGTCGTTCGCTTTGGAGTGAGCGAGCACCGGCGGCGTCCGGCCAATAAAAGCGCGTCGCACGAGAGAAGCGACGGGAAAAAGGTACGAGAGGCGGGCAGAAAACCATAAAGAAAAGAACTCGCGCGTCGGGCAGTTTCGCGGGGGATTTACGGCGGAGGCGGCGCTGTAACGACTCGGCAAAGACGTGCTAACGAGTGACATCTTGAGGCCGGCGACAGCGTCGCGAGGGTACCGTTAAAACAATGCGCCCCCCGGCCTCCTCCGTCGTCGCCGTCGCCGCCGCCCGCACCCACTGCAATCGCTGCAAAATGCAGACGGGGGGCGGCGGGAGGCGCGCGATTAAACTGCAATCGGCGGAGTAATCCGTCCGGTGACATCGACGCGGCTGCCACCGCCGGCGGATTAAACCGAGAGAGAGCCATAATTTGTCACGTCGGCCCCCGTGCGTGTATGTACATCGGCGTTCGCGTGTCCCTGTGGGTGTGGCGCGCGCGTCGCGGAATGCCGCTCGGTGGCTATCTCTCTCTCGGGGGAGAGCTTCCGCGAGCGGCCGATCTCTGACGTAGGAGCTCCGCACCTCGGCCGGGAATCTAATGAGAGGCGCGAGCCTCCAGTCCGCGCTGACGTCACCCCGGCCGATGCCGGCCCGTTTAAAGTTTCAATCGAACGCGCGCTCGTTTTATCGTCCGCGAGGCGCTGCCCCGGGATTTAAATGAGACTCCAGACGGAGCCCTCCTCAATATTTCAGCGGGGCGCGGGGAGAATCGATTATTCAGGAAAATCGCGCGCGACCGAAAAAGATCCGCGAGCGCGGCCCGGACAGTCCAGGAGAGGATTTCGTCGGCGATGCTGGGTGGAGGGGATCGAAAGCCGTTCGTCGCCCTCTGACCGACTGCCGCCGAGTTAAAATAATTACGACGGCGCGCACCTCGACTGTATCGTTCGTCCGAATGGCCTCGTAAAAGCTCCGAAAAGTTTGCGGGAAGGGCGGCTTGCCTCCCTCTTTTCCCGTGTGTCCCTGAAATCGTGCGTAAAACTCCCGTGGGCCGGAACGACCCCCATAATCGGGGGACGGCCGCAACACAATACGTATATCGCGTTCTCGCGCAGCGGCCATTACGCGCGGCTTCGCGTTGCCATCGCGCCGCGCTCTTATTGCGCCGGGGCGAGGGGGGAAGCACACGCGAGCGCACCCCCGTCGCAGGCGCACCCTCCGCGCGCGCGTCGAATTGATCCGTTAATTGCTTCTCGGGAAACTGCGCCCGAGGAGCGGGCGCGTGCGGGGCCGACGCGCTCGTTTCGTCGGGGGATAATTTTTCACGTCTCTGATCCGCGACGATTGCTTTCGGATGAAGAGCCCGCCAGACTGCGCCGCCGCGGCGTTTACTCGTTAAAGCTCGACTTTAATTGAGGAAGGGCGCCTTCATGACGCTGACGCGAGATGCGGGCATTTTCGCCTTGATAAGAAATTTCACGTTGGTAATTTGGTGGTAATATTTTGTTTCTTACCATTTTTTAGGGTTAACTATTTTTTGGATTAAATAGATACCTACATACTTAGTCTACTGTATAAGTCGATAAAATGTAAGTGCATGAATTAACAAAATACTATCGCTTTTTTGTGAAAACTTTTCCGAGTAATGTTTGGATGGTTACATTTAGTAATTTCTATCAAACAGATCAAGTAATCACAAGATTAGTAACGACTTGTAATTTTTAATATCGGAAATTATTTTCATATAACATATTCATACAGAAATCGGTAGCGATAGGTTTATTCAATAAAAAATAAATCACACGACACACTTTTGAATAAATTTGAGATAATGTTCACTAGGAATGGACTACTTTCACTGGTGCACATCTGGATAATAATATCGATAATCACGAATTCCACGAAGTCGGGTCTGCATTCGCGATGGTTTCCAATCAATATCGTATACCGTTACCTGTTCAAATGATAATCCAGTTAATTAGCCAATAATCGCAAATTAAAAAAAACTCTTATCCCAAAATTAAAATAAGTAATTGGCTATCGTAGCCGATACATCAGAAATTAAAAGACCGATGTCGGTAAGGTGAATAGAGGGGATTAAAACAAATTTTACCGTCCATTAAACCGCTGCCGCTGCTCCGATGCGCTCTCGGTGCGCTTTATCGGCAGCCGGGCAACCTACTAATTACCCTCGAAATAAAAGCCCAAAGTAAAGCTCGCGCGAAAGAGACAGGAGCGGAAGCCCGGCTATATAATGGACTCGTATATAGGCGTCCTCGCTACCACGTCGCGCGCACACCCCTCGGTCGCGCGCTCACGGACACACGTACAAAGAGCCAGTGGCTCACGGTATCGCTTAAAAGTATCCAAATCGATCTCGGCCGGGCCGACGCTCCGGCCGAGCGTAAAACTTCGGCGCCCACCCCCCCCCCTCCACCCCCGCCGCCTCCCCCCGAAACAAGCCCATTATTAACCTACCGCAGCACACATCGACCGGCCGCGCGCGTGTTATGCGCCCGCACGTGTAGATACGCGGGTACGTGCGGTCTTCCAAGTCGACCCCTCGAATCGGGTGGCTGCTGCGCCGCAGCAATGTCGTGGCGCGTACACGCCAGCCGCGAGCCTCCGCCAACCGCGCGACCCCAACTCGTTGCGACGCTTATTATTAAACTTAGGCGAAAGACGTTTGATATGCCGGCGACGCCGGGGGTCCCCCCGGCCGAGGTAATAAAAAGGCCGCGGCCGAAAAGAAGAGGGGAAGGGTCTCCTCGGGTACTTTGATACTTTCTCGAGTCGGCGAGGGCACTTTTCAGCGCTGACAAGTGGTCAGGATGCGTAATGGGACGGTAAGAGTGGAAGTTCACAAAAGCCGGCGAGGGGAGTGTTTTAACGTCTGTCGTCTCGGTTTATGTCCACATACGGTTTTTCGAGTATCGCGTTTCCACTGATGTCATTGTCAAATTTAGCGGGATTGAATTGCGCTGTGATACTCCTCGGTGACGCGATCCCCGGATTCCCAAGACGATACGTACCCCTGGAGATTTTTTCCTAATGTCATCCCTCATTAAGATATCGACCTAACCGTTTAATTCGCCGAGTGACGCAGGAATAAGAATCGGATAAGCAAGGAGCAAAATTCAGCAACCGGTAGGTACTGTTTGGACCAGCAGACCCAAACTCCTCTGCGCACTGCGGCGTGCAAATGATTACCTTCGAGATCTCGGGGTTCGAGTTTCGAGACTTCAAAAAAGCGGCGAACAGTCGCAGACTCGCAGCCGACGAGTAAACTCCAGCGTCCGCACACTCACACTCCGATCGCTGAATAAAGACAGCGTCCAGTCGAAGGCAGACTGCGCGGGAGCGTCGGTGGCGGCCCATCAGGCTCTGTAGGTGCAGCGTTTATCGGGTCGCTCGTTAGAAGCTCGAGCGAGGAATCTATTATTCCCCTGGACACCCAGTGCATCAGGGAGCGCGAGAGGGGCCGAGGCTGGGCGGGGGTGGAGGCGCGCTCGGGATAGATAGGTAGATAGATGGGGCGGCCAGATAGATGCACACCAGGCCGCGCGCGCCCGGCATATCGGCTCTGCCGCCGCCGCGCGCGCGGAGAGGGTCGGCGGCGGCGGGTGGAGGAGGAGGAGGTTGAAAGGGGGCATTGCACAGGTCGGTGGGCGGACGGGCGAGCGCGGCGGTTCTCTCTCGCTGATTACGTCGCGGCCGGGAAGCGCGCGAGCGACAGAGAGGGCCGGCTGCCGCGCCGTTAGGATAGCCGCCTCTGGGCTGCCGCCGCCGCCGCTTCTCTCTCCGGATAGCGAATATCCGCAATGTCCTGGCAGCTTCTCTCTCCCTCTCCTATCGCGCAGCCCCATTCTCTTCGCTCGGTCGACTCTTCGCGTCTCGCTCGCACCCGCGGCCCTAAGCTAAACCCCAGCCTGGCTGGGGCTGCAGTTCGCGCGCTACCGGGACGAAGAGGGACGGCGGAAAGGCGAGCCTCTCGCTCGCTCGCTTTGCCGCCCGCTATGTGGGTTAGTCTACCGTCTCTGTCTCCCCCTTGATTGCGAGACTACGCTGGGATCGAGAGACTTTGGTTGCCGCCGCCGGTCCTCGCTCTCCTCTACCTCTCTCTATCTCCGCGACCCTCGCTCACTCTCGCGCCGACCTCCCCCCGTTCCTATCTTCGTCTCCCTCGGCCCAGGCGCCTCTCTCCGTCTTGCGAGAGTCGCGAGGCAATTAGTACACGGAACACTCCGCGTTAACCTGATTATTATGTACGTGTATCGGCGAACGGAGGAAGCGCTAGTAAAACTTTTCGACGGAGTGGCCCCCGCGATGCAGTATCTTCGAGCCGCGTCGAGCGTGTAAAATGCATTCGTTGCAACCGGTTCGGCAGCTTGCACCGACTCCTCTGGAGTAGTACTGGTTGTACGCGCAAAATTCGCCTCCTTTTCATTTTTAAATTCGTGCACATCTGCGGAAAAATTTCGCGGCTACTTTGTGCCGAAGCGAAACGAGCGCGTGACTACGGGGGAAGTAACTCGCGGTTGTAATGCAAACAGTCGAAGAGTAGTAATTTTCCAATTTGATGCAACGATTTCACGTGAGCAGGTTGCAATTTCGCGCGGACTTTATGTGGATTCAATGTGCAGATATTACAGGATAAACTGTTATCGTCTACACCTAATACTAGTGTTTATGCGGTTTCGTATGATTGTAACGTAGCGGTTTAAGCGCTGAATGATATTTCCGTATTACTACTGTATTCGTATAAGCGATCATAGCACACCGCGTTAAGTGTAACAACATAATCGCGCCGAATTAATGAATTATTCACAAGTTTAAGCGATATTATACGCTTATCAAATATTTCCATAAATCACAAAGTTACAGCAGGGATATTTTTTTACGTAATTTAATCAATTTTCAGCAACGCGAATTAAATTATTAAAAGATTTACTCCGCTAAAACTGAAACTATAAAATAATAAAAAAAGAACCCTTTAAAAAAATCGATAATTTAAGCGTTTCTTTCTAATACCACTTCACGCGGATACTTTAGCCGTCCACTCAGCGCCGGAATCCTTATCCGCAACTGTGCGGAGAAGCGCGCGCACTCGGCGGTGTCTGCGGAGCGATCGCGATCATCAAAAGAACGGTGGGGTCGGCAATCGCACGTGATTTTTTTTTTTATTCGTGCATCGTTAATACTCTCTCCTTTCGAGTGCTTTGTTTGCGGGAGCGGGAGAGATATAGGAAGGGCGTCGAAGGGTAAGAGGCCGAGGATTAATCTGAATAATGGCAAATGGCATAACGGCGGCCGCAGAGACAGAGCGAGGGCGCGCATAAAGGGTTTTTCTCTCCTCTCCCTTTTATTTTTCGCGGCTCGATCGTGCGCACATGCGGGCGCCTCCCGTCGCCGGCCGAGTTTTTTAGCCCGATCGAGTGTGCACTCGGTAGAGGAGACCGGGGGACACGTCGGACGACGCTTCTCTCCCGGTGCAGTATACATGCACCGAGCTAAATATTTCAGGGGAGCTTCCCCGTTGCGTAACGAGGTTCAAATTCGCGACTCGCTAATTGCAAAGCGGTATGTCTACCGGATTACTCGCGAGAGGTTCCATGGTCTCAGGGTCATAGATTTCGCCCAAAATTTGAAGAATGTTTGTTTCGATAAAAAATGACGAATACGTTTTTCGGGATTTTATCAGGTAGGACCTGTAGTTATAACATTAATAGAAGAAAAATTTTGAAGAAAATATGAATGAAGGAAATTTGACACTTAGTAAATTTAAACCCTTCTTTGGTTCGACAGGTAAATTTAATCAAATATTGATTAAAAAATTACTAATGAAATTTGACGCAAATTGTTGTTTACATTATTCAAAAACTAGGTCATCCATTTTTAATGCAATATTTAGAAAAAAGTCATAACCCGGAAAAAAATATCACTGCCCATCTGCAACATTTATGCGAATTGCGATTATTCAATCCAAAGTATAATAAAGATACCGTCTGTAACTCCATTTTGGACAGTGATCCAATGAAGCGCGTCGAGTAAAGTAAATGTACGACAATCGCGGAGTAAGAAATTCATTATTCCCAGCGTGAGGGCCGCATAAACGGCCCCGGCACGATCCGCATTTTGTCTCGCGGATCTCGCTACACGGGCGTTAAACATGTAAAGCTTCAAAGTACAAGCCCGGGCGACGGATCATAAGGAGAAAGAAGGAGGGAAACGGGCCACGGTCCGAAGCACCGAATTAAAATTCAATTAACGTCCTCTCTCGCTCGCTCTCCTAATCCCGAGTGCGCGCCGGCGCTGCGTCGTGCAATTAAAACTCTCCTATAACACGTCCGGGGCGGCCCGCAGCGGGCGGCAGCTGGCGCGCACAAAGTGAAAGCTCGATTCGCGAAAAGCGACAGCCGGTCCCCTCTCTCTTTCTCTCTCCCTCGCTCGCTCGCTTCGGCGAGAAAACGCAAAAAAAAAGAAGAGCCGCCCGGAGAGACTCGAACTACTGCAGGCAGAGAGACGGGGGAGCGCGGGAAAAATCAGGCGATCCTGGCGAACCAGTGTATATACCGCTCGCATCCACTCTCGGGCGGGTGTGCGCTCTACACACGCGGAGAGAAGTCCGAATCTCTCGTGCGACGACGACGACGACGGCGCAAAAAAAAAGGAGGACACGGCGAATGGCTCGCGCGCGTGCACACGTGCTCTCTCCGGAGAGCCGAGGTCCTCCCTCTGTCTTTGTCGGTCCGCGGGGCGCGCCGGAGGAGCGTCACACACCGGCGGCGTCGGCGGCCTCTCTGTGTGTATCGCGCTCGCGCGCAGAGCAATCTCCCTCCTCTCCTCCGCGCCACCCTCTTCCCGCTCTATCTATCTGCGGAACGAGCCACCCACGGCTCCTCTACCCCCGGGGGGTTAGTTAGGGGTGGTATATTGACGGCCGGCGTCGCGAGGACGCCTATACTTAGTGCTCGCGCGCGCTGCGAGCCTGGAGCGAGGGAGAGAGAGGCGGGAGGGAGCGAGATAGCGGATGCCGACCCCCGCTACGTATAGTCGGGTTCGCGCGGCCGCTATATAGAGAGCCAGCTCGCGTCCGACCTCACACCCCCTTGCCTTTTTCCTCCTCCTCCTCCTCCGTCGCTAGCTCCGTCCTCCTCCCCCGCCTCCTCCGCCGTCCTCCTCCTCCGGCTCGCCGGTTCTTCGGGCGCGTGTATATATATATCCGGCGAGCGCAGGCCGTCTCTCGTCCGCCTGGCAGCCGGCACGGCCGAGCGAGAGAGAGAGGAGAGGAGCCACCCTTCCTGGCCCTCTGCGCCTCGGGCAAAGGGGCTCGCTCCGCGCGCGCGCTCGCGCGAATAGCTAACGCGAGTGCGCGCGCGACCCCCCGCCGCCTCCCTGCGAACGTGTGTGTGCGCGCCGCCGTTCGTGAGCCGGCCGTGTTTGTGCCCCTTTGCGCCTTGCATGCGCCACCGGCTCTCTCCCTTTTCCCTCCTCTCTTCGTCGGAGCTCCCTCGCACACACACTTGGGCCGGCTCGTTTACACACTTACACCGGAGGACGCGCGAGTGTGGCGGGAAACACGGGAGGGCAAAGTGGCCTCGCGCGATTCCTCTCTGTCCCGCTCGGCGACTCTCTGAATTTCTCTCTCGTTCTCCCCTGTTTTTTTCGAAACCTCGCGGGCTCGGCCCGAAAAAGGAAGGCCGCGATCGAGATAGAGCGCGAAAACTGCGTGGAGCCCGGGCGGAAGATACGCATCGCTCCGGAGGGCGGGGGCGTCAAAGGTGAGCGGGAAATATAAAGCGGCCCGTGTGAAATCGCGCCGCGGGTGTGGGAGAATAGGAGCGGGAATCGCGTGGAAAATAGAAAAAGCTCGCGTGGAGCGATCGATCGATCGCCCGGGCCGCAAGGTTGGGGGCGGGGGGAATTATATTTCGGCCGGTAATGGGTCGCGTATGAAGTCGCGCGCGACCGAGGGGGTAATAGCGGGGAAGAGGAGAGGCGGCGATAAGCGAATTTTGCGTGCGAGCGCGAGGGGGAGGACCGCGATGAAAAATGCATGGGGAGAGCGGAGGGCGGGGGGCGGGCGAATCCGCGCACGAGCGCGATTTATAATCTCTGGACCGGGCGCGGCCGAGGCGCGGGGGATGAGGGTAACGGGGGAAACTATGAAAATCGAGTAGTTTGTATGGGCGGTGCGCGCGCGCGCTCGAAAGTGTAGAAAAACACTGAATGGTCGGTATACACGTGGTGAACGAAAAAAAAGAACCATTGGCGATGAGTTTTTGTGGTCGGGCGACGTTTCGCGCCGGTTTTCATTGGCGGTATTCTTTGAGAATTTCAAATCGGTTCCTCTGAAAAGCGAAAATCGATCGGATATAATTCAACCGGTGCTATTCATGAGTTTAAAGCGTACGCGCATGTTTGATAAATGTGACGAAAGAGCGTCTTACTAGTTCCGACCTCTACTACTTGTACATGTATAATAGACACGTTGCTTTGAGTAACAAGTTCGAGTAAAAGATATCTTTTATACACGTTATAATGAATTACGTTAAAAAAACCTTTTATGTAAACAAGAGATTTTAATTTACAATGAAAAGTACAAATAAATAATAAAATTATCTGACTAATTCTTTAAATCGATTTTTTCGTGAACAATGTAGATTACAGATATGGATAACAATTTTCATAGACAGGATAAACCAGTTTCAGATAGGCCTATTCTAAACTGTAGTTGTCTAAATTTGAATAAGCGGAATCCTTCCATATGTATTTATCTAACGATGTAAATCGTACACTTACTGAATAAGCGAATTACTTTATACGGAATAAATGAATTATATTTACTCATTTATATAGTATTAATGAAAAACAAGTAACACAATAATAATTAATATAATAGAAAGATCACAAAATAAAAGATTTTTCAGAATTCTTAACAGTAATTTCATTGAAATAACAAAATAAATATTGCACTTTATTACCATAAATAACAAAATAATCTCAGTATAAATAAAATATAAAAATAAAAAATGAGTAGACTTTAAAAACTGGAACAGAAGCTAAAAGCTTAAAGGGAAACGTCAGTAGCCGCACAGGAGCAGATAAAGGTACTTGTCGCGCCGCACGACCAAGCTTCTCACTCGTCTTGAAGTACACGATTCCCGACAGGGGCCGAGCGTGCGCGCTATAAGGTGAAAGGGAAATCGCAGTGCGGAGGCTCGCGTGCCGAGGTAACAAATGACATAATAATCAACGGAGCGTCGGCGGCGGGCGTGCATAATGGCGCCAAGATAAATATGTAGGTGAATGAGGGATGTGTAAATATCCGCGAGGAGTATTTCGCTCGAAAGAGAAAAACAAGGCGGGCGCCGAGATGGATGTGCACAGATAAGCAGAACCGACGCGTAGGGAGTCCGCTGAAGCGGAGTGCGTGATGTGCGAGGCGCGGATTTCCTCGGAGGGGGAGAGAGATATTTTGGAGCGAGTCGCTCTCCGAAAGATTTGCTCGTGCGCGCGGATTATGAATTTTTATTTGCATTTGAAGAGAGAAAAGAAAAACGATTTCGGACAGGCTGTTTACACGATTCGCTTGAAGGTCGTTTTGTGGAAAAAATGAAGTGTTTTCCACTGTAGTGCTTTTTGCGCGGAATAGTAAAATTTGTTACAGAGTAAATTTGAATGAAAGGCATTGTTGACAATCGCAAGTGCAATAAAGGCTAATTTCATTGATGTATAAGTGTTTAAAATGACGTAATCATGAGAGGGCAATCCAAAGAAGCCTTTAAGCGTCAGAAAAAGGTAAAGAAAAACAAACCGACGGACGACAAACGAGGCATAAATATGCTCACATTACCGTATCCCAGAGGGTTAACGATAAAGATCCCGTTCGAGGTAACCCGTGCAAAAAAAAAAGAAAGAAAGAGAAGCAGTCCGAGCAAAAAGACGCGGGATGTAAAAAGAGCCCGGTGCACGCGCGATTGTAGCTGCGAGAGGAGGACGGAGACCGAGGTAATAATCAACGAGCGAGATAGAGAAAACGATATAGAAAGCGAAAAAAGAAGCGAGGAATCCGGTTTGGCGCGTAATCGAATTAAGTGCGCTCGCTCGGCGAGCGGGAGGGATAAAGAAAAAGAGAAGGATAGAGAGAGAGAGAGAGAAATGGAGATGGATAAAAGTAAGTCCACGGGACAAGGCTCTTGTGTCTCTTCGTCTTGTACTCTCGCCTTCCGCCTTTTTCCCTATACACACACACAGGGAGAGCGGGACCGCTCGCGATATGACGTACGCGTCGCTGTGAAAAATTCACTTCCGCGAGCGCGCGGGCGATGAATTTGTCAGAGGGTGCCGAGTTTCTTTTTGCGCCGGCGCTCGCTCGTGTGCGAGTATACGACTGAGGGGTATACTACCGGCCGAGTATCGAGTGGCAGAGAAAACCGATAAATAAGATGTCAGACATCTCGGCTTTATTATATACCGGTCTCATAATAATCGATTTGTACTACTGCTGTCTTCGAGTTATATCTGTTCTTGAGAGTTTCTTTACTTTTTTTATTCTCTCTTGATCGATTGATTCCTATCGCACATTTGTCTTACATAAGATTATTTGCTCGAGTACCAAAGCAGTGTTTATTTACTGTGCGGTAATAAATTTCTATTATTAAGGCGTAACGTTTTTTTAATTGCGATTTACGTAAATAATATTTTTCACATTGTCACTACAAAATGAAATTGTTTTGAATATTTAAGAAATATTTTATTTTAAAAAAAAATGTAATTATTAAAAAACAGTGAAATATTTAAATAATATCATAGCGCTTTGAACTAATAAAAATTAACTTTTTAAACACACTACATAAACATCTTTATTAAGTACACGCCTTTATTCGTAAAGATTATAATGAAATGGTCTAAAATCAAAAGAAAATAAATAGAAAGTCATAAATTAATTCCTTATCATCTTTAACTTGTACGATGTAATGACGCGTTTTATAATTTAAATTTTTTACCACCAAAAAAGTATTTTTAAGTAAACATGATGTTTCTACACTACGTTTCATCTCTTTTATAATAATGTGTCAGCTACCCTTTCGTTAATAAAAATTTATTAGAATCGACCCATCAATTAAAGAACATCGACCACGTGATTCAGTCGTTACCTAAGAAAAAAAATAACAAATACTTTAGCAGCGATGAATAATTTTCCGCGGATCGTCGAGCAAAGCCGAGCTTTTAAAGCCCTCGTAAAAGCGGCTAATAACCAAGTCGCGCGCGCGCAGCGATTCTATTTCGAAACAGCGGGCCATTACAGTTCAATATAAATCTCCCGGCGGCCGCTGGCCCGTGATCCCGAGACAGCGAAAGCGAGAGCGAGCGCGCGCGCGCGTCATAAAAGTTTCGCGACTGCCCTCCCATCGAAATCGATTTCCAAAGACGCGGACGCGCGCGCGCGCGGCGCGCCCCGTAATCCCGGCGCAGCGAGAAAAAGAGATCAATCCCCGGGGGTGGGCGGCGAGGGGAGGGGGGCGGAAAAGCTACGGCCGCTCGTTCGCGCAACGCTGGATAAAGGAGTCGCCGAAATGAAACGGGGGTGAAGAGGGGGGGACGACCCCGCTGACGCTGGCGTAGGTAGCGGGCGTTCGCGGCTCGCTGCAGCGGCGCGTTTCAGCCGGAAGGTGACGGCGCGGAGGGAAAAAAACGAGGGAAGGGGAGGCCGGGAAGGGGGGTGGGTAGGCGCCGAGGGAAAAGCGCGTAAATCAAGCGGGAGGGAGCGGCGAGCGCGCGGCGCTCGTTTAGCCGCGAGGGGTGGGGGGGAGCGAGGAGGCCACCCCCCGTTGGCTTTTATGAGACTGACGTCATCGACGCCTCGTTAAAGCCCGCGGGGCTGTCGGCCGGGCCTGACGTCACCGCGGCGAGCATCTCTCGGCCGGAGCCTGCAGCAGCCACGTGCACACGCCGGATATTTTAATCCACGTCGCTCGCGCCGTATATCGACGACGACGCGGTCGACGTAACGGTCGCTCGAGCGGAGGGACCGCGCCGTCGACGCCTTTTTTCGCGAGCGCGGCCGCTCGAACGGGTGGGCGTCAGGCATGTCCGTGGGTGGTGGCGAGCGAACTCGCTTTTTTAAGAAGAGCCGACATATGTGGGATGCGCTCCCGCGAGCAGGAAGTCACCGAGAATCGAGAGGCTGAAGGACGCTTTTACTCTCTTTCATCGTGATGACGTGAAAGATTTTTTTTTTAAATCGCGTTGAGGAAACAGTTGTACGCGGTATTATCGTAGCTTTATTGTGGAAACTACGCTTTTGTTTATCAAGAATTTACTTTATAACGGAGAAAAGTATTCTTATAAAAAGTTTCGTAAACAGTATACGAGTTAAAGAGGATGTTGCAAATGCAACGTTTTATCATAAATTTTTACTCTTTTATTATTCTTTATATCAAAATCATTACAAATTAACACCTGTACCTTGCGAACTCGTTTGTACAGATCGCTTGGTCTTTAGAAACTGACTTAAAAATCATCCAGTTTCCTTTGAAAAGTTAAAATTTTTTCTCGAGATCCAAAATTGCGGAAAGTAATCTCTTCTCGGGCGAGCTGGGGAAATTTCAATCGAGCTCCGCAGGAGTCTCAGCGGCGCGGCATTAATCGTCACAACGCCGGCGGCGAAGTTTAAGGCCACTCCTAAACCGGCCAATCCACGGCAGGGGGGTCCGAGCAAAAACGGCAGGGTGCGCTGCCAGCAAAGCGGGCGCGCTTCTGCCGCGGCGCGGACAAAACCGCGCGCGCCGCGCCGCCTTGTACCCTCGCGTCGCGGCCAAACGCACGCAATCTATCATCTCCTTTCCCTTTCACGTCGCCGGGATAACGTCGTTGCGCGCATAATGCTCTCGCGTTACACGCCCGGCGCTCCTGCGTGCGCGCACGTGCGCAACTGGTTGGGCACAGCGCACACCGCAAATGGATTATAGCGCGTCTCCCGTTTGTTAGTCGCGAAGGAGGCCAAAGCGGAAAAAAAGAGAGAGCGCGGCTAGGCGAGAAAATGTACATAAAGGGGTTGGTGGGGGAGGGGGGGATATTGTCGCGCCCCCGCGATACGTACGGCCGCGTCGAGTGGGGATTTTTCGTCGCGGCTTTGTGCGCACGTGTGCCGGGGCGCAGAGAGAGCCGTCATGTATTTTTAATTATCGATCGGCGAGCGAGCGCGCGGGCGAGCGGACGCGACACCGTAAGTGCGGCGCTTTTGTCAGATTATCTTTAGCCCTTTTTTGTTCGGCGCGCATGGGCGGCGTCCACCTTTTTTGTTCTCCACGGCGACTTTTTCCCTCCCGCGCGCGGCCGCCCGAGGAGCCGCATCTGTGCGCTATAACTTTGCGAGTCCCCGTCGAAGAATTAATCCCATTTGTCGGGGGAGCGGGAGGAGGGGGGCGGGGGTTAATTCGTCCTGGGCGACGTCTAGTGGGGGATTTAGAATTTCGCGGCTTCTTGAGCATTGAAGAATTTCCTCTCCCGCAGCGGATCTCGTTAAAATGACCGTGCATTTATTGAATTTTTGGAGCAGCGCGTAAAGTTGTAAACACCGATAGTGAAACGCGTGAAATGAAAACTTATCAATTCACGCGATTTGGAGGATGGAGTTAAATCGATTAAAAGTTTTAAAACGGTTGAACGACTCGTTAAAGTCTTTTAAAAGTTCGACAGTTCCTTTCCGTTGCAACGACTCCCCCCTTTTCTTCTTTCACCGTCCCCTAATTCTACAATCGGTTTTCAAGTACTCGACGTTCAAAGCTTTACGTCGCATCATCACATCATTGTCGGGAAATTTACCCCCTCAAGAAATAAACCCCTACTCAGCCCACGGTAAACGAAAACCGGTACAAATTTGGAAATTTCAATGAATTTTCCATTAACTCAATAC
This sequence comes from Eurytoma adleriae, assembly GCA_900480045.1. Taxonomy (NCBI): domain Eukaryota; kingdom Metazoa; phylum Arthropoda; class Insecta; order Hymenoptera; family Eurytomidae; genus Eurytoma; species Eurytoma adleriae. Next base: position 382,311 of record UXGC01000074.1, read on the forward strand.
ACCGCGAGAATTTCAGTAAATTGACGAAAAATGAAGAAAAAAAGGTTCCGAGAGGGATGAAAAGGAGTACCGTAGAAGGGAACGGAAAAGCCGGTGTGGCCCTGACTCAAAGTGCAAAAATTGCGTCGTCGCGGGTGTGGCGGGGCTACGAACTACGGGCTCGGATGAAAAAAAGGACGACGTCGACGGCAGCGGCGGCGGCGAGGAAGAAGCTCGGCAGGGTACAAAAAAATTGGGGGGAAGGGAGGCAAAAAAAGGACGTCCGCGCGCGCGAGCGAGAGGGAGGCACGGAGCCGCGGCCCCCGAAGAGGAGGAAGAAAAGCGAGCAAAAAATAAAAGGAGCGCCGGGTATATATGGAGGGAAAAGGGTCTCGGGTAAAAGAGAAAAGGAGCCGGGGCGCCGGCGAGATTCGACTGCAGCAAATATAGGAGAAAGCGAGGACGCCGGGGCGCATTTCCCTCGTCCCAGAAACGCGAGACGCGCGCGCGCCCCCCTGACCGCCTCGCTCCCCGCGCTCGCGCGCCGAGAGAGGGTGACCGTCGTGGAAAAGCCCGAGGAAAATCGCCCGATCGATCTGGCTTCGGTGTCTTCGCAGGCCCGAAACGAAGGAGCGAGAGAGAGGCGCGAGGAAGAGGAGCGGCTGAGCGGGGGGAGGGGGTCGGCGCGGGGGGAAGGGGGGAGACGAGGGGCTGGGCGAAATGTGTGCAGCGCGGCGCGCGCGGAGGCTCGCCCGCTTCCACGTACATCGGCCCCTCGGGTTTCTCGCGCGAGCGACCGAGCGAGCGAACGCCGCTCGCCCCCGTCGTCTATATCGCGCGGCCCCTGTGTACGTGTGTCGCCGAAGCGCCTCCGCGAGAACCCCGCGGCTCTGCCTGTGTGAGAGCGCGGGTGGCCGAGCGCTTAAGGGCTGTCCACAATGTTTCGCGGAAGTGACCGTTTTTTCCCTTTATAATTGAGCTTTCGAAAATTCCGGGGGCGTGAGAGCGGCGAGTGCTCGAGTTTGATGTATGCGGGTTGCGAGCGAGCGGAAACTTTAGAACGAAATAGTTACTAATGGGTCTTTAAAAAGAAATCACCTACCCTTCTGCCTATCTTTTACGGCGAATTACGGTGCATTTTTTTTGTAAACAGAACATCTATTATTATAGGTTGTGATAAGTGATTAGTTTTGAGCCTTAGAAGGGATAATAATTTTTTTAATGACGAAAATTAAAAATGTTTTTATAACAAATTTAATATTAATTTAAAAAAGTGATTTTACAATATTTTTATACCTATACTCTATAATCATATAAATGTTATATATAAATAAAAGTTTCTATATGACACCTCGAATTAATTTTTTTCTTTTCAGATACCTATATCAATTTGAGAATCATAATTTTATGTTATTCTGACGGGAATAGCCTGCTTGCGTTATATCAAATCATCAAATCATATATATCAAATAATCATCTAATAGTCATTTTTAAATTGCCATTATCTTTTAGATTAAAGTGGCTACCAGATTTCGTCACAGACTACAAGATTAAATTGTAAATTTGTTCATTGTAAGATCCTCGACGTAGATACCGATTAAACACCTCTGTGTGATTTACTAATTCTATATTTTCTGATTCATTAAACAAATAAAGCAAACCATTCATTGACTCACACAAGCGACTGCGACTAATTATTACATTAATTAAGTAAACGCGGTCAATCGCGCAACGAATCAAAGACAATTCGCATTCAACGCGCTTAATCCTCGAACTTCCGCTCGAGCCCGAACACAGAAAGTCAGCAGCCCGTACGAAGGGGGTAGTAACTGGGGGGCGCGAGCCGCGGCGATTAGGCGCGGAAAGTTTGCAGGCGCTCGCTCGGAACTTGCCCGAGAAATAACAAAGCTCGTCGCACCCACACGAGGCGGCCACCCGCGAGCGGCAGCTCGTCCCTCATCGCGATGTATACACCGCGTTTCGAGCGAGCCGACCCCCGCGGGCGATCGCCGCCCAGGGATAGATAGAGCGAGCGAGACAGAGGGAGCATCATCGGCGCCGCCTAATCCCGCGTTAATTTCCCGGCGCGCGGCAAGGGAAAAAAGAACGCGGGTTCGCTTCCGGCGAGCGGCGATCGATAATTCGGCATAATTGAGCGAGAGCCCCCGGCGCGTGGGTCGCGCGAGCACAAAGGGGCCCGTCGATGCGCGCCCGCGAGACAGAGAGAGAGCCGCGCGCGGACAATCGCCCCGGCCGAGGGATAAAACCGGCGGAAACAATGAGCGCGCACCACGCACTCCTACGCGCGCGCGGTGCAACTCGAGAGGGTGCCCGGGGAAGGCGGTGGGGGGGAGAGGTCAGCGTCCGAAATTCGCTTCGTTAAAGTCCGCGCTTAATTCGACTCGAGTCTCGAGCGGGGGCCATAATTAAATCCGCTCGTTCCCTCTCGCTCGCGCTCGCTCTCTCTGCGTCTGCGGTAACGTTAGGGCGATTCGCTTTAGCGCGGCCGACTGCAGTTCAGCGAGGGGGGGCCACCGCCGCCGCCGCGTAAGAAAGAGACGGAGCGAGCGCGGAAGGAGAAAGACGCGACCGAGAGAGAGAGAGAGCCGCGAGCCGCGCGCCGCCCATTGTGCGTAATCCCTTCATTGTCAAGGGATCGATGGGGCCGGGAGAGAGCGAGAGAGACGGCAAGGGTGAGGGCCGGAGCCGTCGCATTAGTACCGCTCCGCGCGTGTACACTCGCCGCGTCCGCGTGGCGCGCTGCAGCGGCGGAAGAGCCGAGGATGACGATTGTAAGCCCGGGAGATGGGATAAGGGATAGGGCCGCGTGCAGCAGCGCCGATCGTGCGAGCAGCGACGACGAGGGGCCGCCCTGCGAAGCGCGAGCGCGAAGGTCGGCTGCGGGAATTGTTTGGTCCGGGATGTGTATATATATATAAATGTGTGCGCGGGGTGGATCGCTCGCGCGCATATGGCGCGTCGTGCTAGGCGAATGTCACGGTGTTTGGTTAAAAATTAGGGTCGAGTTTTAGGAAAATTGATAGGGTTGACCATTGCGGACGACCGAGACGCGTTAATTCGGCAAGAGCGCGCGGGTGGATTCAGTTTAGCCGGGGATACGGCTAACGAGGTGAGAATCACACGGGTCGTGGGCTTCGGATAAAATAACGCTCCCCGTGTGTTTTCTCGGGGTTGAATATTAAGCGGATTAATCTTATAGTTGATTGTTGTCCGGCAAGTGTAAATATCCTCGAAATTAGGGTCTATTTAACTTATTTACCTATAATGTAGGTACCCTTTTACATTGCATAAAAATTTTATTTCGCGATCTAAAACTTAATTTATTAAAATGTTTCGATAAAAATATATCGATCACGATTTCATTTATTTTATATTTAGAATATTATGATCAAGCAGCAACGATAGATTAGAAAGATTTTAATCGTCGAGAGTAAAAGATTGATATCAATTCACACATCAATTACATAGCAAAGATCAATAGAAACCCAGACATCAAAGGGAGCAGCGTATACTCTATTTACAAATTAGACGGCTTTAATTCGGAAAAACTGTTGCAGATGGCCGTCACAGGGCGTGAATTTTTCATCTCCATCGCAGCGCGCGGCTTAATCGCTCGGAAGCCGAGACGTCGACGCGCCCATCGATTCGTCCGTACGCGAAAATCCACTTTTCCGTCGCTCCGGCCGACAAAATATTTACATGCTCCCCCCGTGGAGTTGCACTTAGAGAGCCGGGCTCTCTCACCCGGGCGGCATCTGGCCGTGCACCGTGGCGCTTGCGCGAAAAATCAGCGGACCAATCATGCGAGAGAGGGCGAGGCCGAGGCGCGCCGTATACGCGGCGGCCGGATAAAATATGGTAATTACGCGGCTAAATGTCGCTCGCAGCGTGAGTCGGTCGCGCCGCCGCAGGCTGCTGCTGCTGCCGCTGCGCCAAGCGGGGTCGGAGCGGAAAAAACGAGCCGGCGGCGGTGCGGGGAGACGTCGCGCTCCGGTAATGAACGGGATTTAACGTCGGCGGGAGAGAGAGAGAAAGAGGGAGCCGGACTGCAGTCTGTCGGGCATGGGATAATCGCCGAGCGAGCGCGCGAGCCCCGGTTGAATCATCGAAAGTGCACGGAAAGGGGGAGCGGGCCGACGCGACAAGCCGGACGAGAGAGAAATTTTGTTCGGCTGTGAGCGATACATACATATGCGTCGGAGCATTACCCGGGTGTATTGACATTTCTCCGGAGGGTACGCGTGCGTGTGATTTTCGGCTAATTATTTGTCTCGGTCGAGATCGCGCTCGCCCGGGTTCGAGGTGACTCTCTTTTTTTTTCCGCCGGCGGTACGTATAGGGGCGAACGCCCGGTTTAAAGCGGGAACGGATTAGAGGATGACACGTCGATCTCTTTGATAATCTCGTTTTCCGCCGGATCCCTGCACTCCGCGCGATTGAATTTCGCGCTCCGTCGCGCCGTTGATCTTTCGCGCACAAAAGCGCCGAGTATATGACAACGTAATTGCCGATCTTAATTGGCGACGTATCCCGCTTATAAATTTCACGCGACTTTTTTTTTTTAAAGTTTCTCGAGCACGTTTGCGCGTAGCGCACCGAGGAATTTATCGCCCGTCTCCCCTCGCTCTTTCTCAACGTCCGAAAATCGGCACCTGTAAAAAAAAAGTCAAGACGCGACTGCGGCTCGTGAGAATCAGCCTCTTCTCCCGACTGCGCCGGCAGCTGCGGAAAAGCGCCGTTGTGGAGGGTGCCTTCGGAGAGCCAGGTACCACGCATAGGTGTGCGGCGCACACTCAGGCCGAAAATCTTGGCGGCGTCTCTCTCGCGCGTTTAACTACGCCTCGCGGGGACGATGCGCGTTTCGCGCGAAGGGGGCGACAGGGACGTAGCGCGAGAGCCCCGGGGCCCCCGACCCCTTAACGGCCGCCGCCGCGGCGAGGGGGAAGCGAAAAGCGCCGAGCGCAGCGTCTTTCATCGATTGCTCTTCCCGCCTTTTGCAAATTGCGCGAGGGAAGAGAGAGGGAGGGGAGGAAACTGGCCGGACGGCTACTTGCTTTTAATTACGGGGACGAGGCGAGCCGCTTACGCGGACAACGTTAATTAACTCGGTGATAAATCGCGGCCCCGCGGTCGACCGCTACGCCTGTGTGCGTGCGATGGGAGAGACTTTCGAGGAGTCCGCGCGTCTCGTGGACGCGATCGCCGCCACGAAGCTGCCGTGAACCTTGCGTTATAATCTTGAGGAACTACGGGGTTTTTATTGTTAACGCTGTTGCGATAATGAAGCTGCATTCATTAATTGGCGATAATCAATTTCTTTTTATTGGATATCTCTTTAAATCTATCTAAATATGTAAAAACTTACTTTTATTAGATTTAAGTAAAAAAAATGATGAGGTTTCTCATATTTATAATTAAAATGTGTGTTATGTTTTGAAATTAAATGTTATGGTTAGTGTACAAATAAAAAAAATTGCTACATTTTAATTTAGTTTCATCCCACTGATTTATTTATAAGAAAACACGTGTTAATACACGCTTTACTTTAAAATCCACTTTATCTATATTTATAGCGTGCGTCATGTAAATATGTATCGCCCCGCTCATAAAAGTTTATAGCAGTCATAAAAATCTTTCACGAGTGATTAATTAACAAATTAATAACTGCGATATTTCAATTAGCACGTGCATACACTTGTGTTGTTCGCTCTTAAAAAAAAAATAAACGATAATAATTCATCGCTCTTCATTACCCGTTTTCTTTTGATCATCATTGTTCGCAATTGTTGCACCGGTGCATTCGCCGTCTCACCGTTGTTACGCGTACTTGCGAGCGGAAAAAAAATTCTCCAAGTCTCAAAATCTCCTTGAACCTTGAGCGCAGAAGAAGGATGCAAGGACGAGCGGGAGCACACGCGCGCGCACGCGAGCAGCTAAATCTCCCGCGTCTTCGATCGCTTTTCAATCGCCCCCGGGTCAATTAATCAATCAAAATACGCCCTCGCTCTCCAGCAGCCCCACGTTCCCCCCTTCCTCCCTTGCCAAATGACCGAAGAAAAACGGCTCGGCATCTCGGCGCAGCGATCGAGCGAAGAAAAAAACAGGGAGGGAGGCGAATCCGCGCCACGACCCGAGGCGTACATCGCCGGCGGATAAAACAAAGATAAGAGCGTCCGAGGAAGAATAGGTTAATAAATAAGGATCGCCGGGCTCCGGGAGGCGTTTCGTGCCCGCTCGCGCGCGGGGGGAAAGAGAGACGGAGGCGCGCGCGGTACACTTTCGGGGGCTCCGCGGCTTGGTCGATACGAGGATGCCGCGTTCCTCGGCTCCGGTCCCTCGCCTATCTCTCTCGCTCGCTCGCCTCGACCTTCCCTCGCTTTATCCCCGTAGGCGGCGGCCGAAAAACGCGCGCGAACGATTCCTGGAAGGGCCGTGGCTCTTAACTCTCCGAGGGTCTCTAGGTAGGCACCGTCGCGGCGGTATAACGCCGGAAGGCGCGCGGGCGCGGCGCGAGAGGGAGAGAGCCTGTGTACCGTGCGCGGCCGCGGCGGCGACTCTCTCTCTCTCTCTTCCCCCTGGCATTCGGGAGGCGAGCAGCGGGGCTGCCGAAATCCGCTCGCGATTGGCCCCCCGATCGCCGGGGAAAAAGGGACGAGGCGCGCGGGAAAGCCGCGCCGCGCGAATGTGAAATATCGCCTCGGGGAGAGAGCGGCACACGCGCACACACAAATACAAGCGCGGATACACACGCAGAGGCGAGAGCCGTGCACGCGGGCGCCGGGTGCGCGTGTGCGCGTCTCCTCGGAAATGGGGGAGCCGCCGCGCGAGAGGAAAACTGCGCAGCTCTCCGCTAGTGGGTAAACACGCGCGCGGAGGCTTTTCCTTTTCTCGCGCGCCGCTGCGGCCGCAGCCTCGCTCGGGAGATGCACGATATTGCCGGGGACGGGGAGAGGAGAGAGAGCGAGGTCACGTTCCGGCCGAGGACGTGTTTTTTCAGCCTGGGCTTCCACCGTGGGGGGAAAGCGCGATTTTACGTGATTAGTTTCCCGTCCCCTCCGGCCGCCGGATTTTCCGAGAGGCGATGCCAGCCTCGATAACTTTCCGTGCCGGCAATTATTGACGCTTTTTCGCTGGAATTCCAGGCGTCGCTTGCGATCGATAGCAACAATTATTATTGTTTGTTAAGAAGCGCGGCTCAACATTTTATTTATACCACCTGCGTAAATAATTGCAGAGCTTTTTTTTTACTTGATGAATGTGGAAAAGTATTTAGACGAATTGTGGATAGTACATAAACTAATTACATTTGAGTAATTAACCCCCTCATTGCGAGAGGCTATAAGAACGGTTTTACTTTTTGTGTACTATTAAACGTGGTTATTCACAGTTTATTTTAGTACGGTACACTTTACATGGTATACGGTTTTACAAACCTAGCGGTGTAACAACGTTACAAAATTTTGAAGCTGCTACATGAACCATTTGCATATCAGGTAAACATTGAAAAGCACGATAATTAAACCGCAGTTTAATAAGCCAACGAAAAATAAACGCGCATTAAGCAGTAGATTAACGAATTAACTTATGATTACTTTGAAAGTAGCTATTGCCAACAATAACGTAATATTCTTTCAGTAGTAATAAATTTATGCTCATGAATCATTTAACATCTCGCTATACTTGTACACCCTAAATTAGGCTGTACTACTGCGATTGCCGCCAAAATGAGCTTATTTCTTTTTTGAGCCTATAAGAATTTACAAGTTACAGATAATCTTCACTATTTATCGGTATACAAATAGATTTAAATGATATTTAATTTCCAATTAAACTTTTAATCAGCCGTAGTTAAATCTTAATATAATTCGTATATTCATTCAATAATTACAAGCAATGATTAAATTAATCATTCGAACAGATTAATGAAAAGTGATTTTATTAAAATTAATGACACGTACCAAGAGGCTAGAGTTAATTCGCACAAAGGAAATGCAGGTATTACGTAGTGTAACGACTGCAACGACTATACGCAGTTAACATTCACCTTACACGCGTCCAAGTCACGATACTCGCTCGCAAACGCTCGGCGTTATCTCCCCCTCTATTACCTAGATAATGCGTGTTTATTCTACAAGTCGATTCGATTACGCGCTTATAACGTACACGAGGCGTGCCGCGCGTTATCCCGGCCGCGCACTCAATTAATGCAATTGATTTTCAACGGCCACCTTATGATCCCCGTGCTCGGCCCGTCAATTGGCGCGTTTCCCCGTTTTGCATGCATTCACGTCGATTGGCCGTTTCGTTTGCGCCCGTTTGATCCCGGCGGAAACGAGTTAAGTCAGGTATTTAGCTCCTCTTTGAGCGCGGGTTTGATATAAACGCTCGTCTCCCATCTCGATATCGTCTCATCTTCCAATTTTTTTCTACGATCGACCAAAAAAAGGACTGTTTTAATCTCGGCCGCAGGAATGAGTTACGATGCTGGAAAAAAAAGGAGCGGAGTGAATTCTCTGACCCAGAAAAAAAACAGCCAAGGTGTCGATCGTTGTCGGGCGGGCGGCGCGGACCTCCGCGGACTGCGCTTAATCGCCGGTTTTTGCAAGTCAAAAGCTACGCGGCGTCCTCCTTCGGCGACTCTCTCGCTGCCGCGCTCACCCACTTCCGCGCCTTCGGAGCCGACACCGACGCCGTCGTGCAGGCGATTTCTCGCGCCTGGCTTTTATTGGCCCCCGACGCTTTCTAATTAAAAGTCCGTAGGAGAGCCGCCGCCGCCGCCTTCGCAGGGACGACATTCGGGGCGATATAAATCTCGGCGGCGTCTCTCCCTCGCCTCTCCTTCCTCCCTCTTTTTTTTCTCTCCTCTCTTTCTCTCTCACGGCGGTATCGGTTTTCGAATTCGAGAGCCCCCGCTATCCGTCGACTCCTCTTTTTTTCTCTCTTTCCTTCGCTAGCGCGCGGATTCTCATTTCCTGCGGCGCGCGCGTTATATAAGGAGAGCGCGCGCGCGCGAGGATGAAAAGAGCGAGGTCCGCGCGGCGTATAAGGCGAGTCCGGGGGCCGAAGGCTTTGCGCGCCGCCGCCACCGCCGGCGGCTCGATTGGAAATTTGTCGAGAGTAGCTCGGCTCGTATTCAGCGGGAGGCAGGAATGAATTATGCGCGGCGTCGCGGCCCCGAAATGCGCGAGCGGCCCATTGTTATCGGGGGCCGGGGAGGAGGGGAGAATTCGCCGAGGCGAACGGCGCGCGGGCTAACGGTACGGGCGTTATGAAAAATGCGCGACGTCGATGCCCGCGGATTCATTGCGATTCGTCGAAAGGCCCCGCGCGAGCGCGCGATGCCCCGCCGCTTTCTCGAGGAGAGAAAGCCGCTGCGTTTTCAGGATTATTGATTTATTAGTAGGCGAAACGCCGTGGAGCTAATCGCGCGCTTCCTCCGCGACGCTACTTATTCAATGGAACTAACGGTGATATAATGCACCCAAGGTGATTTAGTATGGATTTTTTAATTAACACCGGCAAAATCAGTTGCGCTTCACGCGTTTAAATATTTTTACTCTTTTTATAAAATTCAGGAATAAGCAAATATCAGCGCATACTGTCTACTTTTCGAACGCAATTTTCGTAAATTGATTCTGTCTAAAAGATTATAAATTATCTTATTTTACTTACACTATATATAACAGATTGCAATGTATTCTAATTCTTACTGTTTTTGAATTTCGATTAGTAATCAAAACTGAATTCATTTTTTTTATAACATTATTTTATATAAAGATTGAAATGATTATTTCATTTATATATTTATACAAATACAGTATTCTTTGATGATTGAAATTGAAATATTAAATTAAGATAAAAATTAATAACCATTAATCCTTAACTCATTAACCAATCAAACTATTTCTTTAAGCGTTTCGCAACAGTCTGCCATATTTTTTTAAGAAAGGAAAATCTAATGAGATAATATCTAATCGCACTAAGCTATAATTATGGTCTTTTCATTCTAAATATATTTTTCGACAAGTTTAGTACTACAAATATAATTATAGTTCAAAGGGGCTCTAAAAATAAAATTTTACGCGAATATTAAATCTTAATATAAGCAGTACCATGAGCAAGGAGGCTTTTCTATTTATTTGCTCACACAAAATCAATATTTGCCGTGACGTATAAAAACGATAGGCCATTGAGCGTACTCATTAAATACTACCGGTGCCTTTTTATCGCGTGTCATCAATGAGTAAACATCCAATTTCTTCGATAGGTCAACGCACCGCGATGTAAATAATAACAAGCAACGTTTCGCGTGGCCGGAATTAATTTTTCCTCCGAAATCACCGGCGAAATGCACAAATTCGCTTAGAGCAATAAAGCGGAGAAACGCGCCGGGGATATCACGGGGCGAGAGAGGAGTGGGTCGATTAAGGCGAAGCGCTCCCGGGGAGGGAAAAATCACTTAGCCGGGCTGCGACTGCACGGGGGGTGGTGGGGAGTGAAGCGAAGGGCGAGAGAACGAAAATAAGAAAAGTCGGCAGTGGAAGCGCCAATGTCTCGAGGCAATCAGCGACAATCAGGTGAAACGAGAGGGAAAGTAATAAAAAACAAAAGAATTCGCCGAAGAGGAGGAGGCGAGGGACGGGGTGTAGTGGCGTCCGACGAAAAGGGGGTTGAGGAGAAAGCCTACGGTCGCCGAGGAGGCGAGAAAAGCTCGACGAGTGCAGAAAGTTTGTGCTTCGTTAAAAAGTTGAATGGGTCGCGGAGAGCCGAGGTGCACCGTCGGAGGCGGAAGGAGATAAGAAAAGGGTACACGGAGTACACGGCGAGTGAAACGGAAAGTGCGAGAGTGGGGGAGAGACTCGGAAGTTTGCCGGTGTGCATTATCCGGGCATTTCCGGCTGAATGGGGAAGTCGACCGAGTAAAATCGTGTTTCGAATTCGGCTTTTGGCGGGCGCGACGGAGAGAGAGGCGGCGGAGGCGGAGATAAAACGGAGAGCGAGAGAACGAAACAGGAGGAGCGGAGGGAAGGGAGAGAGGGAGAGAGCGCTATTACCATTATTATAAGTTGATGTGACGTGACGTAATGGGAGTCGGAGCCGTATGAATGGGCATAGAGCAACAAGTTGCCACTAAAAACTGGGAGTGAGTTCGTGAGTTGAGTTCTGCTCGTTACACCTCTATATGTAGTTCTTCCTTCCCTATACTGTACGCCCGCTACATACCCTCTCCCGCACACCTACAGAGGCGCGCGCGCAACCAACACCGAGGCTCTTGCTATAAACCCTCCGGCTTTTAAAGTATTCTTTTTAAAGCGGAACTGTCCTAACAGACGTCACCGGCATCGTTATGTCGTTTCGCCTCCTTTTTCCCTCCGTCCCCCTTCTTCCTTTCTCTCTCTCTATCTCCCTCTCTCTCTCTGTCTCTCTCACCCTCCTTGCGGATCTCGCAGCGAGTGCATCTCCTTCCCGGCGCAGGACATTCCGCATCGATCATTCGGGGGATTCCTCGACTCCGGAGGACTTTCGATCTGTATCTCCGCGGCCGATTCCCGAGCGCTCGCGCCGCTTGTTGTTCCTCGCTCCTCCTTGCTCCTCTCTCAATCACGTTCTACGCATTCCCGGCCGATTCCCCCGGCTTTATTGTTCGACATTTGTTTTACGCGAGCGTCAGCGCGCGCGCCCGATTATATTATTACCTGCCTTGCGGCTCGTCCTCCTCTTTCGCTGCCTCTCGAGAGCTGCTGCTCCTCCTTGGTGGGCCTGCACGTCACTGCGAATTCATTGGCTTACATAAATTCGCGCGGGCGTTCGCAAATTTTTTCCGAGCGGGAATGCCCCGAGTGCACCCCTCGTCTTTTCTTTTTGAGCGAAATAACGCGACGTTTATTTGGCTTTGTTGTGTACACACAACACTTCGTAAATGGGGATTTAATCGGTGTTGACTTTTACTTTTTTGATTATACGCTTTTTATTACTTCGCGGACGTAATACTTTGGCGCCTTGTGCTACTTTACTGACGTAATCGATAAATTTCTTTTCTTTTTGTTTTTAATGCGAGGGATAAAAAGCGTATAATACATAGTATTACCGTGTAAATTTTTCTCTCAAAGGTAGGCTATTGCGGATTCACGACTGTCCCCTCAAAATTTATTTCGGCGATAAAGTACGACTTCGATTGATACGTAAATTAATTAATTTCTTTATTCGACATCTTAATCAGTGCAATATTTCTTATATTAAAATGAAAAATTATCGAGCCTTTTTCATCGATGGCTTATCGGTGCTTGTATTCGAGTACATCGTGTGCAGGCGTCGCGAATTAAAAAATCATTGATCATTCTACTTTGCAAAACAAACTTGCATAATTTAATTTGAGTGTAAAATGATATTTTTATATACAACAAACATGCACCGACACATTTATTAATCGATAAAAAGAAGATTAATTTTGGAATAAATAAAATTAGGTAATAAGTAAAGAAAAGAAAAAAAGAGTAAGAAATATTTAAAAAAATAAATGGCTAATAAACGCAGGTTAATATGTTTTAGAACATGAATATAAATTGAAGATGACTCAAGTGCTCCTACCACTGCTAATCGAAAGCAAATGTAAAACGGAACCACGTGGTCGAGGGACGAGCAGGAAATAGCCTTTTCAAGAAAATCAAGTGAGAAAAAGGAAAATAAAAACTGGCTAAAATGAAAGTAGCCCTGAAAGCAGACATTCCTACGAAAAGATGAAAAATACAATTGAAGAATTGACTGACAGGTATATAGCGAGCGAGAGGAGAATCAACACGTTACAGAATCTGTGACAGGAATTTTTTATATAAGAGACTGATGAAAAGTAGGTAAAACCATTATAGTTAACGAAAAGAAGAATCTCGTGGTGTTTGGTTTAAAAACACTTTAGATCCAAAGAAGGTGGACGGTTGAAGTGGAGGATTAAGAAAAAAGTTGAACGAGAGACATTATACGACTGTGTCGATTAGCAGGCAGGATATCTCGAAATAGGCGAACTCGGTGGTTTGTATAAATAGAATAAGAAATAGGTGGAATCGATGTGACACGTGAAGCTAATTTACTCGAAATTTGATTAGCGATAAGTAAATAAACTTCGAAACAATTAAGGATTAAAATATATGACTGTTTTAATTGTTGGAAAACATTTATATCACGACAAAGGCAAACAGTTCTTTCAGAGAAATGGGACAATAATATTGTGAAATTAAGAGCGATGGTCAAAAAAGTACCGATGAGTTCAATAACATGTTATTCGTAACGCAAATACACCCAGTTATAAATAAACGCCTAAAAAATATAAAGTGAAAGAGTGAAAAGCGATAGCGTTACAACTAATCGCAGAAAAAAAACCCGCGCACCTGCAAATTCTTTTCAGCTATTGAAACGAAATAACGAGTACATTTTTTCAACATTGATTTCCTTTTTCCAAAATAAAGAAAAATATATTTGCATTTCTCGAATTAAAACCTCGAATTTCCAACGGCACAGTCGAACGCGCATCCATTCTGTGCATCCACCGGGATTGAAAAAAACAGCCACACACACTCCACCGTCCGCGGCTCGCTAATTCCGCGGCCCCGTCGCTGGCAAATAACTTTTTAATCAATCGGCCGCTTTCAAAAGCGACGCGAGCGCGCCGCGCCACCGCCCGACAATAACGAGCGTCATTAACCGCGCCGTTGAAAAAGGGAAAAAAAAATCGCGCGCAGGGGCCGCGGCAGCCGGGGGGCAGGGGGAGGGCTCCAGGGGGGGAGAAAAAAGGAGCC
>UXGC01000075.1:0-395699 GCA_900480045.1 Eurytoma adleriae
TTTGTGACTTTTATTTAACATTTATAATTTGAAGCAATTAAGAATTAGCTTACCATCTAATAAATCCCTAATTTTGTCCATATAAATTTCAAAATATGAAACTTTGATATGAAACTCCAGATTTTCTTCCATTCCATAGATGTGATTGAAAATGTCATTAACAATCCTAGGAATAATTCCCTGCTTGTTTGGATCCCCAATAACTCCTTCCATAGTATGCGTTTTACCTGTAAATAAAATGCAGAAATAGATATTTTGTTTACATAACAATGTAACAAAATTTAAATTTAAAAGAAATTAATTAAAATTACCTGAAGAGGTTTGTCCATAGGCAAATATGGTACCATTGTAACCAGCAAGAACATCAGTGACAATGGACTTTGCTGCTTCATTGTAAACTTTATCTTGCGTTGCATTTGGTTTAAATACCTTATCAAAAAGATATACTTTTCCCTAAAAATCAAAAGTTTATAAATATTTAAACTTAACTGACTGACTGCTTTTGTCTAGTAAGTCGGTAGCTTAATCTACTACTGTAATAATAGTATTTTGGTAATTAATAAAACTTTTTAGAGCAGAGTAAGATGTTTTGTACAATACATTTGTATCTTACATCCATCAATATCACTATAAGCAAATTACATTTCTTCTAAGGTTTCAAGATATTTCTTCATACACAATAATAAAAAGTTTGAGTTTAATATTAATAGTGTAAAATGGTTACATTTTACAGGTTGACCCCTATTTTCATACTATTTTCATGTGTGAAAACAGATAAAAAAACTAATCATGGTAAAGTCAAATTTCAAATACTTACTCCTATAGAAATACAATTATCGTCACCACCTGATGGAAATTTAACTATGAACTTTGATCCAGCTTTTTCTTCTGAGTCGTTTAATGGTCGAAAACGACAAACAACTTTGATGCTGTCCTCAGCAGCGATTTCTCGCTCCCTTGGCACTTCTGTAGCCATTTTTTATCTAAAAGCAATAAATAAAATTACTTTGTGTTGACTAAAAATTACTGAAAAAAATCGTAGTATTTACAATGTTTAAAATTGAAAAAGCTTTAAAAAATCTCTTGTGCTATTCAAATTTAAAATAAAAATTATTTTATAGCACAATTTTAAACAGTTGGATTCATCAGTTAGTGTCAATCATTAAAGATCATATATTTAATATTAGACAACTAACTGGATAAAAGAAAGTAGTAGTTGAGCCTAGCAACCAATGTCTTGCAATACCCTAAAAATACTTCTAACTCTTACCTAAAATCACACTGATTCATCAACTAGCAAATGGTTGTGAATGCTTCTGAAAAGTCAATAAACCCAACCCTGTTAGAGATAATTCACTAAAATCACTTGTCAGTTACATCAAAATATACTTCTCAAGAAAAACATATATAAGGTTTCAGTCGATTTTAAAGAAATAATGCTATTGTTTCTTTCACCTCAAAGGAACCCAATTAATAATTTTTGTTACAAAAATATATAATACCTGTAGGTATCATATATATAGTGTTAAAATATCACTTAAATAATTTGGAAATATTGATTTGGAATAGTTTGGAAAATAATTTGTAAAAATTTATATATCGTAATAAATTAACAACCACAATTTTTTTTGCATGCATCAATAGTCGCACAAATCACTTATTATGAAACATTCACAATCTTATTGTATGAAGATTAATCTTTGGATATGAATCTGATCTGATTTATATTAAAAACCAATAGAAAGATACTTTTTAACTAATTAGTTGCACAATCTTCTGTCATGCTAGGACCACTTAGCAACAGCAATAATTTAATGAAAATTGTAATAATCTCTTTCAGAACTAACGAGAATAAGTGAAACTTAGAATGACCTGAGTAAACGGCAATAAAAAAGAGCAACTTAAGTAATACCAAATACTTTGTGCTCGATTGAAACACCCACAACTTCCTGCTGACTAAAGCATTGGAATTTTCTCGCCTATGCGCGTTACGGTAAAAGTACCAAATACTGCGGCCGACCTAGCATGATTAACTGGTAAAAGTAACACTTTTGGAGGGAGCTTGGCAGTGTCCTAAAAATAATCCCCTCGCAACTCACCCGAAATTCGCACTGTACGAGCCAGCGGAGTAAAATGGAGCAGGCGCTGTCAGTCGCAGCGGCGGCTCCGAGCGAAGTCCCCCCCGAGAGCAGTGTCAGCACCACGACAGCCGTCGACGCGGATCCGCGGATATGCGTTCAGGATGCCCAAGCCAGATGCCGCGGGCCCGACGTAAATGGCCACACCGAGAAAACCACTGGGCCGTGGTGGTGCAACACGTAAGCTCTCCCGGAACCGCGTGTGCGGACGCACGCAGTGAGAGAAAGAGGGAGAGTGTAACGCTCTCTACCAAGGTGTTCCTCGGACCGTCGATGTGCCTCTCTCTCCCTCACTCGCGCGCCTCCCTCCCTCTCGCTCGCTCTCGAGGACGATCGATTCGGCACCTGGTGCCACACGCGCCACGATATCCCTCTCTCTCTCTTTCTCTCTCTCTCTATCTCCAGACTCGCACACACCCACACTGCTGTGCGTTCGCTCCTGTGTACCGATTGCGCCGAGCGTCCGCCGAGGATGGCAGTCCAGGGCTTACCTTGTCGTCGGCCCGGCCGCGCTGAGAGTCTATAACGAGCAGGACGACGGCGATGAGGACTGCGTGGACGGGACGGATTCGATGGGCCGCCGCATGAAGGAGGCCCCGTCTTATTATCGCCGCGCGCTCGCCGGTCGCACTGAGAGACGTCAGGCGTGCGTGTGTGTAGGGTGCACCTCGCCCGCGGCTCCTCCGGGCGACGGCGTAGCTGCCCGACGCTCCGTGGTACTCTACTTCGGCCCCGACGTATCAGCGACGTGCAGAGCGCAGGGCGGCCAGCGAGGAGAGGAGAGGTGCAGGCGCGGCAGAGGGGCCAGGCCAGCGCAGCCGAGGAGTGTTCCAAACTACCGAGCAGCGCAAGATGGCCGCGCGCCAGACGCACGCACGCACACACCCGCGCACACACTCGCGGAGGCAGCACACACACACACCCACAACGACGAGTCACGGAGAGCTAGAGCAAGTGCGCCCGCGCGCACCCACAGCCGAATATATTGTTTCGGAGCGGCGGAGGGGGTTCGGCCGACGGAGCGTGCAGTATGGAGCGCGCGCGAGAGAGAGAGCGAGCGACTTTGGAGCAAACTTTGCGTGGGGGGACCGCGCCGCCTCGCTCCCTCTCCTTCCCTCCCGCGCTAGAGTATATACCGACCGTGTATATAGATATATTTATGCACGCCTCCCGCACGCCCCGCTGGCTCGGTTTCTTCTGCGAGGAAAAAAGAACGAATTGAACCCAGCGTACTTGCACTGAGTCACCGAGCTTATTGAGGATTGAGTATACTGGGCGCGCTCCACCCCGCATACAAGAGCCTTATTTGTTTACACCGCGTCTTAAGGGCGAAAAATCGCGTACGAACTTACGTATTATAACGTGCATTGATAAATTGGCGCTCATTATATTCATAATGTACACGTACGCGCGAAAGTTCTCCAGATCTAGGCCTCAATTTCTGGTAGTGACTCATATAATACTTTCAATCTGTATCGGACGGATTACGCAATCCCCACTCGGACACATTAGCCGCGCGCACACCTGCTCGAAAACAGGAGCAACGCTCGGTAATTGTGTCCGCACTATACCTAAGCTAAGCCTTACGTCCCTCTGTTGAAATAAAATTAAAAAAACAAAGGGACTTTGTCGTTCCGCGACGTCGCCTCGCGCGACTTTCTTTCCCTTTCTCTCTTTTGGCATCTCGGCATTAATTGTACGCGTCAAAAATTCTCCTCGGCGACCTTTCTTTCGCCGCGGCGCTATGGACTCCGACGTTCACGGTCTAGTTGTACCCTACGCAGCTTAGTAATTTCGGGGCAACCTGCGCGCCGCTCGAGGTAGCTCAAACGTTTGTTCCGCGCGCAGGATGTACACGGCGCGCTACTACTCCACTCGCGCTGTCTCATCGGCAGGAGGGACTCGCGGCGGAGCAAGAGGAGAAAAAAAAAAAGAGAAAGAAGCGCGCCTCGACGATGACGGCGCGAGAGGCGAGTGGAAGGAACCGCACCGAAATACACCTATTTTCTCTTCTTCCCTTCTTGTAACTCTTGTTGCTCTTGTCTTTTTTTCCCTCTCTCTTGAGAACGGATGCGTTTAACAGCTGCGTGGTGCGACGAGTTCTGTCTTTTTTCGCTTTTCTGTCTCTTAATAAGTAGTTCCGACTACCGTTCGAAAAAAGCAACGGCAATACTTTACGAATGCGAAGTGTGCACCGTCGAAATCTCTCGCGATGATGCGTGGAACAAATGCCCGCGGCAAACTGATTATTTCAGTCGGCCGATTTTCTCAGCCGACTGGTATAGTATACCTATCGGACGTTGGGATCGGACTCGGCAACTGTTGTAACATCGGAATTCCGTCCAACGCTCTAATATTAAAAAAAAAGAAAGAAAAAATTTCGAGAGAAGGCTCGCTTCTACGCGTGTGTAAACTTAATTTAAAATTCGAAACGAGGTTGAAGTTCCAGAAATAAAGCGCAACTGCATAATCCACGTGGTGTGCATAAAGCGCAGGCGACTGCCGAGGAAAGACAATGGGAGCGCAAAGTCCTCCATTAGCTCGCGCTCGCCGCGGACTTTTTCGTACAAGCGCTCGCGTCTATTGCTTATAAGGAGCTGGGCAGAGGTGCCTCGAGGGGAGAACTATATACGAGTCCCGTCGTAAATGCCGAAAGTGCCCTCGCCGACGTCATAAACCGCCGTGCGGAGACGCTCGGTTAATTTGCACGCCTTATACCTGCCTTCCAGAACCTTTGCGCTCGCGAAAAACACGTCGCGGTCACAGTCGCTCGCGCGCGCGCGCTTCGGAGAGCATCGCGCGGCGCCGTACAATTGCGAATCTCTCGAAAAAAATTTCTATTATACAATTCATCGCGCTCCTTTCGTAACTTGGAAAATGAAAATTTTCAATTAGCGCTCGAGTGAAAGTTACTCGTTAAGTGTAATTAATTGGCCGCGAGAGTGAAGATGCTTAAAGAGCTGCGCTAATAAATCCCGTCGGTGTGCGTGGAAAATGGTTCTTGTATCTCGTAAATCTAAAAATCACGGTTTCTCAATTTATTCGGGGTCGTTGACTCGCGCGGGGCGTTCGCGACGTTAATTATTATTGTTCGATCGTAAGCGATAAAACGGCGCGCGGCGCAATACAGTCCAGCCCGCACCGTTAATTCAATTTCGGATCGCTCCACACCCACGTCGAATAGAACCCCATTTAAACGATTTATACCAACCGGTTCATCAATCAATGCGCGGTTATCAATGATTTGATAAAAGCTCGTGCGAACTCATTTACGAATTAAATGAATCAACACCGCGACGAGCGAAAAGCTCGATTGCATAGTCCGCAAATAAATTAAAGGGCTCTGCACTATTTTTTTCTCTTTAATTGCATTTCTATTGTTTTAACTTGCAAACTATACAAGTCCCGTTTATTTTATTAAAGGACTAAAGTATAGTTAATTAAAAATATAATACCATATAAACGTACTACTATAAGTAGAACGTTATATTTTCCTGCATATCTTTCGTGTACCCTTTTGATTATAGATTGATTTTTACTACCCCATCCTGTCCCGCTATAACAATCCCTTGAACAGAATTTGCAAGCCTGTACAGAAAACCGTGCAGAAAAGTCTCTAAAAGAGTGAAAATGCACCCGCTCCTAATTTTACAAGAAGATCGTAGGCTCCAGGCGGACGTTGTTGCCGACCGGCAGGAATAGAAGGCAGCTGCGAGCGCGGCTCGACGAAAACGCGCGAGCGGGAAAGCGCTTTCGCGGAGAAGGTGTAGCGGACCGAGCGCGACGCGCCGTCGAGCAGCCATGCGCGACGCCGCAGCACGAGGCTCCTCCGTCTGTCTTATTACACCCGTAAATGCCCGCCGCAAAAGCGTTCGGCTCTCATTCGGACCCTATACCGTCGCCGCGCTCTTTACTTTTTTCCACGCACGCGGCTTTCGCGGCTCGCGAGCGCACCGACTCTCTCGATGTGCAGCTCCTCCCGCGGGTGTTCGGCTGGGCGGACTTAGAAAACTAAACGATTCGAGCAATTATTAGTGGCCAATTACGATAAGCTCGTGATTGTAAGGGCGAGAAGTATAATAGTCGCTGAAAAACCGAAAGTATTATTAATTGTTTATTATGATTAATTAAGGGATTTTGGGCAGATGTATGTTATTTACTATATACTTGTAGGTGAAAATTGACCGTCGGGTTTTTCAAATCATTATTTCGATTATTAACTTTTCCATTTTTTAGAAATGTTTATAAAATGAAAAATCATTTTTATAAATTTTGTACTCGTACTCATTTTGCGTCATTTTCGCATGAATTATACGAAAGCAAGCTGCTCGCCTTAAAAAATTAACGCGTTTCTCAATTATTAAATTCGAGCAGAGCGAGTGCACTCGGAAATTAAAATCCATCTTGACAAAACTCTCGACCGAGCCGTAATTGACATACTTAGACTGTTTCTGGGCAGTTTCGCAGCGGTGGCCGCGTGCTTTTAGCGGTGTAACCCGCGCGCACACTTTTTTCCGCGCTTAATTTATATATTCCTTTTTGCTTCTCTTTCCCGGCGCTAAAGAGAGAACGTGACCTTTTCACGTTTGTGTAGGTATAAGTACGTGAATATACCTCCTCAGAAATTTTTAGTTTATATACCAGACCCGGGCGCCGCGGATAAAAGAGTCGGTTCAAGGATTGTTTGTTTTTGCCGAGAGTGATCTATAATTTAAAGTAGGCACGGCGGTATGCAACGTTTTTTAGAGCACCAGTTTTATTATGAAAATGCGGAATTTAAGTAATTAATAGACTACTTCTTAAGTAATGCACGTGCTATAACAAATTTAATTAATTTACAAAAATAGGTTCCTTTTTTATATAATATTTTAATCTTTTTGTTTAATAATTAGGTATATAATATAAAAAAAGTTTCATTTTATTTCATAAAAATTGTTTCTGAAATTTGAACAATGGTGAGAAGAAAATAATAGTTAGGCAATTAAGTGTATTATACAAGTCATCGTTACTGAAAACGTACCTGTTCTTTCTTAAGGAAATAAATAATTATACTACTGTTCGTAAGCATAATCTTTCATGTCAACATTTAAGAACATAATTTTGGTACATACATAAGTTGGTGAATGAAAAAAAATTAACATTATGTACATCCTTTATATGTAGTAAACTGCCTTTAAAATTGAATGAACATTTTTTCATTTGAATGACATGCATTATTATTATTAAATTTATATGATACAAAATATTCTTTAATACTAATTCACCTGTGAATGCAAACAAACATTAAAATTACACATGAATAGACATATGCACGTGCTGATGTTAAATTAGAATTTAAATTAACCACTTATACAAATAGCTATAATCCAGTTTTCAAAAAGTAAGTATATTCTGAAAAACCTAATTCTTACAATAGTAAAAATTAAACAATTAATATATGTATATAATATATCTAATAAATAATGTATGTAATTCTAAATAAATATTAGATTTCATATTTTCCCTCCTATACCTATTACTAATCACCATAATAATAAAAGAAAAATCTCTAGATTCAATAATTATCAATTAACATTGGCAGCACTGATGTCCCAAGATATCCCTGGACAGAGACACATGTCGTGTGTAG
Organism: Eurytoma adleriae; assembly: GCA_900480045.1. NCBI lineage: Eukaryota > Metazoa > Arthropoda > Insecta > Hymenoptera > Eurytomidae > Eurytoma > Eurytoma adleriae. The sequence continues at coordinate 7,768 of UXGC01000075.1, forward strand.
GCTGGGAAAGGAAACCAGCTGTTTACATGACTCCGGTTTTTCATTTAAACATTTCTACGAATAATAGGAAATCATGGAGAAACGGGTGGAACCTATTAACACCAATTCGGAATCCCAATTGATGGGAGTCATTGCAGCAGTTTTTGCAGTGATATTAACCTTACGTAAGGAATAAAAAATATTGCATCTTTGTAACATTTATTTATTTATTCGCAACTTTGAGGTTACAACTTTCATCACAATTATTGTAAAAAAACATCACTTACATTATTTTTGGTCATTTCACGAGCATAAGAGTTTTTAACATACTTTGTTTAAATTTAAAAGTAACGAAAGTTTAAAGAGTTTAATGTGTCTAAAAAGCTTAGAAAGTTTAAAAGTATTAATACTAATGCTAGAAGAATGACAATGATGGTGTTATAATTGAATACATAGTAACAGAAGATATACATGTCTCTATTTGAAAAATATTTCTATTTAATCGCTTTTTTGTACTTTGTAAAAGTCAGTGTGTTTTTGTACGTTCAATCTACTAATTGGATTCTATTTTACCTAGAAGCTATTTAAAAATTACATGTTTAAAGATAAATTATTTACAACTATTAAGTAATGTTATTATTTAATTAGTAACACATTTATCATTTTAGTTCTCTTTGCTTTATGGAGACGCAGAACATCTGTTGGTCACAATGTTCTTCTTGCGGGTCTTTGCGATGCTGGAAAAACACTTATCTATGCAAGACTGATGCATACAAAATATGTGCAGACTCATACTTCTGTAAAAGAAAATATTGGAGATGCTATTGAGTATAATGTAAGGAATAAACATAAAATATTTTGCTTTAATTTTTACTTTATTAAATATGTAATTATCTATTTTAAATGAAATTGTAACTATTTTAGAGTTCCGTCAAGATTGTTGATATTCCAGGACATGAAAGATTAAGATATAAATATTTTGATAAATATAAAAATTCAGCTAAGGGGTTAGTTTTTGTTATTGACTCTGCAACTATTCAGAAAGATATAAGAGATGCCGCTGAGTAAGTAATAGCAGTGAAAACTTCTTAATAACATTCATCACCATTTATAATTTTTATTAAAGCAAGAATTTAATTTCAGGTACTTATATACATTACTGTCTGATATAGCTATAAATAAGAATGTACCATTACTTATTCTTTGCAATAAGCAAGATCAAACTTTGGCAAAAGGTAGTGGTGTAATAAAATCTTTACTCGAAAAAGAGATGAATCTCTTGCGAGTGACTAAAACTAGTCAGTTAGAGGCTACAGATGCTTCATCAACAAATGCATTCTTAGGAAAAAATGGAAAAGACTTTGAATTTTCTCATCTCGATAGAAAAGTTGACTTTGCTGAAAGTAGTGCTTTTATTAAAGATGCTGAAACGCCAGCTGACATTGAACAGTTAATTACGTGGCTGACAAAATTGGTTTAACTTTATCTGTGATTTTCATCTGTAATTTATTTTTAAGAGATTGTTTTATACACATTTTGTAATAAAATAATTAGATTCCTAAACTCAAATTGATCCTGATTGAATGTGCAAAAAATTCATTCAAAATAAAAAGCTTTTGTAATAACTGTTTGTCAATAGATTCTATTTTAAAATTAACTGAGCAAAGTTTACTTTTGCATAAATTAAGAGTGTTCTATACCTCGATTTTATTGGAATTAAAAGTCAACCACATAGGCTTGAAATCCTTAACATACCCCAAGCCCTCATTCTTTTTCGCGCAGTTTTAAGTTCGCATTCCACACTTAATGTAAGTTAATTTACCTTGTTAACAATGATATTCACGTTTCGCGGAAACCTCGAAGCATCAATTTCGCCGATCGTCGGATGCATGCGTGCATATCCCTGCGGAGTGAAAATCTGAAAGCTTAGACGTATTCCAACGTATCTTGGGTCCTGCCAGATCCTGCGAGTCGAGGTTAAACGACGCCAGTGTACCGGCCTTCATTCACTCAGCTTGTATAGTAATCAGCTGTTTTGGGGTATATACCCATAAACGTACAAGGTACCGAGTGTGGCGACACTGTACATCAGAGATTCAGAGCCCAGGGGTTCCAGAAATCAGAATCTTATAGACCTCCCTTCAATTCTCGAATTAAATATTTCTTCCCTACTTTTTCTCTATTTTACTTAGTAAACCATTTATATAATTAGACAATTATTTATCCAAATAGAAAAATACATTTTGAAAAAATTTTTTGAAATTTGAGACTACAGGGGTGGGGTAAGGGTGGTTACCAGAAAACCAAAAAACAAGCAAAAACACATTTAAGCAAACAATCGTCATTTCACCTAAAAATACCTGCAGTTGTTCCCTCATTTATTTGTACAAGCGATCGCGCGATTCGCGACTTTGCGTTCACTGGTGCCGGGTGCGCATATTTTGCAAATAGGACTATACGAATATACCGCGCACACGCAAGCGGCAAACATCGGCTGGATCCGCGCGTGTGCGAACGATATCTTGTGTTGTGTACACATATAGTTATAAATTAACTCGTTCCATGGTGAGCATGCCAGTAAAGCTCCGGTACTCGTTGCGTTCGGGTTACGCAGTCGGTTGTTTAATTATCAGACAACAAAGAATAATCAGCTATAAAATGGCAAGCAAGACCCAAGATTCCAATCACAATGGTCAAACGTATAACGTCGATATTGGAGGTATAACCACTTCTAATTGTATTTAATTTCGCAGTGTCACAAAATGAGTTGCAACTATTTTCGTAATTTATTATTGTGATAGTTTTTGCATAGTTTTCACCAAATGATAATTTAATTAGATATTCGATATTGATATAAAGTAAAAAATAATTTTTTATGACAATTACAATTTTTACCATTTGGTAGAGATGAAATGATCTATTGAAATTTTTATCGCAGAGATTTGAAGATATAATGTGATATCTGTTGATAGATAATAAATTAAAAGTGATTACTCAATGAATTTCAAGACTTAGTGGTATTCTTATCTAAACATTTTCAAGGATGCAAGTAAATTCATGCTTAATTCACAGATCAAATGCTTTAACTTTACCCGTTTATTTATTCGATAAAAGATTTTTTACTTATTAAATTTATTTTTTAATCAAGTATAAACGTAATATTAAATGAATGGTCTAAAATAAATTATTAAAAATTCAGAATGAAAATCTAATTAAAATTTGACTTACTTTTTAGGTATGAGAATCCGGTATAAAGACAAACACGAAACATTTACTGAAGAACACTTAGTTAGTAAAGAACCAATTGGTCAATTTAAGGCTTGGTTTGAAATTGCATGTAATACTCCTGGAATAGCTGAACCCAACGCAGTTTTTCTAGGCACTGCAACTAAGTAAAATAACAACTTCCTTTTTTTCGATATGTTATTGTTATTATTGTTGCTTACCTTTTTTATTTTTATTTCAGAGATGGTATACCATCTGTAAGACCAGTATTATTGAAAGGGTATGGTACTGATGGATTTAAATTTTATACTAATTATGGAAGTAGGAAAGCTCGTGAATTAAGTGAAAATCCAAATGCTGCCTTAACATTTTTCTGGGAGCCTCTAAGACGCACGGTACTTTTAAGAATTGCGTGATTTGGTCTGGTACTTGAAGAAATGAAACAAATCCATTAAATTAAATTAATCACAGGTTCGAGTTGAAGGCACTGTAGAAAAAACTTCACCAGAAGACTCTGATCGGTATTTTAGCAGTCGTCCATACCATGGTCAGATAGGTTCTTTATCTAGTAAACAAAGTGAAGTTATACCAAATAGAGAATTTCTTATTGAAAAGGAAAAAGATCTACAAAAACAATTTCCCGATGAAGTTCCGAGACCTGATTGGTGGTTAGTTTACTAAAATTTTTTATTTAAAATTCTTTTCTACTTCACTCTTAATTATTTGTTCTATTAAACCTTTTTTTAGGGGAGGATACATATTAATTCCAAAATCTGTAGAATTTTGGCAAGGTCAAAGTGATCGATTGCATGATAGGATTAAATTTAGACGATTAAATCCAGGTGAAAAAGTAGATAATGTTCTAATTCATGAAGGAGATGACGGTTGGGTCTACGAAAGACTTTCACCATAATAATCTAATTAGCTAGGTTCAATCTATGAATTCTAAAATTCATAAAATTTTTAAATACTTTTAATAAGTCGTTCTAATTTTTCGTCTCACAAAACAAAGGTGATAAAATGGTTTGAAATCTGTTAAAGTATTTTAAGGCTTTTACTTAAAAGAATCTTGCAAGTACAAATATATATCTATCATTGTTAAAAATATTTTAATCACATTTTTTTTCTCTCCAAGGTTAATATTTCTCTTTGTAATCCTAAAAAGAAGTGATAATTTTTTTTAAATTAAATCCACTGTTTATATTTCATCTTTAATATTATTTATGAAGGTTTACCTTGATCACTTTTCCATGCTACATTTACGTTGAATACATCATCTCTTAAAATATGTTCTTCAAATTGACGCATTCCACCACCAACTCCAAAGTAATATGTTTTTCCAGCAATGTATCTAATTTTGAAATCATTTATTTTAAAGATAAATTTTATTCAACATTTTATTACTAAGTAATGTTTGATAATTTCTTATTTCAATTTTGCATTACCCAATTCCAGTTTTTTTCAATTTCTGTTTAAATACTTGGTATAATTTATGATGATTATCTGGATTATAGATAGTTTCACTAGTAAAGATATAGTCATACTTTGTACTCTCAGCATCACTCTCAATTAAATTTCTAAACGATTCCCAATCACCACAATAGAACTCACATTTATCTTTCACCACTTCTTCTTCACAATTCAATATAACGTTGGGAATTGTAATCGATTCAATAACTTCAGCATTCTGTAAAATGACAACAACTATTTATTAATTTTCTTATAATATTATACATGCTTATATTAAAAATAAAGTAAAATTTAGTTTTTTACATAGTCTTGAAAATGTACTGTAGCTCCACGGAGTAATGCAATCAATCCAATTATCCCGGCTCCACAGCCTAAATCTAAAACTGTTTTATTATTGAACGGAATATCCTCTCCAAGTAAATAATTTCCCAAGTCATATGTACATTCCCAAACTTTTAATCCACCTAAAGATTAAAAATAATAATCAATCACAGGTACATCAGATTATGTAAAAAGAATTAATACCTTCATACTTTGCTGGAAGAAGATCTGAGTGTTGTGATTCAGCTTCTATAATACTTTCACAGTTTTCTTCTGTTAATTTTATTACAACCTTATCAGAGTCAACAAGTTTTAGAGAAAAGTCAGCAATTCCTGTATTCAATATATATTCTATATTTTCACCATTTTTTTTAAAATATTTTAATGGTACGTCAATTTTTTTTGCCTCAAGCCAGTGCAACTGACTTTCTTTTTCATCTTTTTCATCATTTTTTTTATCTATAATAAAATAAATTAAGGTTACACATTAGCGTAAATTGAATAATATTAATTATTAAAAGTAAGATGAAAAAATAATGTATACTTTCACAAGAATCACTTTTAGAAAAATCGAACTTGAACATATTTTTAACTTTGTTTTATTAATTTAATTAGTGCAAGTACGGCTGGATTAAATTACATATTCAAACATTAAACTCGACAGACCAACGCCGAACGCGTGGTCGGTACGGATCGTCGTAATAATATATATATATATGTACATAGCCGGTATTCATGTTTGTATTTAATACCAACAAGAAGAAATCTAGCTTATCGATCTTAAAATAATATAATAATAAGATATATTTTTAGAGCAATATTTTGAGGAATAAAATGGTTGATAAAAACAGTTTTTATTATTAAAAACAATTGCAAATTTTATAATGTAACATTAGTTAATTAGGATTGTTAAAAACTTTTTATATATAAGTTTAAACAGTAAAAATATCAACGAATAATTTGCTAAAAATTTGACTAATCAAATCATTTTATTTGCAGGACTGCTCCAAAATAATTAAGGAACAGCTTGCTCCATTGTTATCGTGTACCTGCGCTACAACTCTACAAGCCTGCATGTATAATTGTTATAATGATAAATGCATGAAGGCCGTTCTTCAGCCATACTATTCCACAATCGCAAGTTATTCAAGTTTATCACATGACAATGACGTAGCAAAGGAGATGCCGCCCGCAAAGGATTTATTATAGTTTTACACGAGATATAGACGCCTGTGAACGCGGCGAACCGGCATATTTCGCGTGTATACACATTCGAGGTGCAACAGTAAGTACACTTACACCTATATAAGCAAAAGGAAGAGGAAAACGCTGGATATTTTATTACTTGTTCGTGCGCGGCGCAGTAAATAGGTGCGATCAGCTGCGTTAAGTACAATTAACTACTTAATAAATAAACTATTTCAGTTCTTAGAAGATTTACCTTGGTGCGAAAGATTGTCCCAGCTGGAAAAATGATCAACGGGCGGGCGTTACACTTCGTCTTCAAAATTGCTGAGCGCAAGCTCACGGCCAAGTTTTACCGGGAAATCCTTGGAATGAAGGTCAGTTTGCTGTAATATTCAAAAGATAGTGATATTGATAAACTGCTAATTAATTACTGACATATGTACAGGTACTCCGGCATGAAGAGTTTACAGAAGGCTGTGAAGCTGCCTGCAACGGGTGAGTTGAACTGATGTTGCAAACGATTGCTTAATAAAGAGTAATTTACTAAATGTACATTTGGTAGACCTTATGCAAATCGTTGGAGTAAAACTATGATTGGTTATGGTCCTGAAGATACTCACTTTGTCGTTGAGTTAACCTACAACTACGGAGTAAGCAGCTATGAAACTGGAAACGATTTCCAAGGAATAACCATTCGTTCCAAGGAAGCTATCGAGAGGGCTAAAACTCATGATTGGCCAGTCAAAGAGGAAAATGGACAATATATTTTGGAAGCACCTGGTGGTTATAAATATTATATCATCAATGAACCACAACCTGTTAATGCAGGTTTGTCATAATAATAATAGTTGAATAGTTATAGTATTACATAACTGCTATAACTAATTAAAATGTTTTATTAGATCCAGTTGAAAAAGTGGCCTTATCCAGCTCAAATCTCAAACGCAGTATTACGTATTGGAAGGATGTTTTAGATATGACATTGTTTGAAGAAAAAGATAAAGTAGCTGTTTTAGGATATGGGAAGAATCAAGCTAAGCTTGAGCTTCAGGATATTGGTAAAAACAGATTTTTTATGAAACTAATATTTTAAAATATACTTTTCATTTTATTAGAATTACTTCCTTATGATCTATTTCAACAGGTACTGAAGTAAATCATGCAAAAGCTTATGGACGTATAGCTTTTGCTGTTCCTAAAGCTGAGCAAGAAATTATTCGCAAGAAGATTGTAGAAAGTAAAAATGCAATTTTAACAGATCTGATTAGTCTTGATACTCCTGGAAAAGCCACTGTAAGAGTTATTATTTTGGCAGATCCTGTAAGTACCAAAAAAATTACTTCACACTTGATTAGCATTTGATGTAAATTAATCTAATATTTTAATTTGTAGGATGGTCATGAAATTTGTTTTGTGGATGAGGAAGGTTTTAGACAATTATCTGTACCTGATTATCCAAGTGAAAAAATTTTAAACAGATATATTGAAAAAGAAGAAAATAAAACATTATAAAACATTATCTAAATCAACAATTTTTATAAATTATCTATATATAAATGAAAGAGGAACATATTTTAAACACTTTTATACAAAATACTTTACAGTAATTACTTGCGCATTTGTTATATAATCTCAACGTTGTTAAATCTAAGGTATTAATACGTGATTTATTTTAAATTATTAAATAATTAGATAATTATCTAAAATTTGTTTAAATTAAAAAATAAGTTATAAGAAAATATTTGTAAAACATTTAAACAAAAAAGCAAATTGTTAAAAAAGTATTAAATAAAAACCATTGTTACGATTTCTGCATTTCTTAACGAATTTCAATACATTTAATCAGTCACAGCGATTTTGTTCTTCAAAGATTCTAAATTCAATTTTTTCTGAAAAAAAAAAAGAAAATAATTAATATAATCTTGAATAAAAGATATATTTATTGTATTTATATAATAATGTTTACACTGATGAAAGAAATTATTTTGAGTTTATAAGTAGCTAAGTATTGATTGAACTGCCAACGTTCTTTTTCAAAATTTCAAAAAATTAAAATTCTTTTACCAATAGAGTTATATCTCAGAAAGTATTAGTGCGCAAAATACCCACAAAATGTAGCGAAAAAGCGGGCAAGTCGAGCCTTAAACACTTGTCCTTTTCCTTCAATCATTCGGGTCAATAACCAGTGGAAAAGTCTCGTGTAGCGCAGAAAAAAAGAGAAAGCACAGGAGAAGCGGATAGTCGCGTCATCGGTTCGTAGACGAGCGGCAACACCGACGTGTCGCAGGAGACATAGCTGGGCGTGCACTGTAACTGGACGAGTGCATAATTACACTCCTACACAAATCAGAGCGCAGAAGGCGCAACGAGTGACTGCAGATTCTTTTAGTTTGTTTTGTACGAATGATGCAATTGCCATTCGTTAAGGAAAATCGCTACCTTGCGAAACTTTGTACATTTTAGTGTTTATTGAAAACAAGCATTGGCACTTGTACTATTTTATTTGTTAAATCGCTTTCACTTGCATTCAGTAATACTAACAATTTATATTGAAGAATTAATATATGAAGAGAGACCATAACACAATTGAAATAAAGTTAAAATGTCCAATATTGAAAATCAGTGTCTTGCGGCACTCGTCTGTTTCTACTTACGGATATTAAGCACAGGGCTTAACCGAAAACCAAAACCTTTGTAATGCATTTTCCACCATATAGGCATTAATTTTTTCAAAATAAATTTCTTTTTTATATTAGGACGTATTGTTAAAAACATAAAAAGTAAGAATAATAAGAAAAATGTTTACAATGTTGCAAGAAATTGCTAATTTCTTGCAACATAAAACCTGATTTCTGATAAACATTAAAAATATTGAAAAAGATAAATAAGAAAATTTCTGTTAAAATGTTAAATCCACTTTTTATGGTTTTCTAGTCCTTTTTCAAAATTTTCAATTAAGCCCTTTACCAAATAGTAGAATAAGAAACAGGACGTAAGTGCATAAGCGATAACGAAATAGAATTAATTGCATATCGCAATGTAATTAAAGCGCAGTTTGATTACGCGTAAATACATAATCAATTCCACCTGAATGTACAATAACTACATAGATAATATCATTCATCACACTCCAATTAAACATATTCAAATATGAATCAAAGCGCTGAGAATAAGTCAATCATTTTCATAATTATTTCACTATCTCATATAAATCCATCTAAATATTTCAACGGTGTAATGTTCTCACAGACTATTATAGCATACTGAAAAATTGCTATTACAGATTTTAAATTATTTCTAGTAAAAATTCACGAGAAATTTGCAATATTTTCGACAGTGACAACCAGTGAGAACACTGATACACGCTATTGTATACAGCGAGAATTTTGCCGCGAAAATTCAGAGAAAATCTCGTAATCGAGGCCGCTTGCAATACTGGAAATTATTACGAGTTATGAATAAGTATTTTTAACCAGAAATTCCTGTAATTTGGACGTGATTTCTCGTAAATATATTTTCTTATTACATAGCGTGAAACTACATCAAGAATACAAAGTTTACCGTAAATTATTTCAGCTTCAAGGCATACTTGAAACTGACTAAAATTTGGCACAACCCTTGAAAAAATTGCAGATTTTTAGCAACTCGTTGCACTACTTAAATTTTCTTACCCGCAATTTTTTCGACGCGTCGATCGGCTCGGTAGGATCTTAGTTCTCGGAAGGGAGACGCCGTGTACCCGGTGGCTAGGCGATCGGGCGGTCAGGGCCGAGCCGCCGAGCGGATGCGCCGATCGCCGGCCGACCTTTGCACATTAGACTCGCGCGGCGCTCCAACTCCCGTCCCTCTCTACGGTGCCTAATGCAGTAAGCGCGCGCGCGAGCCCGGTATATCCTACGCCCCTCGGCGACGCTCCGCTCAGTAGGACTCCAGTGTCCGAACGCGCGCAGTCGAGTGTTTTTTTCGAACGACCCTTTTTTTTTCTTCTTACTATCTCCACGTGAGTATAGTGTGCGTATCGCTTGAAAAGAGATCCAGCGGCTACAGCCATGGCCCGCCAGATCAATCTGGCCGGTGTCTTCGTCCTCGTGCTTCTGCTCCTCGTCGCCGGTGAGTGCAACGATGCCGCGCTCGATTTATTCTTGGGGGTACCGTGTCGACGTTGAGTGGACGTCTAAACGCATATGAGAACGATTTCATTTTTTTTTTTATTTTTTGAGAAGAATTATGTTTATATATCCTTATACTTATTACTCGATCCGGTGACTCAGTTTTAATGTGGTTCATTTTTTTGTATTTGCTTTGACGATCTCTCAATTGGATGAAATTGTTTACCACGCCTTCGCTACATGTTTTTAGTTTGTAATCTTTAGATCGGATGGTAGGTTTGGTAAAAATTACAACACATGAGCGTTGCAACAATTGTTCTAAAAAATCGCAATTTTTATACTCTTTGTGGTAATATTCACCAAGTACAATAATTTTTACCAAACAGGCCGCTATATTGATATAAAAATAATTAAGCGCATTGTACAAATAAGCGAGAGTAATATCTGTGAATAAATTTTCACTGCTTACGAAAGTAGTTTGTTCTTTGCTTCGAAAATATAGGACAGAATGAACATTAAATAAATTATATTTTATAATTGGTAATTTTTCGTAACTAAATATTTGCTTTATGCAGATTATAAGGTTGCGTATAAAAAACGTCACGGTGAAATTATAAAGAGAAACTTAATTGAAAGTGAAATCACAATTGAGAAGATCTCTTTAACCAATGAACAACAATTTTGTCAATATAATACCACTATTAATGCTTCTTGCAAAATAAACCGTCATCTTATTCTGAGGAGTTTAATTCCATTAATTTCAGTCAACGTCGCTTTAACGTAATCCTTAGTATAAAGATCTACAACGTCGTAAAAAAATTATCGAACAAAATTTTGTTTGTCGCACATAAATGGACAGAACCGCCGAAGTTTACATCCGTTCAGAACCGACGAACAAATCTTTCGACCGAGCAATAGAAACCGAGGAAAAAAAAACTAATATATCGCTCACGGCGAAAGTAAGTCTCATGCCTGGCGAAGGGGCCGCGTATGTTGTACCGCGTCAATGCTGCCCGTTCACCAGCTAAAAAAAGTTTACGGAGCATGTAGAGTCGCGCGCGCGGAAGTTTAAATGACGACGTAATGACGCCCTCGTAAAGACAAACGGCAGCCTCACCAAACGTCTCATTATTCACTTGTCGGTATCTGGGTGCGCAAGCGATTCGACGAAGCGATACGAACTGCGCCGCGTGCGCATTCGCCCGACGATTTCGACGGATTGACGATTATCGCATCTAGGCTGTCGATACCCGTCAGCGGTGCGCAAGGTACATGAGCGTCCAGAGGAGACACCGTGATTCGTATACATGTACAGTTCCAGGCAAAAGATGCTTTTCATTTTTACAATGGAATAGATGAGTTTTTTTGTTAAATATTGAACAAACCGAACGCACATTCGCAACGACGGATGTAATTAAAATGTTATTATGAAATTAATTGCAACTCGTTTAGTGCCTTAAACAATACAAGTAGAGCATGCTTGTTTTTCCAGACTGTTAGACTATTTCGCAAAAAACGTAACGGAGTGCAGAATTTGTTGTTTCTCCAAATATTTTTTTTTAGGACGGACAAACATTTCCTTCGATTTTAGCTACATCGCAGTAACTCAGCCGACGCAAATATAAAAATTTTGTTTCGATGGCTTCATTGTTATTAGCTCTTCTGTGTATCTTTATTTATCTACTTTGTACATCTTCATAAAGAAAGGATGTAAGAAAGGGCAACCATGTTCTTTCGACCATGACCTCTAATTAACTAACGAGCGTTGCCTTCCGGTGTTAAGTCCAGAAAATCTAATTCGTTTTTTTAGACTTTAAAACAATTTTGTTTCAGAACTTTTTCGACACAATATTATTTTCACAAAACTTACTTCTTAATGAGAAAGAAGTGAAAACATAGATTAATAGTTAGACATCATTAGAATAATAAACTTATGAAATAAAACTAATTAATCATTCAAAATAGATTTTCGCTCAATTTATCCCGGGTCTCCTCTAGCTCAATAAAAGAGCACCAAAACAATACGATTGCACGTCGCAACGCTATTTTACATCGGCATCGTCGCTTTATTTTAAATACTCGTAATAAACGCATATGAAACGCCCGTGACAGTACGATACGCACTTGTACAAGTTGTTCGTTCAATAACGAAGCGCGCTAGCGAGATGTTGATCCGTTATACAAAAGCCGACGCCTCCATAAACAGCGGCGTAACGCGCGAATTGGGATCTCAGCGCGATGACTCATTAATTGCACGGCTTGAATAATGAGCGCCGCTTCGGAATCGGATTACCTCGGTGCACCGATCAACGCTAAAATTTTCTCATTTTTTTGTTTTATTTCAATTTTACTCGTTATGCTTAGCCGGAGGCGTCGTCGATGCGAAGAGAAGCGGCGGCGGCAGCAGAAGGAGCGGCACCAGCGGCTCGTCCTGGTACAGTTCCAGATCGACGTCCAAGAGCAAGACGCAGTCCCAACCGCAGTCTCAAGGTGAGCTCGATGCGGGGTCCTGATTTCGTATAACGCTAGTACATTTTCTCGCATTATTTTTTACATACATTTCAGATGACATAAACGTCAGCGAATATAACGTAGTATTAGCTCAATTTAACGCAAGCGCTATAACATAAACTTACCCTGTAAATATGAATAAGTGAAATTCACCCACATGCACTTATTTAATGTTAAAAGTCGTACCCTTATCAAATAAGAGAGCAACTTGTAACATAGACTAAAGTGCATAATCAATCATTCGCGTGTATTTCATTTATTTACATTGTAAAGAGCTCAGTATAAGGTCCACATACATTTTTTCTATGCGCACAAATAGTTAAATACAACGCCGGAAGTGGCGAAAGTAAACAACTGGGCTCGGCGCATGAAGCATTGTTTTCGTTCTGGACAGCTAACGTCCATTTGATTGTCAAAGCGTTGATGAAATAACCACATCACGTTTTCATCTTCCGCTTATTACTTGATTGCAATCGCACTTACGGGGATAATCCGAATCGCTTTTGACGCTCGATAGCCGCGATCAAACAATTGCTTTATTTTTATTTCTAGTGGCCGTGGAAACCCGCTCCCTCTCCCTTTGTACCTCACTGTAGAAGTCAGAGGATTATAAAATTTAAGATGGGGTCATCAGTTTAGTGTCAATTTCGAATAATGACGGATTTATCTATACGAGGGATTTCAATTTTAAAATTAAGTGGTACTAATAATCTACAAACACGTATGAATGGTAAAGACCCCAGTTACTGAACTCTTTAATCAAATAACTTGAAACTTCTGTCGCTTTAATTTTTTCATATTGAAGAGATTAAAAGCTTGTCAAATCTTTAAAGTACATTAAAAAAATACTTATTGAAACTTAACTTCATTGAAAATGCCTAATCGGTAGAATATATTTGTTAAACTATAGAGAATATAGGCGAGATGTTAGATACTTTATTATGCACCGTTTATCAACCTATAGGAATTAAAAAATTCACTCAGAGCATATTTCTCTCTATTGCGACATTTTACTGTCGTATGCAAACTTTTTACTGAAAAATAATCAATGATAACTTCTACACTATTAGCCCTCAAAAAAAAGTTCCACTTAAAACAGTATAACTTAATGATTTCACGATAGTAATGAGTGATTGAAAGAAAAGGGTCAACGAGACATCTTTTCCAACCTTCCAGATAGAGTTTAAAGCCTCCGGTAAATCCTGTTAAAGCTTTAAGCCGATGAGCTCAGGTTGAGCAAGCCCTGGAGCTTGTGTGATTTCCAACATTGCGTCATTGCAGGCGGCTCGAAGCCGGGAACGATAGGATGGAGCGTGCCGTCCAGCCAGAAAACCGCGGCTGGTACCGGTGGTACCGCGGTGAAGCCGTCCGCCCCCAGCGAGCATGTCTCCAAGACGAGCGCTACCAACGTGCAATCGGGTTACCCTGGCGGCACAGGTACTTAAATTTGTCTTTGCACAAGAGAACAACGAGAAGGCTGGTAAATTTATCTATTTTTTTTTATTTTTGAAGAACTTCAATTTCTTTGTTCGAACTGTGAAAATGCGACATGAAAGGAAATATTGCGAAGAAGATCGAATTGCTTAGGCTTCGAAGCTTATAAGCGGAAATGGATAAAACTTTTTTCACTTCATTTAATACTGTCCCTATTTGCATTTTAATAAAACGTTTTGCATACGTTCATAATTTTCATTAAAATCATTTCATTTCCCAATCAAACTTCTGTTAAATCAACGCATCTGTTTTATAATGTACGCAAAAATTTCCAGTTCTTCCCACCATTTTTGCTGCGACCTTCGCTTCACTTTTACGAACAAATTCTCTGAACATATAAAAGCTCCGGTCAAGCATTAACAAAGTAAAACAAAAACAGAGCAAATAGTACCGCTTAAATTTTAGCAGGTAGCCACGGCAATCCACCGCCGTACAGTCCGTCGGGCGGCTATCCGTCGGGTGGCAGCCACGGCAATCCACCGCCGTACAGCCAGTCCGGTGGCTACCACGGCAATCCACCGCCGTATAGTCAGTCCGGCGGCTACCACGGCAATCCACCGCCGTACAGCCAGTCCGGTGGTTACCGCGGCAATCCGCCGCCGTACAGCCAGTCGGGCGGCTACAACCCCTACGGCGCCAGCCCCGGCTACAATCCCTACGGAAACAGCGGTGCCGGTCACGGTTTCAGCAGCATGCCCGGACAGGGCTACAATCCGTCCTATGGGTACTCGCCCATGGGCGGCATGGGCGGTTCCTCGCCTCAGACCGTACTCGTGCAGTCGTCCAGGCCCGGCATCGGTCAGCTCGCGAAGGAGGCCTTCGTATTCGCCGGTGTCAGCGCCGGTGTCAACGCTGCCGTTAATCGCATACTGCCCGGTAGGTTTTTGTGACCTTAAATATAGTATAAACGAGTTACGATACTTGTTATTTTCTATTTGACATTTATTAAATATTTCATTAATGATTTCTTTATTGAAATATAAAGCAAGAAATGTATTGCAGTGTTTGTCTGTTTCTACTTAAAAATATTGATAGCTACTTTTTTCAATTCTTTTTTCAAACGAAAAATAATTTCATACAATTTCACTCATAATTACAAGATGAAGAACGCAATAGTATTTAAATATTGTTTAAATAATGAAATACAGTAATAAAATACTACAATTTTAGTGTGGAAATTATGAGTGAAATTTTAGAAGTACACAATTTTTTTTGGCGATTGAAATGTGGAAATTTCAACAAATTTATCGAATTTTAATTAAAGTATTAAAACAAAGCTGCAGAGTCAAATATTTAAGTGGAAACAGACTGATACTGCAAGGCATCATCTTAATAGCATAGCTTAATCCATTCCTTACTACTTTTTTTCAATAATTAGCTTCAATTTTCCGATTTTTTAAAATTTCTCTGCACGTAAAAATAACATAGATAATACCGGTAACTTGCAGGTGGCATTTATGGTAACAGTCACAGCTCAAGCGGCGTAGTGCCGCCAGTGTCGCATACCTCCATCACCTACAACAACTACTACAACAACGGCACCGAGGTACAGCCGAACGGCCCGGTGGGTGCACCAGCAGCAGCCCCGGCACCGGCACCGGCTCCAGGCGCAGCCCCAGCCCCGGCCGTGCCTGCCGCCGCTCCAGACGCTGCGGCGGCACCGGCCTCCGCGAACCCATCGAACGCCGAGCCGGCCAATCCGCCACCGCAGCAGCAGGCCGGCAACCAGTCGCCGGAACAGAACAATCCTAGTCCGCTCGGATTCATCATCTCCGACGCCGAGCTGCAGAAGGTCGCAGAGGACCTCTTCGCCAAGGACACGAACAATGCCTTCCAGCACATCAGCATGAAGACGCAGGGTCAGAAGACCGACGACAGCACCACCGACGACGCCGCTGAAAAGTCAGTGCTTTATTATAAATTTTTATTTCAGCGTGGTGCAAAAAACTAATTTACTTCGCGCATTGCGCGGGATTAATTAAATATGTGCAAAAATTAAGATACTACGTGCAGGATGGAATACGTGAGCGCAAAAGTACCATTTTTTAGCGGATAAAATATTTTTAAAATTGTCTGTGCTATAAAGTTACGTTATCAGTCAATTTTAAAGCTAAGTGCATAGCTCATACATTCTTAAACCATCTAACAATGCACATTTTTTGATGATCAAAAGATTAAATTTTTAACAGGTAGGCAGTAACAAGAATAATTGAAATTTGTTGAAGAAATAACGCAACCGTAATTTCTCACGATGAAAGACTGTCAAAGCGCCATAAACTCAGCTTTTCAAGCACAATACATCCAAATTTGTATATATACGTAAGCTCAACATTGAAATGAAACGTGTTTACAGCTTGTTGGAGGTAAAGCCGGAGGCATACGAGATCCCTACGGTGAAGGCGGTTCTGGCGCTGCACGACAATTACGAGCTGGACGTGAAGACGAAGGAGACGGTAACGGCGGAGGAGCGCAAGGAGGAGTCGGACCTCCTCGACGCATTCGTCGCCACAGACGTGATGAAGGCGACGCTCAAATTCCTGGCGGACAAGGGCTACGTGCCCGACGACGAGTACGAATTCAAGGACACCCTCAAGCGCGTCTGGTTCTCGCAGTTCAAGCGGATCGACGGCGAGCCCTCGAGCTCCGGCTTCGAGACCATCTTCCTCGCCGAGAAGTTCGACAACGAGATCATCGGGCTGCACAACTGGATCTACTTCGCCAAGCAGGAGGAGGCGAAGAAACTCGACTACCTTGGATACATCAAGAAGCTCGAACTTGGATCCGTGAGTGTCGATCGATCTTTCTTTCCATGCTTTTTATGTTTTTTTATTACCCACTTGAGCTGCAAAAAGAATTTATAAAACTTAATGTCTTTTTTTAAATATTAACAAGTGTCACAACCTTTAAAAGAAATAATTAAATTATTTATTAGGTGCATAAAAAACAAGTTGCAAATGCTTACGAAATTTTACAGAAAGGAGCCATCGTGAAGGGTCGCTCGAAGCTGAACGACATAGTACAGCCGATCACGACGATCTTCGTGGGCACGTCGCCGGAGCTCGAGATGGCCCTGTACACCATCTGCTTCTACACCCGGCCGAACAATGTGTGCCCGGTGTCGGTGGGCGACGCCAAGTTCGTCATCGTCGCTAATCGCGTCAACTACTTCGGCAAGGACATCATCATCTCGGCGTTCCCCGACATCTAATGCAACCCTCTGCTATAGCACGTCGAAATTTTATCGACGCCCGATCAATCCAATGCCAAGATTCCGATATAGACGTGTTTGTTTAGTTGGACGCGACGGCGTCGTAAATTTTATTTAATGCGAAAATAACTCTCGACTTTTTTTAATCAATGCAGTTCTATCAATACTTTGCGGCATGCGCATTGATATTAGTATGATGACTGTACGAGAGGAGTACACAAATTGTGCATGTAAATAAAGGTTTAGCTTTCTGCAAAAGTTTAACGCTGACGCGAGCGCACGTTATCTGCCATTGTGATTTATGTTTTTTCAACTCCAAAGTTAATGATAATTAGCTATTTTTCATGAAGAAGACAGTGGTAGCGTATCGCTTGCATCGGCGTTGAAATGTTTTAATCGTTAGCCAAAGTATTGTAATAAAATAAAAACTGGTACATACCTTGAGAGTCAATTTTCTTCTTTTTAAGTCCGATAGGTCTATTAAAGGTATCATTGACGGTCTACCGTGCGCGCACCGAGTAGGAGCTTTGGTATCTTGCAGAGCTTGAATAAGTAATGTGCACTCTTTTGTATCCAAGGGATCACCAAATTTGATAGCTCCTAAATAGCAAAGTTGAAAGAAACCAAATAAAAATTATAAATAGTTTTTTTATCGAATTTTATAAGCGCATACCGTGGCAGGCTTCACTTGCTATGACGTTATTTATAGCTATTGGAAGAACAGGTGGAAGTACGCTTTTTGATACTAACAAACCACTAGCTACTTCCGTTAGTAATTGTCTGATATTCTTAGTTAATCTGCATACATTATACTCGTGATTGTAATTCTTTATTTTCTTTGAGAAGCACTGAGGCACAGCATCTACTGTACATGTAGTCGAATCGATGATCGATTTTAAATTTATACCAACTCTGGTGAGTATTTTCTTGTGAGATCTAATGATTCTAAGTAGATTTTCGTCAATGTCTGTTATCACTAAATCATGATCTAATTTTACTGATTTATACATATAATTTTTATTTTCTCTGTATGCTAAAAAATATTAATATAAAATAAATGTAGTTTAAATAAAAAAAGTTTAATGATAAAACTTACATTCTATAAGCCATTCATATCGTATTCTTTCATGAACTGCATGTTGATCTATCATGATCAATAATTTCTTTCCATTTTCATTTGTTATAGCTGCTATAAATTCCTTATTTACTTGCTTCAATATCTGTAAATTGGTATGCAATATTTATACTTTATAATATTACAGTATTAATCATTTATTCTAGTATGACATTAGTATTGTATAAGCCAAAATTTAAGGTGTCGTTTTTAATTTACCTGCAGTGAATTAATTATATTTTCGTTTATTCTGCACTCTTCCAATTTACGTTTCATTTGACAAACTCTAATATTTGGTTCTTCTTGAAAACATTTAGAATTTTTTTCAATAATGGCATTTAATTTAAAATTTTCATTTTCATTCAACAGAAAATTTGATTGAAGTATATTTTTATCACCCAATATTTTTAAATGCTTATATGGAAGTATTTTGTAAATAGATACCGGTAGAAATTTGTAACGAGGATTTCTAACATCCTTTTCATTCTCAGGATGAAAAGACCAATCAGACCAAACTGACAGTTGACTTAAGTTTATAAAATTTTCATCTATTTGAATAGCATTCGGAGTATTAGAAAAAAATGTATTATTCTGATTAGTTGTACTTTCAATACCTTCAACATCTAATTTATTATGGTATGTATCCATTTGAATATTATTCGTAATCATTGGTTTGTATGACCAACTAGACCACTCTGAAAGAGGAGTACTTGATGAATCACTGCCATTTTTTAAAACTGCATTTGGTAATTTAATAGAATTGAGTGGTTCTACATTATGATTTTCTTTATTCTCTTCATTTGTTTGATTTATCAATTCATATGGAAATCTGCAAAACTCTTGTTTCAAATATTTCAGAACTTCCCATGGATTATGATTTTTTCTTATATTCAATATAACACAATTATCATGGTCATTCCTTAATGAAAATGAAACCTAGTTTAAGATATTAATTTTAGTATTATTTGTTGTCTTTAATATTTTGTCGTAATAGTAAAAAAAGAGGATAATATATTACCTTTAATTTTTTAAATGCTATAGCAGCCATTAAATAAGAAATAGAATGATTTTCATCATTATGATTAGACCACATTGAATAATCACATCCATACATTGAGATTGTAGTACCTGTTGATGGTCTGTGATAGCCTTCGAATAATGTTTGCTTTACATGATTTTTACTTACCACCTTTAAATTAAATTCATAATTAAAAATTTATATACAAGTAAGAGAAGATACAGTAAAAATTTATAAAAGAAAAAAAAATACCTTGACAAAAGTATGTGAAGAACACTTTTTCCTTGAAGTTATAATTACAGCATTTGAAGTGCAAACAATTTTGTTAAATATTGATTTTGTTGCTGCACATTCGTTTAATTTATTATTAAATATATGAAAAAGGTCACTTTTGGAAAAACCAATACCATTATCCACTACTTGTATTTTACGTTTTTTAGGATCAAAACGAACAGCGATCGATGAAGCTTCTTTTTGCAATGAAACGTTAACCTTAAAAAAAACCAACATACATTACATTGGGAATATATACAAATTAAGTATAAAATGTTAAATTACCAATTCTAAAATGCATGTTTCTGCATTAAAATTACTTGAATTGAAGTAACACAATGATTTTGCTGCGCACATACTTTTAAATTAATCAATTACAGTAATGAATATGAACGAATATGAACGAATACCTATACTAGGTATTATTAATATGGACGCTTAATCTATACCTAATTAACGTTATAATGATACAGATTGACATTGACGCTCCCTCGGCAGCAGACAATGTATTATCTTATACTTCTTCATCGTTTAAATATCCAAAGGAGTACGGAACCATCAGTCTGCATATAATATACATTAATCAATTCTGCAAAGTTTATAGCAATAAATTATACGTAATTCGTGTTATTAACATATAAACTTAGCTTTATAAGAGCCATAGGCCCGTTACAGTCCGTTATAGTAAAAAAAATACAAGGAACAAATACAGGTTAATATAAAATTAACTGAATCCCTATATGTATAGTCAAAGTGTCGTTTCTAGCTGCTGATCGGCCGCATTATCATTCCTATCACTCGGTATATCAGATGAAAATCATAATAATGTTGGGCATATATTGTATTACGTATTTATTGTGACGATTGATTTAAAATTGTACATATAAATATAATTTACTTGTTGAAAATTGTGATACTTATTAAATTGTAAAAGTTAACTGTTATCAAGGTTATGTTTAAGCTGAAACTTTGAAACTAAAATTAAGATACTTTGATTTCTATGATTGTTTTTTATATAAGTACTGTAAATTTTAATAAATTGTATCACTTTCATTTGGCTGGGTCTATTTGCACCAAAAATTCACATAAATATGTGAATTTAAGAAAAATAAATAAAGATATTCTCCTTGTATACATGTAATCTATGTATTTTCGTGGATTTTTGGTACAAATATACACTCCGTTTATATTATTGCATATGGTCCATTTTTAATTATAATAATAGCTTGCAAATATTTTAAGTGTTTTACTTTATTATTTTTTTTATATATGTATTGAAATATTTTACAGAAATTAATTTCTTTTTGAAGTCAACTCAGCGATTAAATTTATAAAATATGTCATCAGAAGACTGGAGAACTCCTGGTTTTCGACAAAGTATGATTAATAAAATGTAAGTTAAGAAAATATTGTAACTATTTCTAAAATAAACCATTACAAATATAATATTCTGTTATTTAGAGAAGAAAATATTCAGCAATTTCAAATACCTATGGCAAAAAATGTTACCGAAATGGAGAACCATGTGTATAACAAAGCCAAGACCAAGGTAAACTATTTTGATATGTATATTATATACTAGTATTTTATTTGAGTGTTGTAACTATTATTAACATTATATGATTTTTATTTTAGGAAGAATATATGAATTATATAGCCAAACTTTTAATGTACATAAAATCAAGTAAGTAATATAGTACATTCTGTACTTAGGGAGGAAAAGTAAAGACTGTTTCAAATCACATATAAATGTTACACATATAAAGTTAAGCGATATTAAACATTCTTTATTCACTTCTATTGTGCCCTTATGATTTTTTAATCTAGCGAGGCTGAAAGTACAACCTTCTCGAACAGACATTGGGAGAGAAAGTGGTATTTTATGCTAGTTAGGTAAAAAAAGTATTAAAAACTTAGATAAAAGAAATTAAAACATTGTTTGAATGGTATTAGGATCAACAAATGTCAATACAGCTCAAAAGGGGATGCAGGATCCAATTGGAGCCTTACAGTCACTTGCACGTCAAGGCACTGGTAATATTAATAACATGGGAATGCAAGGTCCAAGTCAATCTCAACAAAGCATGGGACAAGTGGGATCGAGTAGTAATGTTGCTACCAACTGTAAGTTTTATAAAAATCTGTGCAGTATTTACAATGATTTCTTAGGCAATGCTTAAAGCTTGTTATAAATAAATTTTAATTTCGGTTCAGTATTGCAAAGTTTAAATCAACGACCTGGACAACCCATGAACATTCAAGCACTGCATAACAAAATATCTGGAATGAATATGATGCAAGGCCAACAGATGGGTATAAATCAAATAGGACATCAAAATATGCAAGCTAACTCGATGATGGTCAATATGAATCAGTTAAATCAAACATCAGTGTCTCAGCAAATGGGGTCACAACAGCACCAACCAAGTCAACAACAACAAATGACTGGATCACAAATGGGTACTAGTCAAATACAGCAAGCTTTGCAGGTACAGTTGAAAAAAAATTATAGTATATAACAAGATAAAAATAGAATATTTTTAATTTTTTTAAATTTTCTTATATTTAGAACCAAATGAGTCATCAAATGGGTAGTCCATTGAACCCTGGAATGCAACAGCCTCAGCCACCACCATCACAGCAGCAGCAACAACAACAACATATTAACCAGTTAAATGTTAATCAAATGGCCCAGCACATGCAAAGAAAGGTATTTTCATTTAATTTCTTACAAAAATTACAATTTGTAAAATATTTTTAATGATTCTATGCATATGTAAATATTGACTAAAGTTTATTATTTGTTATTTAATTTTTTTATAGTCTGAATTAATGAATGCTGGATATCCTGGACAGAGAAATATTACACCTAATCAATTTTTACGACAAAGTCCCTCACCATCTGTTCCAAGTCCTAGTAGTCTTGCAACACCAGGAAGGTATTACTCTATATATTTTATTAAAAAATGCTATTCAATCAATTTGATTTATACTAATTACGTTTAAAGCAATCAAATGGTGTCATCTCCTGCATTAGTTTCATCACCCAATCCTCAGCATGCTATACACGGAGGACAAAGAAATATGGGTAAATTACTTTTTGAAAGTTTATGAGACTTTTTAATGTCACGAATAATTGAAGATATTTTTAAAGCTACATGAAATATATATAATATTCATTTCATGTATATATATTATGTATAAATTTATATAAGTTTTTATTGCATTTGAAATTATTAATAACTTTTATCTTTCCAGCAATGGCACCTTCACCTAGTAGTTCTTTGAATACTCCAGCTGGAATGATTGGTGGTGCTACACCAAGTCCATTGCAAGATGACCAAATTTCACAAGCTTGCAAAGAAAAAATTCAGAAATTACGTAAATATATAGATCCTTTAAATAAGATGATATTAAAGCTGACTAATGAAGGATGTAAGTAAAATCAATTACAAATATTTATACTTATTATTCGTTAAATTTAATTTTCGTTTGTTATAGATACTGAGAAAATGTCCAAGATGAAAAAACTATTAGAAATTTTAACAAATCCAAGCTCTATCACAAAATTAGATGTACTACAGAAATGTGAAATTGTTTTGGAAAAAATGGATTTTAAAAAATTAGAAGCTGCTAGTACAGGGCCTACTATACCACCTTCTTTAAAAGAACACCATTTTTTAACACCACTGTTGGAAGTTGTAAATACTCTTCTTCAAAGTCCCACACCTAATCATACATTACAGAGAACATTCGGCCCTTCTGTAGAAGCATTATTTGGGCCAGAGATAAAGTAATTAAACAATATAAAAATATTCTTTTATTTATTTATTGAATGTTTATATTTAATGTAATAATTTCTGGTAAATAGGAACATGCCTCCTCCTCTCAAAAAGCAGAAAACTGAAGAGTCTCCCAGTGAAATACCAGATGTACTTCAAGGAGAAATAGCACGACTTGATCAAAGATTTAAGGTAGATATAAGATATTTTATATAATTGTTATATATAGAAAAAATGTTTTATAATTTTTTACAATACTTTACTTTGAAAACAGATAAGTCTTGATCCTACTCAACCTAGTGGTTCAAAGTGCATTCAACTAATTTGTTGGTTGGATGATAAGCATTTGCCTTGTGTACCGCCAGTGCTAGTTATAGTGCCTGCAGATTATCCAACAGTCCCACCAAAATGTGTCCTTACAAACCATGAATATGCTACTCCCTATTTAAGTGCTGTGAAAAAAGCTTTAGATGCTCGCCTTACCAAGTTACCCAAAAAATTCTCAGTATCTCAACTGTTGGATACGTGGGAAATGAGTGTTAGACATGCCTGTAACCCAAAAGTTCAAGAAGATGAAAAAACGGTTGCTGATGCTTCTAATGCACCTACAATTTCTGCCTTGCAACCCACAACTGACGCTACAACCAATTCAGTCTCTAATGGGATCAATACAAGTTTGATTAGTTCTGCAGCATCTTAAATAATAAGACTAAGTGAGCTATAATAGAAGTTAAAATATTTTTCTAATACGGATATACAATAGAAATGAAATTGAAAGCAAGAATGTTATCATTTTAGTTTTACATATTATTATATGTGTTTATACAAAAATTATTAAATTAAAAAATATTTAACTTACTATTATCAGTAGCTCAAGGTTGAAAAAAGTTACAGACTTAATATTTAGATGCTTCCAAAAGTGATATTTAAAGATTTCTGTTATGGATTGCATCATGTTTTACTCGTGTTAATTCTTTAACCATCAACTTGGGAAATATTGTTGTTCAAAAATTATAATGTGACATAAGCTGTTATGAAATATTAGAAACAGTTTTTAATTTATTATTTATTGTTTAAAATAATTTTTTCTTATTTTAAAACAGCATACTCTTTTAAAAAATTGGTATAAAATGGTAATTTGCTTGTAGAGATGTAAAGAATTATTTGACATTATTGAAAACCGAGTTACAGTTATTACAAGAATTATAATACTTATTACTTTAGGGTATAATTGTAAAATAAAATTAATTGATGAGTAAAAAACTCAAGTTGACAGTCATATGACCAAATAGACACTGTCCATTATATTAATAATCTAACCGATTTTTGTTGATAGCTTTGTGTAGTACTACAAATGGAGAAATGATATATTTTAAGTATTTTTTTATACATGAATTTTTTGAAGTATTATTTGAAAATATATATTCGTTAAAAGATATAATTCTATTTTATTTACATAAATTTCGTTCAGAAATTTCGTAAAAAAAACTACCAAATTCATTTTTTTTTTAAATTATCCAACTCCATTATTACCTATCATTCATTTCCCAAACTTAATTCTAAGGAAAAATTAACTTTAGTTTGTTTATATCGGCCGACAAAATAAAAATGGTGTTTTTTTAGAAGTTATTTAGAATTATCGAGCATGTAAAATAAATTGATTCCAACATATATCATACTTTTTATTAAGTCAGGATGTGCATTAATTGAAACTACAAGTCAACTCATTTTAATTTTATTCACTCAAAGTTTTTGATTAATTAAATAGTGTCTTATAAAAAATTTTATTTTAAACATATACATTTATTAAAATTTGTGTTAAACTTTTTTTCAAGTAGCTCCATTTTGCGCTATAATGGTGAGCTGCACTACTTAGACTTGTAAAAGCACTGAATAAAAGAATGGAATCGAATGTAAATGTTTCTCAATAACATTCATGAATTATTACTAAAGGGGCTGTCAGTCAAAATGATTATCCCCTCATTTCCGCATGAAAAATGCAGTTGCGAATAGCAAGAATCCATGGCGTCGCAACGCCAGCTGCGCTGGCGAAGACGTTTCGCTAAGTCATTATACAGTATTATATCGTTTCGTGGCAGTGTGTAATATGCAGGTACTCTCATTCACCTTCGACGTGCTGTCTTTTTGCGGCGTTTGGCTGCCAGTACAATGGGAGGGAGAAAAGCATCGCCGCTATCTTTATCGGCTATTTTCCATATCGTCGATCTGCGCCAATCACACGATGGTCCTGCTGGAGATAGCTCTCCTACTCACGATGGGAGAGTTCAATGTCAATTTTTTAACCGACGTTTTGTTCACTCTGCTCACGGCGATATCGTATTGTGCCAAAGCCGTGAACTTCATCGTCCGCAGAAAGAAAATCATCAAGCTTGCTGATATGCTTGTTCACAGATACTGTCTTCCCTGTGATTCCGTGGAAATGCGCATGGAGCAAGACATGAACAATTTCATTAGGTAATTACACAGTTAATGAGTATTAGGGTACTAATTTGTTGTTTAAATTGCGTTGTTATTCCGGTTATTGCAACTTTTCTTGAATATTTATTAATAGAGAACTAAACTTAAAAATAGGTGCAATAGGTACAGAATTTCGCGCAAAAAAGTAGAGATCAAGCGTTAAGAAAAGAGCGCAGGAACAAAAAAAAGGGCCGATAAAGATGAAAGTGTATTCTATTCGATTTAGACTATTTACAATTGTATTCAACGGTTTGGCGCAAACGACGCTGTTTGGCCTGCTGATGACGCCGGTACTCCAGGAGAGTCATCAGCGAGAGCTGCCGTTCCGGGTGTGGCTGCCTTGCGACCTGCGCGTCAGCAAGAACTTCTGGCTGGCGTGGTCCTGCGAGGTCTGCCCGCTGATCCTGGGCATCCTCATCAACGTCACGACGGACGTCATCGTCAGCGGCTTCGTCCTCCAGGCGTGCATGCAGCTCGACTTCCTGCGCCACCGACTCCGCCGGCTACCCGAAGTCGCGCGGAATCCAAAGCCGCTTTCCGAGCAATCTGCGCGGCGCTTCGAGGAGGGCATCGTCAAACAGGCGATTTTGCATCACAGGCACATCATCCAGTCAGTGATTCATCACACTTATCCTTTTTTTTTTACTAATTTTAGTTCAAATTACATTCGGTAATTTTGTACATTTCGCTTGTTGAAACATTGTTCATAAAATCTTGATCATCTAATTAATAATAAAAAAAGGTGATTAAGCTTAATTAAATTCTATTAATTTTAGGCTTTTTTATATGTTAAATTTTATTACGCGCTTTCTTCCATTTGTTTAATTAATTTTATTAAATATTTTTTCCCCCTCAAGATTCACAAAAGGAGTGACCGAAACGTTCGATTTCATTATAATCGAACAGTTTGCCGCTAGTGCACTGGTACTTTCTATTATTGTTTACGAACTAGCCTTGGGTAACATACCGAAACTTCAAAAAGTCATGGCTGTTGGATATTTAGTTTGTATGTTAGTTGAACTATTTAGTTACTGCTGGTTCGGCAACGAAATATCTTTAAAGGTAATTTTAAAGAGAAAATAACTGCTCTGGTAAAAAATTATCCATAAATTGGCCAATTTATATGAATAATTTTTGTGTTAAGGTATGATAACAGCGATTAATTCGTCAAATATCTACTTTTACAGAGTCTAGAATTAGGAGACTATATTTATACACTAGACTGGACAGTATTAAACAAAAAATCTAAAAAAACCTTGATGTTTATTATGTTACGGACTTCAAAACCAGTTGTTATGTGCTATGGTAGTCTCATTACTCTGAACATTGAATCGTTCAAAAGTGTCGGTATACTTTCTAAAATTATATTGCATAATTTTTAATGTACAGAAAGTAAAATGACATTTCACTATTTTTAACAAATGCAGATTTTGAAAGTTACCTACTCAGTTCTCAATGTTTTGAAAGAATCGTCGTCTAATTAAACTGTTGTATCAATATTTTTTGACAAATGCAAAAAGTTAACAGTATGTATTACATCTTTTTTAGTAAAATAAATCTGTATCTTTTCACGTTTATCAACAAATTTTAGGAAGGCACAAGTGCAATTTCAAAAACAAAAATTTGTTTTGCGGATGGTACAATGTAACTTTCTAGATTTTGTATTTCCTTAGAAAGAACAGTTAAATTCGATAATAAATTAATTCGGTTGGATGAGTATCAGAAAGAAAAAATATGCCTAATACAATCATCGATCGATAATACCATTTTCAGTAGTTCATAAAGATATGTGCTGAAATGAAAATTATTAATAAAGAAAAGATACATTCTCGACTTACTATCAATTATGTAGATAAACTTAATATTTACTAATTCTACCATACGCTTTGGATTACCGTAATATGCATCTTATCATTAAATTGTTGTTATTTTAAAATAATGAAATTTTATTTTTTTTTAGGTAACTGTATCGTGAGAATATAAACTATTTTTTTCTTAACATAAGAAAATTGTACACTGCCACAGTGAATAATAAATTAAAAGACGGTTATCTTGTGAGAATCCGTCTAGTAGCATTATTTCTTTTAAAGAAACTTATTTATGATATCTGACTGAACTGTACGCAGTTACAGTAATACGTCTATCATTATAAAGTGAATTTCTATCGGTACAATAGGGGGATCGCTTATTTTCTTTATATGTGCAATTTGCCGTGAAATTGTTTTGACGGAAAAATAAGCTAAAAGTAATAGAAAACATGAAACATTATGGAAAGAATAAATTAACTTATGGCAAGGGCCGTTATCTAAAATTAGAATAAATTTACTTGGATCTTTTTATTCTTCATAATAGTCATTCATGTCCCGTACTCCCGATACTCAAGATCAACAAACAATATTCGCACCCCCTGATTAGCCAGTAGTGTTCATTTGTACAGAAGCTAGAGCAATGGGCTCGATGATTGGTTGCAAAAAAATGTACTACCGGTCTTCTACTTGAGATAAGCGCGATATAAAAAATATTATTTTACAGTAATTAAAATTTATTTTTAGTTATTTATATTACTTTATGACAAAAAAGGGGAATAACGCATTTCATAATAATTTGTTGTACTTCTGAGTGTAGACGCAAATGCAAATACAGGCGGCGATAGAAAAAATTCGCATCATTTTTTTAACAGGGAATGTAAATACCATAAATGGTAAAAAATATTAATTAATAATTACAGCAAAATTATTTTAATTTCAATTTTTGATCTTTCATAATATTTTATATATATTTTGATTAGAAATACGACAGTGCACAGGAAAAACTCTAAATTGTATAAAATTTACCTCTATAAAAATTATTGTGGCAAACCTGAGCACTTGACACTGTTAGAGTACACAGTTATTTCAGTCTCTTAATAAATATTATAGTATTTCAAGTCTTGTACAAAAAGGAGTAACCTTTAAATTGTTTAAAAAAATTAAATCTATAAAAAAATTAGAAAATGAAAATGATACCTAGTGCACTTGCAAGTATTTTTAAAATTAATACACTTTTTATGCATAAATAAATATTTTTTGACTGATCAACTATGATTGGTAAATTTTAATACTAGGTACATTAAAGTTTTCTTATAGATAATTGAGATCAAAATAGAAGTTGTAAGCGCTTTCATGCTTTAACGTTTTATTATATAACAAATTAATCAATAAATGATAAATAAATATTCAAGTATCAACTTTTTAAAGTTTAAAATGATATGAAACGAAATAATATAATTTTAAATTAAATCTCTTTCTCTCTCTATCGTTATCTAATCAAACGATTTTCTGACCTTTTAACAAATATAAATAGACTCTTAATTCTTTATAAATAAAGTTTTAACTTTAAAATATCCACCACAGGACGTTTTAAAGATTTTTTCTAGAGTCTTTTGAAAACCTACCTAGAAGAGTAACTCACCTTTCCACGGATTTTTCAAAACTTTTGATACAGTTTCTTTACAATTTTTAGTTTGTATAAGTAATAAAAATTATGTAATAAAAATTTTAGAAAAAGCGACAGAAATACTTTTAAAAAACTGTAGCTTTGAAATTTTTGAGCGTTGGACCTTAAGTCTCTTGATATATTGGTACACGATATTGTGACACAAATTTATTTACACAAATTTCTCAAAAAATCCGTGATCTAGGCTGCAAAACTCTATCTAGTATAGTACTTTTCGATTCTAGAACAATAGTTTTGAGCATCCTAGTGTGAAGTGGCACTTTCCTAAGTGTCTACTCTTAAGTGCGCAAAATCGGGATTTCATGCCCGGTGTTTTATAAAAAAAACCTAATTACGTAAGACATCGCGAGGAACTACCAATCATAGTAGAACAATATCCAAGATCCATGTAAAAAATAAAAATGAATTAAATAGAGTTAGTATAGCTTCTAAAACTACTATGTGCTCGCCATTGCAATCATATTGCTTGAGACAATTCCATTGGCCACTGCGACAACTGGAGCGGCGACGGTTGTTGTAACTGTACCCGACGTAGCAGTCGTCGTTGTCGGAAGATTTTTGCTAATCGAAGCAACATCGGTCGTCGCAATAGTTACCGGTGTCGCCTCTATCTCACAATTGGCCTCTTCATCTTGTTGAGGTTTTGGTGCGCTTGCTTGACGGACGCTCATCTCCCACGTGTCGAGGAGTTGCGACAACGAGAATCTCTTCGGCAATTTGGCTAGTCGGGCGTCTAGAGCCCGCTGGACTGCGCTCAGATAAGGCGTCGCGTACTCGTGAGTTGTGAGTACACAGCGTGGTGGAACAGATGGATAATCCGTCGGGACGATAACTAAAACCGGCGGTACGCACGGCAAGTGCTTGTCGTCCAGCCAGCAGATTAATTGTATGCACTTTGAACCGTTTTGCTGCGCTGGATCTAAGCTTATCTGTTTAAAGTTAAAAGAACAATGTTTAAGTATGCTTTAAATACAATAAAAACAAAATTTTAAACATATATTAAAACAAATTACTTTGAATCTCTGATCCAGTCTAGCTATCTCCCCCTGCAGCACGTCAGGTATTTCACAGGAAGATTCTTCAGACTTTTGCCTCTTTAACGGCGGTGGTAAATTTCTGAAACGAAAACAGTTGATATAATAATTTAAAAAAGTATTTAAATTAATTGTGTAAAAAAATAACGCGTTCATGAGATTACTTCATTTCTGGCCCAAATAGTGCTTCTAAACAGGGACCAAACGTTCGTTGAAGAGTATGATTAGCTACAGGACTTTGCAAAAGAGTGTTTACTACTTCTAGTAATGGCGTAAAAAAGTGGTGTTCTTTCAATGTTGAAGGAACATTAGGACCAACTGCTTCCAACTTTTTAAAGTCCATTTTTTCCAAAACAATCTCACATTTTTGTAACACATCTAATTTTGTACTTGAACTAGGATTAGTTAAGATTTCTAAAAGTTTCTTCATTTTGCTCATTTTTTCCGTATCTGCGTGTAAACAAATAATTTTTTTAATTAAATATTTGTAATTATTTATAATTAAATTTTAAAATAATAATTGAAAAATTTTAGCATACTTCCTTCATTAGTCATTTTCAATATCATTTTTCTCAATGGTTCTATATATTTGCTCAGTTTTCGAACTTTATCTTTATAAGCTTGAGAAGTTTGATCATCTTGAAGTGGACTTGGAGTTGTGCCTAAAGCTCCAGCAGGAGTATTTAAGGAACTACTTGGAGAAGGAGCCATAGCTAAAATAAATATTGAAATAGATATTTATTTTGTAAATTCATTTAGATAAATTTCCAGTGTTAACATGTGTACACTTAAAAAAAAATCATACCCACATTAATATTAATATGAAAAAAAAAATATTTTCTTACCTACTGAGCGTTGTGCACCTGCAAGCATAGCATGCTGAGGGTTGGGTGATGAAACCAAGGCTGGTGAAGCTACCATTTGACTGCAATTTAACAAATTAATTATTTTATATTGAATTAAAAGTTATTTTATTTTAAGATTAAACATTTACTCATTTACCTCGTAGGTGTAGGAGCTCCAAGACCTGGACTTGGAGCAGGTGATGGACTTTGTCTTAAAAACTGATTAGGTGTAACATTTCTTGGTCCAGGAAAACCTGCATTCATCATTTCAACTGGCTAAAAATAAAAATTTGCAGAAACATAAATTTTTATATTGCTTTTAGTACAGTTATTTGAAAATCTAAACGATATTTTACCTTCCGTTGCAAGTGACCAAGTTGTGCTTGTGATAATTGATTAGCAGCTATTTGTGAAGGATTCATTTGACTCACATGTTGTGGTTGCTGTGGTGGCACTTGTGGTTGAGGTGCTAGTCCAGATTGCATTCCAGTGTTTAATTGATGGGCACCTATTTGATTTTGCATTGCATTTGGTTGCATTTGATTCTAAAATTATTAAATAATTTGTGACAAACAATATATTTTATACAAAGAACTACACTATATTTTATTGGCAACAACAATGAAAATTATTACCTGCATGGTTTGTATTTGATTTGGTCCTATTTGTGATACATTTATTTGACTACCTAGTTGCGGTGATTGACCAGTTGGTGGCCCAATTTGCTGGCCCAAGGCTCCTTGATTAATTTGATTCATTTGAGTTAACATAGGATTTCCTTGTATATTTTGCATATTTGGTATTTGACCCATTGTATTCACAGTCATTGGAGGACATCCAGGTTGACCTGGTATCACACTCATACCTGGCATTTTATTGTGCATTTGAGGCATGGTCATGGGTTGACCTGGTCTTTGATTTAAAGTTTGAAGAACTAAAAATTTTTTTGAAAGTAAAATTTATATTGTATAATTCAAAAAAAATCTTGATAATTTATTTAAAAAATCAATAACAAACTCACGATTCGAAGTATTGCCACCAGGAGCCTGTTGAGGAACCATATTCGAAGCAGTTTGTCCAGTTCCCTGCATACCCATGTTTGCGTTATTACCTGTACCTTGACGAGCTAAGTTTTGTAATGCTCCAATAGGATCAGGCATTCCTTGTTGAACAACTGGATTGTTACTATTTGGTCCTGGTGGCACATTTCCTACAGGCTTTTTATTGTCTGTAATGTGGAAAAAATGTTTTATACTGTTAATAAAACTTAAGTTAAGAATCTCGTTAAGAGGCATACTAATGGTACTCACTCATTTGAGTAATGTGTAGGATAAGCCTAGCTACAAAACTCAAGTAATCTTCCTGAAATAATACAAATTCGATTATACAATTACTTCCTGAGTAAATAAAATAGGAAACAATATTTATATATTACCTTAGTTTTGGCTTTCATGAATACGTGATTTTCCATATCACTGGCATTTTTGACAATAGGTATTTGGAACCTTTGAATATTCTCCTCTCTGAGTTACATAAATAAAAAAATTAATAGTTATTAAATTATGCGATTTAAGATAATTTATTATTAGCACGTACATTTTAGCAATCATGCTCTGTCGGAAGGTTGGAGTTCTCCAAGAATTAGGATCCTCTGAAGACATCTTGTTTGTTCCTACGTAAAATAATACTTTTATGAAATTATACTTTTTTTCTATAAGCAAACATCAATAAATCTCATACTCACCACGATTTGTTATTC
Organism: Eurytoma adleriae; assembly: GCA_900480045.1. NCBI lineage: Eukaryota > Metazoa > Arthropoda > Insecta > Hymenoptera > Eurytomidae > Eurytoma > Eurytoma adleriae. The sequence continues at coordinate 41,071 of UXGC01000075.1, forward strand.
CAAATTAAAACAAAATTTTCGCTGAAATTGTTATCTCATACAAACATTCAAGCTCTTAAAACTTACATTACTTTTGTATTAGCAAGGTTCGGAAAATACGCCTTTCTTCTGTATTTATTTGGCTTTATTTTGCTGATAATTCATGGTGTAACCTTGATGCATCTATTAAATATTGCTTTTACGAGCGCTATAGTCTATTTGGTGCCCTTAATTGCTATTTGCTAGTGTTACGTTTAAAACACAACACAATGACAACTAAATACTTTAACTTTAGAAATTGCTTTTGTTTACATTCTAATTGCTTAACAAGAAAATTTTATTTGATAAAAAATATAATACTGTAGAGATCCGCCTCACTCCTCAGCTTTCCCTCTCGCGTGCCCTGGCACACTGGCTACTAATTGCTCATCAGATATCAGATATGTATGCACTGTGCAGAGACGCCATGGATGAAGGATAAGAGATAAGAGATATATAGTATATACCCTATATATATAGGGCATATAGCCATGATTGCCATGAAGTTCGCGTCCTTTAGTCCTTGACCATAACACGCCGGCACCGCCAATATTTGACTATCTGATAGCACATTGCCAAAACTGCAGTATCTATATAAAAGTTTATAAATTACGCTATACTTTCAATGTAAGTAATAGTAATTTTAAATTTCAATTACTTTTAATGACAAAAAGTTTCTGAATCTTACATATTCTTAATTTTCATTTTTTTGTTTAGAAATAAAAATGGTAATTTTAAAAATAAAATGTTTGCAATAACGGTGATTAAAATAACAGTTCAATATTCGAGGCAGTAAGTATATTATTGTATGAACATATGTATGAAACTATATATATGAAATTATAAGTTCATTGAATTATTTATATAGTAATAATTAGTTGATAAGTAAAATAAGGATCATTTTATACATCATAAGTACTCTGAGGTGTACGTTTAATGTGAAACTCGTCTAATGCATATTACAAGTAAAGTGCATGGTACTTGAAATTTGGCTAATATTTTTTTGCGTGGGTGCGGGTATTTACTTTATATACAATATAAATTTTTACCTCGTTGCCCGAGGTATCGGAATATAGACTCCACCGACCCCGGACACACTCACAGCAGTCACAGCGCTGACAGCGCGCTATATGGTCGTCGAGCACACACGGCGCACGCGCTTTGTAGTTTAATATCCCCCCACCTACAAGTCGACGTATATACACATAACACGCGAGCGTACACAAAAAACTGCAACCCTATATAAGTATAAGTATCACCGTTCGAGTGTAATGTTGTCGCGAGTTCACCGCGAAAGCTAGCGTTAACGCATGTAAGCTCTCGCGCGCGGACGCGTATTCAGGTGTCGACGCGAGGCGTCGGGCTCTCGGTGTCGCACTTAGCGCGCGTGCAGCTAGAGCCGAGCCCCGTGACCGAGGAGGAGACACGGGGGTGACTGCACGCGAATCTCGAGGGGCGCCGAGGGTAACGACGGCACACGCGCGCGGTCAAGATGCAAGCGCGTGCCTGCATAACCAGTTACGCGCTCTGCCTGCTGATGATCCAGGTGAGGCTGTCCAACTCGCGCACCTCCTGGCGCCTCAGCGCCGACAAGGTCATCAAGTCCAGCTCGCCGTCCTCGAGCTCGGCGCCGGTCCTCGAGGACGACGATCTCATACTGGACATACTCACTGGCAGCACCAGCCTGGGCAACGGACAGGGATGGAGCAGGTCCGCTGCACCATCCTCCACCGTCACTGACAAGCTCCAGGTCTACTGCAACGAATGCAAGAACTACATCACAAGTTCTCAGGAGCGGTGAGTATTGCGCACTGTTGAATTTCTTATTTTTAGACAGTTTTCACAATTTTTTGTGCTAGTTACACGTGTCACCTTGAAGTAACCGATAGCTGTATTGTTTGAATTTTTAATTAATTGCAAAGTTAAATTGGGATGCATAGCAACATCTATTCTGTTTTGTGTAATCAGTACAAAGAACTATTAAAGATAACTTGATTATTTGTGGACTTCTTAGATTTACTACGAGCGTGTGGATTAATGTTTGTAGAATATTATATACAATTTATACATGATTTGATGTTTGTTTTTTTCTCTGATGCATAGAAGTAGTTGGTTACAGTGTTTTATGTTGTATATTAAAGGGTTTTCAAACAAGTTACAAATCTATTATTGAAAACATCTTGTTTTCTAGCATTTATCCATTTTCTTGCATGTACAAAAATGTGCATGACAATTTATATAATTGGGTGACTATTGCTAACAATAAATTGGTTTTTGGACAACGTATCGTCAAGTACTTTAACTATGAATTTTATAGTTCAATTTGGTATCCAGTCATTGATAGATCAACAGTATTAGAATAATTTAAAACCTACCTCTATTATTATATGATGCTTTTTATAATTAGCGCTTCGGAATATATATTATTTGAATATTTTATCTAAATTATTTGCAGAAATTTTAATGAATAATAATAATAATTATGAATTAGTTTAAGCTTTGTGGAATAAAAAGAATTTTATAATTAAAATAATGAAAACTAGTAATTATTATCTGCATTAAATAAATTAAAGTTTAATTACTAAAGTTTCCTTTTCAATAATTTCAGTTTATTTCATTATGAATGAATATCTACATCTATTATATTTACTCTTCGTTAAAGTATAATTACATTTAATCTGATTAATATATTCTGATCCAATAATTATATATTGCTATAAAATGCAATTAACATAAAATATTGTAACCATCATCGTATATAGCAACTCGATATATAACAATATATTTACTACTATAAAACATAATAAACAACATCAATTATGTATATTTTTTAAGTTTTTTAAAGTATTATATGAAATGTTATTTTTAGATGAATTATTCTGAGATCCTTTTTAATTAATATAGTGACCATCATAAGTAAATTTTAATTTTAAATAAAAATGAATTTCTTTTTTTAATGTATGTTTTTAATTGTTCATTTATTGACTTAGTGCACAATATTGAACTGAATTTATCTAAATATGGGAAAATGTAATAAGCAGAAAAGAAAATTTTATATTTTTATGATTGCAAACATTTCAGAAAATATAAAAATTTTGTGCTTTCGCAGTTTTAGCTATGTGAAGTTTACACTACTCGTTTCAATATTCCAATAGATTCACTATAAAAGAAGAGAAAAAAATTTCCATTAATTTTAGAAAGATTTGTGTAAATTGATTAATTGATTAAAAAATTTATTATTTGATTTTTGTACAGTGCAACCTTTAATAAAATATCTCACAGTAAATATTTACAGTTCTCTCGGAGTTACTAAAATCAATATATGAATAAAATATTTATTTAACTTTTCAATCAATTTAATCGATATTTTATTAAAATTTTTCATTGGAATATTTGCATAAGAAATTATGAGATAGAGATGCACACACTGAATTCTCTATTAAGTCTTGAGCCATAAATTCCATTGTTTGCTTGCAAAATCCCATACTAAATTGGCGCTATTAAAGATCTCAAACGCAAAATGCAAAACAAAATCCGTCAATTGAATTTTGACATAACGATATAATTAATGCATAATTCAAAGTGATATAATAATACATAATTCAAATATTTCCACTCTTCCTCTTTCTCCTCCGCATGACGTGCATCTGACCCCGTCGTTACTCCCGCCACCCACCGAAACCGCACGCGTGAAATTCTCACGACTCCACTTCTAAAAGTAGTGCATTGTGTTTTTTTGTTTTTGCCCGTAGTTAGTGTGTTTTGTCTTGGCCTGGCATTCGTTTTCGGCGCGCGCGCGCTGCACCGTCCGTGTCGCTTAAAAAACCGAATCTAATCGAGTGCACAAAAAAAAAAGAAAAATAAGTAAAAGAAAACTCGAGCACGAATAAAAAAAAAAAATGAAAAAGTAAACGAGACGGCAGCTTACCCTCCTACTCCGTCAGACACTTGTCCGCCTACGCGTTGAAGGAAGTCACGGCGAACGCGACGGACGGTAGCTTCGGCCTCGGCGGCGGCGGCGGCGGCTCATCCCCGAGCGACCTGACCTGCGGCTCGACGGGCCAGTCCTGCGACGACATCGTCCTCGATTGCGGCAAACCCGTGAACTTCACCTACTACGACAACCTCCTCGGGGTCGCCAACAGGCAGAAGCACCCGCTGGTGCCCGAGCCCGGCGTCGTGCACATGTTCAAGAAGGCCGACGAGAAGGCGACCGACTTCGACATCGACCTGCTGGAGCGCCGGCTCAAGAGGGCTAAGAGAGAGGTGAGTGCGTTCTTTTGGTTAGTTCATTAATTTATTATTCTTTTAGTTAACTTATTTAATTCTGCGACCTTTCGGCATATAGCGACTTGACTCATCAAATTTACATCCTAACGCTGTGAGCTTTTCATCCTAAACTTACACATATTCTCCATTGATTATTTTTATATGAGAATAAGGTAAATTAATACTTAATTATTTGATTTATTTATGACAATACTATTTCCAGCATAGAAACTTAACATAAAATATAAAACTTTAACATTGGCAAGGTATTACTTCACGCCGCGTGATCTATGTCCTGGTCTCTTCTGTATTTATGAGTAGAAACGGGGAAAATATTTTAATATAATATACTTTCATTAAACAAATTTTAATTCAAATAATTGCTCTTAAAAAGCGAAAGCGTAAAATTATGCACTGAAAAATAAGAAATTTATCGTCTATATATCAAGTTTGTTTAATTCGCGATACATTATAATTTCATGACTTAAAAACATAAAAATCGAAAGTCGTTTTATTAACATATTTATTTATTTGAATAATTTTAGCCTTTAATAAACTATCACTACAATGGCATGAAATAGAATCAATATTAACAGTTTTCTTTTGAAAGTATAAAAGTCCGTTATTTGATACGAAAAAATATTGCTTTTCTATTGACAGAGCTGAGATTGAATTCAAATCTGTTTTAATAAAACTAAGTAACACTTTTGCAATTTATTTCTTCATAACTTTGTTTGCGTGTTTACTTAATGGATTAATAAAGCTTTACTCGTATTTATTGTATATTCTTGTTGAAGTGTTTATTTAATTCAAAGATTAATTTTATTACTAAAAATACATTATACCTGCAAAATGAAATTAAAATAAAATTCTTCTTTAAATGTAAATTCTTTATTCCGGATACTAGGTCCAAGATATTATATAAAATGTAATATACATCCTTTAATAATTATTGTTCAAATTTTCCTTTCGTATTTTCCTGCACTTTATTAAAACTACATTATGCTGAGCAATGTAGTACAGACATATATTTTTGTAAAGAAACAATTTTGCAGATTAACTAGCTTGTACTTTTTAACAATGGTTACTTAAAAAATACAGCTTGGCTGATAAAATCGTAAATTTTGAAAATATTCATTTATATTTACAGGAAAAAGAACCATTTTTACCCAAAGAATTAACATGAATTTTTTAAACTCTTCGATTCTTTTTATTAATTATTTTAGCCTTGTCCTTTAAATCGCATTAATAAAAATTTACTAATCAATGTCAAATTGGGAACATTTGGGAAGTAAACTTATCTCAGAATATGAATACCGATAAAAATAATGACAACTGCACTAAAATATCGATTAAGAGTTAATTTGTTTCTTATCGTTGTTTTCACCACCTCCCCACAAAGTTTACAAAAAAATGCTTATCCAAACAATGTTTCTATTTAAAAAAAAAATATAATGTAAACTGCGACTACGTAAATTTAAAATCACTTCTCGCCGTCACGGTTACCTACTTCTATAATAACGTAACTCAGACGAGCGGTCGAAGCGCGGCCCTTTCAACGCGTTCGCATAAAAAAGGAAGCGGAGGTCTGACATCGTTTCGCATTGTTACAGAAGCCGAAGTCGGTGCAGCTTTACAACCAGATCGGCAACTTCTGGCGCATCAAGGGCAACGCGGAGAGGTCGATCGAGTGCTTCCGTCGGGCGCTCGCCGTCTCGCCCCACAACGCCGAGGTCCTGCTGAACCTCGCCCGCGTCCTGCTGGTCCTCGAGTACCTCGACGACGCCTCCTACCTGGCGAGGCGCTCCCTCGAGCTTCAGCCGCCCGATCGCAACGCCTGGGAGCAGTACCTGACCCTCGGCCAGATTTTCAAGGTGCGCCCACCCCTCGGCTAGGCGGGAGAGAGAGACAGGACGACTATTAAGGGGCTGCGAGACTATCGATTCGAGAGCGACGGTGAAATGGAATGGAAGAGCAATTAGAATATGAGCGAATGGAAAAGATTGTAATCCGTGGGGTTTACCGCTTGCTCGCGGTGGCGTAATTTCCCGTTGGAAAAGTGGGTTGAGTATATTGAGCTGGCACTCGAATGCGAGCGAAACTAGAAGCGATGAGAGGTTTATAATTCGACGCGTTAAACGACGCGGTCGATATTTAACTTCGATTACTCGTTTGTCCGCGGTATCTGATTTTCTCCTCGTTTTTTGATTTCCGGGTATTTGGGTGAGTACTACGCGGTGAAAAAAACTTTTGTCGTATAAATTAGCGTATGTAGTATCGTTATTAGCTTAGATAAAGTGAATTTTATGTTATTAATTGTTGAATTTTTTTGGCTGAAAGCGTAAAAAAAATCTGGACAGGCCTATTCGTACTGGATAAACGGTAGAGCTACTAAAGTTTACGATAGGAGTAATTTTTAATTGATATATAGAAGTAAATTATTGCTGTCGGCAAAGAAATATTCAGTGTATCAATCAATATTTCAAACGATTTGTTAAAAAATAACTACTGTTTAATTAATTTAACATTTACTCTTGCAATTTGTCGTTCATTGGATCGAAGAAACACGATTAAATGAATAATTTAACGTATGTCTGACCTATATTGAGGGCTTGTATCGAATAATACAATTCCGTTTAGTACAAATTTGAGTTCAGATTATGAAACACGAGATGAAACATCATCATCTTAATACCCTTTATGTGATTGATTCCTCAAAAAATTAATCTATTTCAGTATAGTATTAGAAGTTTCCTATGGAATATCGGAATAAATTGAATATCTGAAATAAAAATATTGAAAAATATTGAAAATGTGACAGACGAAAAAGAAATAACTTTTGTAGCTGATTGTAGATTTAGAATGTCTTTAAAACTTTTTTACTACAATTGTTCTATTTTAGATAAAAATATGCATTATTCCGCAGAGCTGTGAAACGTATTCTAATTGTGGCTGACAGTAAATATCTCTGTGCACCTAAAATATACGTTTTCCTCGCGTTTAACAAAATAAATAATTCAGTAAAAAATATGTTTGAAATATGACGCTTTTCACCACTCATCCTTTAGTCATCGTTCACCCAAAAATTTTAAGTTTTTCTTGTCATTGATCTAAAGTAGAACAATAATAGATCTAAGAAAAATAATAGCTCAACAATTATTTTTACAACTTTTTTCATAACATTTTTTCATTAACATTTGCTTTATTTTAGGCATACGGACATTTTCAAGAAGCCGCTGTACATTTACGGCATGCATTAGAGCTCAAGCCAGATCTCGCGGATGCAGCTAGAGCCCTCAAAGAGGTCGAATCTTTACCAATAGCCAGCATTCACGTGTATACACTGCTCATCATCGTTTGTTTGGTAAATTTCAAGAAACTAAGCTAATGTCCCATTTTGCAAGGCAAATCTAGATGTTTTAATCATGAAGGATGAAGGATTTTTTTTTACTAATATTCAGTAAAAACTTAATGAGATATATTTTTGAAAATTAAATGGATAGGAGATTTAAGTACATAGATGCAATTGTATCTAAACATTTTTATGAAGAAAAAATACTAAATTGAAAGCAAGTCTTTTCATTGAAGAATCGAATCTATATCTACTTCTATTAGAATACACTTGCTCTTTTTAATACAAGTGTATTTATTCTCATTTTTAATTGCGGGTAAATTTTTATTCACTAATTTATGAAAAAAAAAGCAATGAGATACTTATTTTACAACATATAACTAAGTGAATAATCTTATATGCAGCTTTTATATTTTTCACGGTATTTGAACTGTATTAACTGCATCTTATTAAATTTCGGCAATACAAATAATTATTATAGTTTCTAAAAATAGTGCAAATTGTGATTTAAAACTTTACCTACTTTCCCATATTCTATAAAATTTCAAATGAATTCAGGGTACAGAATTAATTCTGAACATAATTTTCGCAGGTCCTTGGCGTACTCCTCGTGGTGCTAAGCAGCGTGGAGTGTGAGGAGGACGCGGCGTTGAATCCAGAGCAGCCTCAGCGACCCGCACAGCGACACTTCAATCGGGCGATGGCGATGCGTAGCCTGCGGCTGAACGTGTCGCGCAACAAGCAGCGCTGTTGACTCGCCCCGTGCGTTGAACGAGTCCTCCACGGTCTCCTTCGTTTTTCTACTCATTGTAATTTGAGGGGATGCTGCGGAGTCCGTTGGATCTGTCGTGTTCCTATTTTGTTATTTTTATTCTTAGATACTTAGTTTTTTTTCTAATTTTAAAAAGTGATTGCTACACTTTATGTTACGATCAACAAGTAAAGTGTAATTTTTTTTATCTGAGAACTATTTGAGATAAGAATAATGAAAAATGCAGCACAGTAGCTTTCATTTTGTTTTTAATAAGCCGCGAATAGTATAAGATTAAGAGGCTCCGACATCCCTTATAAAAAAATGTGACCTTGTTGACGGCAATAACTTTTCCAATTTTTTGGCGCACACTTATAGAGCGAGCGGCGAAGGAAGTTGTTGTATTGGAAAGTAATTGAACACCGATGGTCAAGCAATAATCGCGTAGAATTTAATGCACGCGATTGACCGACAAAAGCTCATGTTGCGAATAGTGAAAATATCAATAAGAAAATTCAGAGTGTATAAATGTCAGACGTAGTTCTGATGGTCGCTGAATCCGACTTCTGATGATTTTTGAAATATATAGAACATCTACGATATTTATAAGACAAGTCGTAAAACGCAAAATTTTGTTAAATAAATTAATTAATGAATGGTTATATTTGTAGTATTTTAATTTACAAAACAACAAATGGCCTTATCCTTCATTATACTTTCAAGATAAAATTTTTTCGACTGAGGTCAATAAACTGTAACACACAACAAAGTAAGTTTAAATCTATCTTTTATATTTGAAGAAAATATATATTGAGGGCATTCAATGTTTACACATTTGGAATATTCTTAGTCTATTCATACTAATTATAACAGTGATGATTGACGCAACATGTTTTTCAACACACGATACATTATGTTACACTGGATAGTGTTCACGTCGCAAATTCATTTTTTAAGCCAGCGCGCAACGTTGTCGCCTAGTAGCGAAGGCGATTAGATTCCATTCATTTTCCTTTAGATCATCATTTTTAACAATCTCAACTCGCACTCTACGTTATATTTACTTAAATTTTTTTCTCCATAGGCCTAGTGATTCTCTAAATAGATATTTTCACTCTCAAGATACAACAATATGTACAAACTTGAAGACCTGGCATCGATTGCAACCTTGCACACAATTCAAGTTAAAAACGTGACACAGAGAACATACAAAAAGTTGTGAATTAATACTGCCATTAATCTAGTGTGTAAAAGGAAAATGGGGAATAACGTTAAAGGAAAGAACGAGATTTCTTTTTTAAATGCAAAACAATTTTTTTAAACACGTTACTTCTAAGCGAAATATGTTTCAATTAACATATAGCAACAACAATCTCAAGATCATGCATCCTTTGTTTCAATCATTTGAATTTATCATTCTAATTATTTATGCACAGAAGCAGTTATGCACTTTTTAATGTGCACATAATCACTATTTCAAATATATATATATAAATTATACATACATAAATCATGAACCTATGCTGCATCTAAGCGCAATTCCATAAAATTTTTACAGTTATTAGAATTGTACCCAATTTGCATTTGAGGTAGGTGCAGAAACTGCAGCTCCTTTATTTTGTTGTGAAGCACTAGCATAGTCACCCCATTCAGATCCTGTAGTATTTTGATTTTGTGGATTTGGAGAAGGTTTATGTGCTGGAGACATTGTGGGTGTTCTCGCAGGTGGTGGGGCAATTTTTACACCACCAGGAGGAGGAGGAAGACCAATACCTGTGCTTGGACGTTGCTTTGCTTTAGCTGTAACTTCGCTGCCATCTTTTTTCTGCAATATAAAATTAAAATTTGTAATATTAATAATTTTATTTAAACAATTTTAAGACATGTATGAAAATTTCTTTGAGTAAGCTTACAGTAATTTTCATGTTGATTTTTATAGTCTCGCCTTCTTTAAACCTGTAATCTACTTCTTGCTTAGGCTGCTCTTTTTCCTTTTCAATTTGATCTCGATTTTTCAGCCATTTAAAATGATCCTGAAGTGCCACATTGAGATCAAAACTGTCAGATCTGTCAAGGAAACCGACTCCTATAAAGGCAGATCTGCCACTGTCGTCTTGGATTCTCAACACAAAATAACGTGAGGAATCTGTGACAGGCTCTACGGCTATGCCAGGATACTGCTCTATCGGACACTTTGCGAACAACTGTCCAGTAGTTTTATCCTCCAGCTTTATACACACGGAATCACCTTGTGCGACCAACTTCATACGACCTGTCCAAGAGGGTTCCTGGAGATTCCAATCGGCAGCTCTGCAAACAAAATGTTCTTTGTGAACTCCATGCATCGTAGCAAATGTAAATTCAGAAATTTGACAAAGCAATGGAGGAGGAACAACAGCAACAGGAGAGAAAAGTAAACAATGGGCTCTGAGCGAAAGAGGAGGAGGGATGACCTGAGGCAATAGTTTCTACACTTACCGATAACCCCTGTTGGTCGTCCTTGGTGGTATTTTGAACACGAAGACCTCGGACTTGACCAGGAGTACACTCTCGTAAGAATCCGCGTTCGCTTCCATGGTCATAGTTGTGTACACGAACACCTGGTTGGACTACCGTGGCACAAGCGAAAGCGCGTCCCGCAATCTAGATCGAATTGTCAAGGCGCTGTGTCCCCACCTCCTTGACACGAGTACGTTTTGACAACTACGCTCGGCTCGAAGCACCACGACAGCGACTCCTTTCCGCTTGCTTTTTCTCTTCCTCTCTCGCTCGCTCAACAATGCCGATCGACTGTCCCCCTCACGCCGAGTTCTCTCGCTCTCCTTCCTAATCGTTGCGCTGCTGGGCTCTGCGCGTGTGGTGTTGTAGGTGGGCGCAGCCAACCGAATCTGAATTTTCCACTGCGCCGTCAGCGCGCTTTCCTCGGTGGAAACGAGGCTGATTGGACGAAAGCGTATCTACGGCCAATCCAGCCGCATCTTTTTGTGCGCCGCTCGCTTTAGTTGCGCCGACTTTCATGCAGGATCACCTGTTTCAACAGCAGGGGCCAGAGGATCGCTGCAAGCATGCGGCTGTGCAATGTGAGTATTGTGAATAATGCACCGAATCACGAATGGGCATCTCCGACGCGCCACGATAAAAGCCTTATCTCGTGCCTCGCTCACGCCTCCCTGGGACTGTAGGCTTCTGATCGTATTTCTCATGCGCATGAAAATGTTGAGAAAACAATTATATTTGTGTAACATTATCTTTTATTTATTTTATCGTTAATTCTGCTTTGTTTCAAATGACGTAAATCTTTTTGTATATTTATATTTATTTAACATTAATTAGCAGATTATGAATGTTACTTACTATCCGGGTAATCTTTACCTCCTAAATTTTACAGTTAATCATGAATCATGGTTATGACCAAATTTTGTACAGACTTTAAATATAGATTAGATTATTTTGTATTTAGTTTTGTACATACTTCTGCAAACAATAGTTTTTAAAAGATAAACAATTTTATTGAAAATAACCATAAAAATATGTTATTTGGAGCATTCGAAAATCTCAAAAATAAAAAGATTGAATTATGCCCATTTGCCATAGTCACAGAAGTAAATATAAGTATGTATAAATAATATTAATGGAAAAAGAAAAAAAAAACATAATCTTATTTTTTTTAAAAAAAGGTTTTCGCAGATCCTCGCAAAGTATACGCGAGTATATGGCCGGCGATTGTTGTGTCCGATTGGAGGGCGCGTCGATCGATGCGGCTTCGTGGCACCATAGCACAAGCGGACAAGCCGCCTTGCGACTCCGCCGCGAGTGCCGACGTGTATTTTCCTTGATCCCGGTGCACGTTGAGTCGTGGGTACCGTCGGGCAAGCAGTTGAAAAGGAAAACGAGCCGGCCCGAGCGACCGATCGAACCTGAAGGATGACGGGAGCCAGCGTAATCGTCGCCTGCCTCCTGGCCTTCGTCGCCGCGGCGAGCGCCGGCGGACCTACCCTCGTGCTCTTGGATAACCTGGCCATCAAGGAGACCCACTCGATATTCTTCAAACTCCTGCAAGGTCTATTGTTTATTGCTAGTGCTGATTTCACTGTAGCTTTTTCACCTTGCTTTATAGAAGCCCTGTCAATGACTAGCGATTGCTGATTACTTGCAATGTTTCGGAGCAGGATTTGATTGCGATATGTATTTTGGAGCAGGTTTTTTATTCATAGATTATTTTCTTACTTTTTGTTAGTTTATAAACTTTTGTACTTTTAAGTCAGTATCAATAAACGTCAATAAAGATAGCTCTGCTTGTATTATGTAGGGATTTAAAATAGGAGAAATTCATTGAATCTAGAACTCTGTGAAAATGCTTCTTTATAATAGAAATTAGCTGTACTTTTATAATTTTACAAGTATTAAAATAAATTTATGTTTTCTTAATTGCAGATAATGGCTATTCTCTCTCGTTTAAACTTGCCGATGATGCAAATTTGTTGCTATCTAAACATGGAGAGTATCTATATAAACACCTGATTATTTTTGCTCCAACTGTAGAGGAGTTTGGAGGATCTATGAGCGTAGATACAATTACGGAATTTATTGATGATGGAGGTAATGTTCTTGTTGCTGGATCTTCAAACTCTGGAGATGCTCTTAGAGACTTAGCTTCAGAGTGCGGCTTTGAGATTGATGAAGAAGGTGCAACTGTCATAGATCATATGAATTATGATATCTCAGATACTGGTCGGCATACAAAAATTGTTGCTGATCCTGCAAATTTAATTGATGCACCAGTTATTATTGGCAGTAAAAAAGTTGCTCCGCTTCTGTACCAAGGAACTGGATTGATAGCTGATTCTGATAATCCATTAGTTCTGAAATTACTTACCGCATCAAGTTCTGCTTACAGTTACAATCCTGAACAAGCAGTGAAAGAATATCCCCATGCTGTTGGGAAAAACACTTTGCTTATAGCTGCTTTACAAGCAAGAAATAATGCTAGAGTACTGTTTTCTGGGTCTTTGTACTTTTTCAGTGATGAGGCTTTCACTAGTCCTGTTCATAAAGCTCAAGGTAAAACAACATTTTATAGTATTTAAATTTATTGTCACAAATTACATTTAAATCAAATTTGAATGCCAATTCATTTACAAATGTTTATTAAAATATGTTTATTTCAGGGGGTACTAAGCGTGATATTTCTGGAAACCAAGCTGTAGCTGAAGCTATGGCAAGATGGGTCTTTAAAGAAAATGGAGTTATCAGAGTATCATTTGTACACCATCATAGAGAAGGAGAATCGCAACCACCTGCAGCTTATACAATAATGGATGATGTTGTTTATTCAATCAATGTTGAACAACTTTCAGGTGATAAGTGGGTTCCATTTGTAACAAATGATTTACAATTGGAATTTGTAAGAATAGATCCTTTTGTTAGAACAACTATGAAACACGTTTCTAATGGACGTTATGAAGCAAGATTTAAAATCCCAGATGTTTATGGTGTTTATCAATTTAAAGTAGATTACACTCGCATTGGTCTCACCCACTTGTACAGTACAACTCAGGTATCTGTTCGTCCTTTGCAACACACTCAGTATGAACGTTTTATTCCAAGTGCATATCCGTATTACGTAAGTGCCTTTTCGATGATGGGAGGCGTTTTCCTATTTTCTATTGTTTTCTTGCATTACAAAGATGAAACAAAGTCGAAAACCGAGTGAAAATAAAATAAGTGAAAATTTAGGACCTTTTAAAAATCATCAGGATGTGGATAGAAAAATGATGTGAGAGCAACTTTTTTTATAAGAGCATTTGTAATGTGTGAGTCACTATAATTATGCTTTAAAAAGCATAATTTTCCATCATTTGTAAACGTTATTTTGTACATACAAACAATAAACTTTTCACTAACAACATATTTTATATTTGTTTCAAAATCCAGCTATCCTATTTTCATTTATTATTAATTTTATTAAATAAAATATTAAATAAAATAATAAGGAAGATGTTTATTGCAACATCAATAATTACGTTATTGCAATAAAAAAAGTTAAACATTTTATGTTAAATTTGTCATTAGATCTCATAAGATCTTATAATGTAATATTTTCATGCACATCATTAGTGTACGAATCACAGCTGTACGGCACATGATAAACATTTTCTAGATTAGTTTCTTTAAAGAATTGGGGCTTTATTTTTAAATGTGTCACTGAAAGTTATTTAAGGTAATAAAATCAAATTAATTGGTTGAATTAAGTATAGAACACAGATTTTCTTGTGCTCTTGACTACTATATTTGATAAAACATCATTAATCGGAAAGCTATTAATCAGAAAGAAATTTAAGTTGGTTAATCGTTTTCAATGCTCCCGTCTGTTTAAAGTAAAAACAAGATTTTATATTATTAACGTAAAGATTTTTGATTACCTAGTATGTACCATGCAAAAAACCGTAATTTTTGAAAATAATATTCTTTATCTATACATTCTTCTAAGGATATATATTTAAAACAAAATTGAATACTTTGAATTTTAAAAAGTTTTCTTAAATTTGGATTAACGTGAATTTATAAAATTTAATCGAACATTCTTCTAGTAAATTTTCTAAAAAAGAATTATTCTTTGGAATCGAAAAGAAAGAAAAGCAGTCTTTTTTTAAATTATACGTTGTTTATGTCTTTATTAAGTTTTCTATAAAAATGGTTTAAATGATGTATGAATGCTAGATTATAAATTTCCTATAAGTCAAAGAATAAGGAAGATACATATACAATAAATACTTATCGAATCGGCAACATTACATGTAAATCGGCAGTGTTACCTTTACGCAATTCATATTAGAGAGTCTTGTATTGCATTTCATTGTTAACATAAATTATTAACAAAATTATTAATTTTCTTATCCGACAGTACAGTACAGTTGAAACGATCAATTACTCATTATTTTTTGTAATTGCAACGCTCTGTAAAATCAATACTTATAAAAAAAGAGAAAACTTTCTTCTGGCACCTCGCAATTAAATAGCTAATAGAACTTTCAATGCTCTAAGAAGCGCCCTGGAACAAATGACTAGTACAGACACATTTTTTTCCTTATGTGTTGAAGTCCCTCTTCTCTGAAACCACGTCTTAGAATGATGATACAGAGTTGTCGCTGGACCGTGAAAATTAATTATGTAATTAAATTGTACACGTAAATAGGAATAAATAAAGATTGGAGTTCACTCCAGAGCCATCGATGCGACTTGCTCTTCTAAGCGTTTCTCATCTTAAAATTGACGAATTTTTCCTACGAACGGCAGTGTAATAATCTTCATTTAGTTTTATATAGATCAAATGCAGCGTATTTCATACGATCTTCACTAGTGGTTAGCACGATTGAACATAGCGTTATGTCATAAAAATTATTAATTTGCCTTACATTATATAAAATACTCTTTCACAATTAAAAAGTACGAGTAATAAAATATGTACACACATTCATACACAACAAGTACGTAGTTCGCGTTTGGTTATACCTATGGCACTGACATTAGACGTTTCAAAGTATTGCCACACACATTTTTTGAATGCCGATCTTATTTTCTTCTTAGAAAAATATCAGGCTTTAGAATTCACAACAAAAAACATTGTCAATTCCTCATTATTCTCTTGCTACTACCTATCGTAGAATTGGATCTATCAGCAAATACAGTTCAGTTACTGCGTTAGGTTTGGCGTCTAAGGCGGTAAGACATTTAGTTTTAAACCTGGCGAAGGCGTGCAAAATCCGCAGTATCCACCACACTTCCCAATCACGTGCTGGCTATTCTGTAAACGCGAAAAAAAAAAATTAATTGCTGCATTGGCATTTTTTAAAGTTTTTTTTTGTAAATTACGTCCAAGGCGTGTCTTACAATTCGATTGATGACAGAATGAGCCATTGGCTGCTTTGGCCAGTGGACGTCCGGTGCCAACATTAAATAGGTACCGCTTAGGTTGATTCCAAATCGACCTTGAGGACATTCCATTTGACTGTAACAGTCACCAGCTTTCCCGTACTCTATGTTGTTTTTACCTATTGTCATGGAATAGCGGAAGTCTCCGGCTGAGGAAAAAGTATAAAATTATGATTTCGTCTTTTAAACTAGATTTTGTTTTTTTTTTTTGTTTATAATCAATAATTTACCCATTATGTGCAATGTGTGAACGTTTATTCTGACTCTCTTGAACATCGTTCTACCCGAAATGCTGTCGGAGTCTGTCATACATTCACAGCTATCGTTCCTTCTACCATCGTAAGGGCAAGAGTGGGGATTTCGTAGCCTGGAACAAATAGACGTTCTCTTTTATAAATTATCGAAATTTCGTTAGTGATCTATCTACTTGAGTGCATTAGTCAAGTTTCTATCTAAAGAGTTATTTTCGTATGTATCGATGAACCACCACCTGTTTAATAATTGAAGTGAAAATTTATATGATTGATTACTTTAAATCCAATGCGAGGATCAATTTTACAGCTACAATCAGTATATAAGAAAATCTTAACTGTTCACAGTTTTCCTTACAAGCATCACTGCAGCATGCTTTTATTTTGGAAAGAGCAATGCTTACATATTCAATGTCAAGTTAATTAATTGAATTGAGCGTATAAAACTTAACAATATGTGAAGCGTGAAAGAAGATTTAGTTTAAATAAAATTTTTTGAATAATTAGACTGAAGTGCAGAGACTTTCTACACTGGTTTTTTGTTTATTTCCTTGTAATGGCAATAATGGAATTAGAAATTTTAAAACTCTCTAAATTGTCACGTAACAATATCTTTTACATAATCGAGGGACAAAGGAATTTTTATTCCAGGAACAAATAAGTAGCGTCGGCATTGCAAATCGTCGAAGAGAGTCGATGATTTGTCTACCGTACCGTTTATCGTAAATCTCAGCATAGTTCTCCCGTTCGCCGGTAGGCAAAGTGAGATACTCCAGAGGCTCGGGACCCTCCATGCCGTGGCAGTAAATCGACATGTAGCGTCCGCCGACGAGGAGGATGTACTCGCCGTCGGTATATGCCTTTAACCGCGTCTTAACCTCGAGGCAGGAGGTTGGCCCGGTGCAGGGTCTCTGATTACATTTGCGCTTGCGCTGGGGCTTTAGATTTGCTGGACAGTTGCGCCGTCGTACCCTCTTGTTTCCCTCCCGACTGTGGCAGAAGAGCCGCCGCGTTTGCCTGCCCTTGCGACCGCACGGCTGCGAGCACTACAATTCACAGACACAGACCATTTATAGTAGGGATTCACCAGTGGGTTTACCTTCATTAGCTTCACAGCGCTTTTATACTTTTCTCCAGTTGCCAGGCTCCCAGTAGTATTTGTCCGAGCAGCCTCGGTTTTTGCAGAATTGCTCACTGATAGGCTTGTCCGACTGGGAACAGCCACTTGTCGGGCTCGGGTCCAACCAGCCGAAACTGTTTACTCGGTGGCAAGTTACTTCTCGGCGACGCACCCCGTTACCACAGCTCGCCGAACACTTTTAAAGAAATTAGGTTTTATTATTTTCTATTTCAGTTTTGTTATTATTTGACTACCTGTTCAATTTTACTAAAACTTACTAGGAGAATGTTTCATCTTTTAGGTAGCGAATTTTGCTTTATTTTTTGTGCATTGGGCCACAAAACTTTATTTTTCATTAAGTCTTACATAACAAAATAATTTTGACAAAATTCGTTATCCAGAGGTGAGTAGTACATTGGTTTACTTAGTAAAATAACGTTGTTAATACTCACCTCGCTCCAAGCACTCGTGCGCCACTTGTAAGTTGCCAAGTTGCGCGAATTGTAGTTATCTTTGCTGGGTTGACAAGAGCCCCTCTGACACTTTTTGGCATGACGGGGTTTGGTTTTTTCGGAACAGTCGCTGTCGTTCATGATTTCACCACGTAAATCTTGGCATAGTACCTGCCGGTGCTGGTATCCATCGCCACATTTGACATCGCACTAAGGGTCATAAAAATTATCAATCCATTTTATCAACTGTTACCGTTAATTAAATATTCGATTTCTGTTTTTACCTGACTCCATTCTCCCGTGGTCCAGGTTGGGCACGCGTGCTCGTTACATGCGACCACCAAACTACGAGGTCGCCTTTTCGCATCACAGTAGTCTGAACTCGGGGCAACCTTCCCAGTCTCCACGGATATGCATCTTACAATTTGATTAGCGACTCCTCCACCGCAAGATTTCGAGCACTAGTGTATAAACAAGAAAGACATTAGTCGTTAAGCTGCGCGAATGGAGCACTTAAGCATTTTGTTGCGTCGTTACCTCTTCAACACCTTCGGGCACCCATCTGTAACCGGAGCGGAATGTGATTCTATGACTGTCGATGTCGTTTTCGTGTGGTGGTATATCTTCTGCTGGCAAGTTGGACGAGTACGTGGCAGGGACGAACGGTGCCTAGAAAGAAACAGCGATGAGTCATTAACGAGAAACGAAATTTTCTTGCATATTTATTTAAGCTAGAACATACTTTAGTTGGACAAGGTTCGGCGGCGCAACTTCTGGAATTAGCAGGCCTAGATGTGGGGTCGCAGCCCCTGGCAAGCGTACCATTCGTGTACTTGCACTCAACCATCCTATTGCTGATTCCAAGGCCACAACTAGTCGAACACTAGGAAGTTGTGACAATTCGTTATTAAGCTCTGCTTGTAAAAAAAAGTGCTTATAAAACTGTTGATTACGTACCTGACTCCAATCTCCGGAATGCCAAACGAGGCAAGGACCTGCGTCGCAGCTCTCTGACACAACGGCTGGAATACCCAAACAACGCCTGTGGTCCACTACGCGACTTTCAACTTGACACCAGTGACGCCTCTTACGTTTGCCCATTCCACAACTCACCGAGCACTAAAAAAAAGAGTATTTTAATTATCGATTGTTCGAGAATCAAAAATCAATTCTAGGTTTCTACTTTCTAACTTTTGCTTTAATTTCAACAATTAGTAGTTAGCTTTTTGTAGAAAATAATAACTCACGGGCGACCACTCGGAAAAGGCCCACTTGGGGCAAGGCTTGAGAGGGCAAGACTGTCGCGTTATCTTGGTGTGGCTGGGAGGACACTTATCTTCGGGTACGAGGCGGCCCTCCCTGTCGACGCACACGGCCGACCTGTACTGGAGTCCATGTGGCCCGCAGCTGACGGAGCAGGCGCTCCAGTCGCCGTACTGCCAGTGAGCGTAATCGCAGGGCCCAGTGCAGGGACGATGGCTCCGCGGCGGCTCCAGGTGGTCACAAGCGTGCGGTTGCAACAATCGGTGCGCTCGCGACGTCGTGCGGGACACCAGTATGCATCGGTGCTTCACGTACATCGTGCCTGGACCGCAGTGGCTCGAACACTCCGACGTCGAGTTCGGTTCTTCCTGCCATCTGCGATGAAGCATTTATTATGTTAAATATTTTGCCGCTAATTTTTTATGATTATACAAGTGCACTTCTATTATGCAACAATGCTTTAGTTTTTGATAAAACATCAGTGCACAAAAGAACGGCAAAAGTAATGAGCGAGCGACGACTTACTGAAGGTCGCAGTGGGTATTGCAGCGGCGGCTCTCTTCGCGAGGTCTGCCTTCAAAGGGACAATAGTCATCTGACATGATGTCGTGGCTCTCGACGCCCCGGCACTGAGCCTTGCGAAACTCCATGCCGTGACACATGCGATCGCAGGACGTCCAACCGCTCAACACCCACATGTATTTGTTGAGGATTTTCTTCGGCACCGTGTACTCGTACACGATTTGCGGTGGATCCGCGTTGCCTACCGAGAGTACCTAATCAAATTTATTAAATTAATAATTCATGAAAGAAAAAAACTACTTGCAAGAAGAAAATTAGGAATGCGGTTTCTGAATTTTACCTAAACTCTGCAAGATTTTTTGGTACGAAGTAATGAACGTGCGTCGGTATTTTCTTCACATTATAGTGAAGCATAATAATAACGAAAATGAGGAATTCTTAAAAAAATCTAAATAAAATACACTGCATTTATGTAAACATTAACATACGGAAATTGATAGTCGTATAAGTATGGAAAAAAATAAAGATAAAGAAGAACATAAAAGTTACCATGTAAGACTTATCAAATTAAAAAATCTTTATCGGTTCTCAAGTTTTATACAATTACTAATGAAATATAAAACTCTTATTTTCTATTATTAAGCTCATTTAACAAGAAATCCTGAAACACGGATTCAGGATTTTTGGCAAAAAAAATATCGTTTTGCAGATTTGAGCAAAATCCAGAACTAACATCACTGGTGCTCTCCTTGTTGATATTGATCTCTTCGGTTTACCTCAAGGATAAGATCGACGTGAATGGGTCTGGAGCTATTGAGTCGCTCGACTACCTCCCCGGGACCGCTGTACTCGATCGTTATTCCCGGATGGACAATCACTTTGCGATGCAACACCATGTAGTTTCCGTTCAAAATATATGTTTTATTTACGTCCGTCAATCGAAGAGCTGCAAATAAATTTTATTTCAGTTGTAAAAATACTACCAAATGTGCAACTTTTATCTAAATGTTTCTTAGCGATAAAAAAAATGTTTATATCGACAAACATCCGTTGCTTATAGGTGGAAATCAAAAGTGGAACGGATAAACACGACGCTGACGATGAATGAGGCAAAAGTAGATAAAATTGACAGAAATTAATAGACTGCTTGAATTAGTAAGGAAACAGTTAAAGTGAATAAGAGGCATAAATAATTTATGACCACTCCATTAAATTCATATCGCGCAATGTAGGTAAGCGCAGGAATAGCTAGAATGCACGTAAGTAAAATATTATTCTTACAATGCTTCTTATTTCTTACAGTACATTTATTATTTTATTTATTTTCTATCGTTTTTTTATTTTTCTTTATAATTCGTTCTTAATGTAACAATCTGACATAAAGACTGCAAAGTCCTTAACCGACTTTAGCTTCATACTCTCCACTAAAAACAGGCGATAAATTATTGAGCTATACTCCGAGAAAAGCAAAGAAAGGTACGACCTCTGATAGAAATAAAAAGCATCCTCTTACCGAGGTAATTGCTGTCGTTATGCGAGCCCAACCATCCGTACTGTCTGATGTCGATGTAGCTGCTGCCAGCCGGTATCTTGGTGATGGTGGTGTATCCGTACTCGCTGACGTTGTAAGAGCCGGTGATGCGCTGGCAGGTGGAGTTGTCGCCGCGGCACACGCCGCAGGTATCGAGGGCCGCCGAGGAGTTGAGCTCGTGGTCGCAGCCGGCGGGCTTGCAGCGGCCGTTCACGCAGATGTGGAAGGTGTCCGGTCCGCAGGGCGTGCCGTCGATCACCTTGTCCCGCGGCATGTAGTACTGATTGCCCACCACTTGGCAGTACAGCTTGCAACGGTCCTCTGGTTGTACTGCGGACGAATGAGCGCATTTGTATAAACTCTCGCGATAGCGAATTTGAATCTGAGAGTTGATACTTACTTCTGGTGTACTTGGCGAACCATTTGACGTTCTTCGGCAGGTTCGGGATGTTCAGGTTGTTGTTGTTGAACTTGGAGCACTGTTCCTCCCTGTGAAATTTAACAATTACAAAATGGTTTTTATTTTTATCAAGATTGCTTTTTTATTATGTAACGAGTGTAGCAATGATTTAGTAGAAGGCGATTATTTTATTTTTTTTTTGTTTGAAGAAAGTTATCTTACTGTTTTTTAGTTAAACAAAGGTAATAATTGAGTTTTAGAATCATCATAAACAATAATCAAGCTTTCTTTATTTAAAAGTTTATGACTAATTCTTCACGTGTCGTGCTAATTTAGTTCGTCAATAAGACGCAGGACTTCTAAGATTCACATGATATAAGAGTGTTTTAAAAATATTGAAAATAAATATTTTTGATTTAAGAATAGTCTAAATTAAAGAACTTAAAAAGAAAATTTAACATACTTTTCATGTCGATAAAGCACAATCAGATATTCCTGTTAATTCAGGATTTCTGCTATTACAATTTACATGACAATTGTATCTACAATACTTAATTGTTTTTTATATAACTTTCTAAAGTCCTTCTAAGTTCCTTTTTTAGATTTTTTCTAGACCTTTTTCTAAAGATCTATCTAACTCTTCACGAGGCCCAACCGCAAACAAAATATCTTTTAGGGAATGGATGGGAGACGGACCTAAAATCGGGCGATCCGGGAGGGCACTCGTTGGTGCCGCAGCTGCGGTACTCGACGTGCTCGCCGACGCAGTAGTTGCCGCCGTGCTGGGGCGCTGGGCTGTTGCACTCGCGGTACCGCTTCTGTATGCCGCCGCCGCAGGTGCGCGAGCACTCGCCGTACGGGCTCCATGCGTCCCAGCCGCCGTCCACCGGCTCCAGGTCCTCGCGCGACACGCACTCGCCCTGCTGGCACCACTTGTTCAAGCCGCAGACCGTGCCGTCCGCCCACGGCATGTGCTGGGTGTGACACGAGCTACTGTTGCTCGAGTAGCTCCAATACGGGACGGTACACCAAAGCCGCTTGCACACCTCCTGCAATCATATTTGTGACAAATTTGATGTATTTACATATTTTTACGCTTCATTTGTTTTATTTTATTTTCGTTTTATTTTTGATTATTAACGAGGAGAGAATTGGAGGTGCACGTTTCGAATTTCAACCAAACTGTAGAATGATTCTTAAATCTAAAATAATGAGGCCGCGATTTCAAATTTTCGTTAATGCAGCCTTGTACAAAAAACAGCAATCAAAAACATTAATTTCATGGAAGTTATAACAATTAATAATTAACTACAATACAGAAATTTAACATAATTATTGAAAAATTTTTAATCTTGTACATTTTCAATTAATTTAATTGCTTAGCATCTTTAAGTAGCTTTACTCAAGAAAATTGCAAAGGACGGGATTATTTTAGATCAAAGAATCATTCTACAAAATTGGACGAACTCCAGCATCCATACCTCTGGTCCTCTCCTTATTAATTGTTTATTATATGGATTATCTGTGCCAGAAGAAGACTTCACATTTAAATAATCATTTCATTCGAACTTTCTTGCATAATAATTAACTATAATTTGCTTAAATCACGTAAAAGTATTCTCAACTTTTTTCAGCATCAAACTACGAATTACTTGCGAACGAAAAATTATAGCGCAACTGCTACAGAGTAGCTCATTCAATACAATTAATACCGGCACTATCCATTTAAGCCCGTCGTCGAGCGTAGAATTGGCCGTGCACGTGCAGGCCGTTCCGCGCTCTCGGAGTGCGTATAGCAATCCATTCGAATCCCCGAAGGCGAAAGCCAACCGGCTCCCATCGCCCTCCGGGTGCACAAATCGTCGGTGAATCGCAACGCGTGCATAGTCGCGCGGCCGTATAATCCGCGGGTGTGCATAGGCATCGGCGTATCTGCGCTTTTTGTAACGGTGAATCCTCGAGGAGAGAGATACTTTTTTTTCATTGCGTACAGCGCGATGCTGATTTAATTTAGTCTTGCAACATTCGTTTAAGTTTTCTAAATTAAAAATAGCTGTAATTCGTAATTCTCATTTGTGAGAGTGTGTTTACTGTAGCTTTGAACTGAAAAAAAAAATAGATTTGTAAAAAAAAGTTGAAATAATTGTAAAGTTTGTTAAATGTACATTTTTACAGTAGCGAAATTAGTCGGCGCGTGTTTTTGCGTATTTTTGTACCCATAAAGTCAAAGTTAATAAGCGAGAGAATTCAATGTATAATGCATTAAAAAAATTCACCACTCCTGATCTCATTATCTACGAATCAACTGTAAAAAATTGCAAATCGCACGCTGACCACTTACAAACTCTCACTGTACGGGTATAAGAATACGTCTGCCTGTTACCGAGTTCGCGCGCTCGAATTCGTTCGATCATCGGTCGCGGTATTCGGAAAGGAAGCCGCGCCGGTGTGTCTCGGGGGTGGCGGGCGCAGGCATTGCTGTATAAGCTTGCGAGTTGTCTTACTGTGTAACTTACCGTCACCTACCATGTGGGGACAGATCATCGAGTTCTTGCCGTAGACGAGCTCGCACTGCTTGTCCTCGGGGTACTGCTCGCCGGGCTGCCGGCTGCCGTAGGAGCGCGACATTATTTTGTTGCTCCGCGGCTTGTCCAGCAGGCAGTGACCCAGGTTGGCGCTAAGAATTTCAAAATTTAATTTATTTTTGAATGGTGTTGTTACATTGTATAGGATATGTAACGCTATTTTTACAACTTTGAAATGATATCCGCGGTTGAAAAATTAAAAAATCGTATATACATTAAAATTCAGACAGTATTTATACTATATATAAGAAAACAATTAATTAATACGAAAAATAACTGTACGAAAAATTTAAATATAAAGATAATACATGACTTTGGATGCGGATCATTAAAATTCTTTACACGAAAAGCTGAAATCATGCGAAACTTAAATAAACAAAATAAACGAGCTTTAAGTAAAAATATTCAAACTTAGTGTTTTACACACGAGGAAAGCGCATAAAAGAGGCGCTTCATTTTGATATACACGCGTCTAGCGATCCTTCTCGCTTATTTGCGTCGCGGCGGTCTCTGGAATAGTAAGAGGCCCGTGCTCGCCGGGCACGACGCACGAAATTGGTCGTCGCGTCCAGCTATTCTCATACCCGTCCCGGAATGCCGGCCTTAGCTGCGGGGGCATACTCACTCGAAGAACTCGGTGACGTAGTGTCTG
The DNA here is from genome assembly GCA_900480045.1 of Eurytoma adleriae. Lineage (NCBI taxonomy): Eukaryota > Metazoa > Arthropoda > Insecta > Hymenoptera > Eurytomidae > Eurytoma > Eurytoma adleriae. The sequence goes on from UXGC01000075.1 coordinate 66,169, forward strand.
GAGCACTTGGACCACTCCCAGGGATCGGTGTCCTCGTCGAGCATGCGGGACATGATGTTGCGGACCCGCGAGGGGTTCCCGAACCTCGTACACTTCGTGTCGTCGTCGTGCGGCATATTTAGCCTGCGGAGAAGAGGGCGCACGGGCGCCGGTTTAGAGACTTTGACTTTGCTCTCGCTACCACCGTATTAATAGACGCTCGAAGGGCCGCCCCTTTCGCACCTTCGTGCCCCCGCGGGCCTTTTCATGCTTTGCCGCTTTTATTCGCGATCGCCGGAAAAGCGGCTGTCCCTTGTCCCCTCGCGATTTACGTTTCGCGGAAGCGATTAAGGAAGAGGAGTGTGTAGAATCGATCGGAGTGGCGGCTTTTCCGCGAAGCTCGGCTAATTGGAGAGGCGCGCGCTCGTAAATGACGGTTATAAAGACGATCCGCAAAATATTTCGAGGAATTTAATGGAGGCTGCCTGATTATTTTGTCGGGGGATAAAAGGGGGAGTGATGCGTTCGCGACTTTCTGCGCGCGTCGGGGAAAAAAAGTGAGAGCCGCGTAAGTCCCGGACGGCGGAGGATTTAACGCGGGGCTCGTGTTTCTTACGCGCGCGTGCGACTTTTATTTATCATACGAAAGCGAGCCCGAGCTCGAGCGGCATCGCCGCGTAGCGTGCAAGATTTATCCGTCGGCTGTAATTCTGTCCGCGCGATTAAAGCGCATTTTCTGCCCGCGCGACGCTTAGTACGAGTGTATTAATCTCCGGCTGCTACCGATGTACCTGCGCGCGTTCGCTTACACTTTTTTTTTTCGATTTTCACGAGTTACGCGTGGGCGGTTTGCCGGAAAATATACATTTGTTCACGCTTGCTATAAACGTACTTTTATGATTCTATGAAATTCAAAGTGCACCGTACGTAAATAAATGTTTTTCTTGTACATAAATACTTATGAATAAAGCTTGCTGAACGGGTAACATTGTATCGTTGGTTTAAGAGGCAATCACTGAAAACCGTACCATCTCGATATAGCGGAAAAGATTGCCATCTCTTATTAAAATGAGAAAAACCACATCAATAAAAAACTTTTTCAATACTGGTGCACAAGCGCTGTACAAGAAATAAAGTGTTTTTATGCATTTCGAAAAATAATTTAAATAGTAATAAAAACTTTCATTTCTTTTGGCAGAGCTCAACAAGAATATCATTTTGGCGAGATAGCACTTCCTTCTTATTTTAACATGAGAAGGTACACTATTCTCAGGTGATACGGTTTTTATCGCAATTTTGAAATGGTACACTAAAAAAAATATTCTAGTAAAAAGAATTATATCCTGCAAGTACCTATAATAGGAAAGCAATTGGAGATTGTCGTTTCCAAGAAAAATCTTGTACTTATTAAAAATTATTACATGATTATGAAAGGAAATTAAATGAAACTTCGAAGTGCAACGATTCTCCTCGATCTTGTGCGACGTGACAATTGCAATTTGATTCAAGATACGTGAAATTAATCCATAACAATTGACAGAACCAGACAGATTAAAAAAAATTATACATGATTAAGCTTCTGTAAGCCGATCGATACAAAAGAACAACGTCAATTAAATAAGAAATTAAATTTCTTTTAGGAATCATTTTCAATTTTGCGATCAGCGATTTCCGGAAGTTGAGCGAGGTCGCGCATACTTACACATGGCCGATCTCGTGGGCGATTGTGAATGCGGTGGCGAGGCCGTTGTCCTGGACGATGGTGCAGGAGGACCCCGGCGAGCACATGCGGCCCAGCTCGGCCAGACCCAGCGTGTCGCACTTGTGATTCTCGCTGTGGCACAGATTCTCCCTGCGGGTGGCAAATCGCTTGTTAAGATCGCAATTAATTACAAACATATACCCCGTTATTGCTACATTATTGAAACCCTGCCAATTTCCTACTAAAAACACTTGCGAATAGCTTATTTATCAGTTGGCAAATAGTTGAAAAATCGGAAATGTTTTTAAAAATATTTTTAAATCATTTTCGCGACTGATGGGATTTTCGCGAATCAGTGAAATTGCGTTCGCGTGAAAATACCGCGGAAAAGGTCGCTCGACGCGAGCGCGAGATTTCGCGGGGCATATAGCGCGCGTAACGGATTCCGCGCATTCGCGTAAAAGCACAATGGTTTTGACTTACGGGTCCGTCGGCTAGAGCCGCGGCACCGGCGAACCGGCTATTTTCGCGGCGTCGCGCCGCGGGTTGGGGTCTCTTTATATATTGTTACTTGAGGCGCCTTTAATCTTGGCCTCCTCGTCGCTCGTTATTGGCCTTCCACGCGCGACGATATTTTACGGTGACATTTATGGCTTTTTGTTTGCTTTGCCCTCTCCCCTTGGCTTTTTTTTCATTCGCGACGCTTTACGGCTTCTTAAGTAATACAAGTCCGGCCCGAATTGTTTATACCGCGAGCGTACGGTTCGCTCTTAAATTAATTTTATTAGAAGCAATGCGGTGGATTTGCGCGCATATAAATTGAGGCGATAACTTACTGAATGGATATTCGTATAAATAAGTGATATTTATTTACAGAATTGATTAAATCTAAGGCTTTTCCTACGTTCTTCTTCTAAGCATACAAAAAAAAACTGTCCATTTAACGATTTTGAAGATCATATGTTTTGTCACAAAACTTTTAAGGAAAATATATATTTAATATAATAAATTATAATTTTATTTCAATTTAAAACAAAAACAAAGAAGTAAATAAATAAACTTAAGAAGTCAGAGAAGCTTGAGAAAAGTAGTTATTTAAATTGGCAGGGAAAACAGAACGGAAAAAACGTGCAAGTAACAAAACAAAGAAAATGATAGGAGCCAAAAAGGTGTTACAAAAAACGACAATTTTGAGAGCAATTAAAAGGAATGCGCCGACGCTACGTGTGGGCGAGGCGCAAATAGCGCCGGCGGGCGCCGCGGTAAATCAAGATAGAGGAGGCGAACCTGGTGAGGAGGAGGGCGGTGTCGTGGTGCTCGGGCGACGGCTCTTGCGGATTTTTGTCCTTCTGCCAGCTGCAGAACATCCGGAGCATCTCGGAGGCGCTGATGCCGTCGCTGCCGCGGTGCCGCTCGCCGAATACCTCGTGCACCTGCTTGATCTTGATCACCGCGATGCTTATCGGGTTGCCGATCGATGGACTCTTGTAGATTCGCGACACCTAAAGCCAAGGCAGATCGCCAATATTGTAGATTCCATCGACACGTTTCCTTTGGGTTTATCGCGCCACTGTCGGTCGCAGGTGATCGTTCGATCATTGATTTTTATTAGTTGTATTTCAAATTTTGATGATTTAATGATCTTTTTAACATTTTATTTAGCAGAGAAGAATTGTGTTTTTTTTTGAGTGAATAATTTTTTTGAGATTGATAGTCTGGAAGTATAAATGATTTTTTGAATATAAATAATCTAATAGATTCGAGTCAGTTCGAATAATAGCTTTGATTTTTTTGCAACGAGAAATGCTTTGATGATAAATCATCCATCTAAATAAATCACAGAATCATGTAGATGAATTAAAAAAATGTGTAAGAGTTATTGCATCGTATTTAAAAAAAAACAAATTTGATGATTAACATTATTTTTCTTTACAATTGCAAAAGATTTATGTATATAATTTATTTTTTATTTAAAAAAGTTTCTATCTTTTCGTTCACCTATGATTAATTGCTCATGTCACGATCGTAATACATTTTAACTCGATATATATTTTTTCTGTCTGATAGATCTAATGGTATTTCTTATGTAAACAATCTAATTGCTCTTTTTTGCTGCGAGGGTCTACCATGGGCTGACACCGTATTTAATAATGTGGCAATATTTCTTTTAATATCTTTTATTTTCTACAACTGGAAGTAATTCACGTACAAAGATAAATAAATAATTAAATTACGAAGAAAAAAATAAGATAAAAAATAGCTCATAAATCAAATTAAATTTATTGATCTTTCAAAGTAAATTGATTTCTCTAAATCTTAAATCTTTCAGCTAGCCATCAGCTCACTTCCAGAGATTCGAAAAAAATCGACGCAGCCCAGGCTCAAGTGCGAAACGGAGGGGCGCCGCAATCTCCCCGCTAATCGTCGCCGGGCTCGCAATGAGTTACGATCGGCATGAGGCTTAGGTGGGGTTGGCGATTTGTTATGCCCTCGCGGATTTTCACCCGGCTGAATTTATAGCTCATATGGCGGCGCAGCATGCATTATATACGCACCGTGTTCATGAGGACTAAGATGTAACTGGTGAGGCCCTCGCCGTGGTAATCTATCATCTTACCGTCGGCCACGACCATTATCTCGATGAAATACTCCCGCGGCAGGGCTCGCCTCGTTCTCCAGCTGCCATAAATATCGAGATCGGAGCCCCGATCGCCCTCGTGCCGGTACCTCCGCGCCTCCTCGTCGTATCTGCACCGAGAAGCGGAGGACATCTTTTTTAGTTTCTACGTCTCGTTCGCTGTCGCGATACTCGCGCTGTGCGCACTCTCAGGCCAAGTGGTTCGGAAATGCACCCTCAAAATCTTTCCAGATATAGAATTTTTGCAGGAAATTATTATTTATTGCAAGAGTAATAAACGCGGGCATCGTTATTCTGTCGATTTTTTCTGCGGCTTCGTGTCTTACCGATAAAGGATGTTACTACTTCGCCGTAGTATATTTCCACAGAGTACGATAATAAAATTTAGTTTCACGGTAATAACAGATATATGTTGATAAACTGTAGTAAGGTATGATGGAGATCGTAATTTTATATCATAGCGGAAAATTGAACTTGTCATGAACAGAAAATACGCACACTCAAAATTGTATTTCTTTTATAAAACCACATGTAATCTTCTATTAAACAATCATTTATCTTCTTGTAAATAACGATTGTTTATTTAACGTCGTAACATATATGGATGAGCTGATCGAACCACTTGCCTTGTTAAATATCACATGTGCATTTGTAAGCGATTTACAAAAACGACTATTTACCTATCATCTTCGTTCGAAGCAGACCTGCGCCGTCTCTTCTTATCACCAACGTAAGTTTTAGCGATGTCGGATGCATCCTCGATGGCTATCCCAATGCCGTTCTCCTGGCCGTCGGTTTCTGCAATTTATTCAAAACAACAAACTTTAATCCTTTAAGTTGCTTTAATTTATTCGTCTTAATTTCACTACCTTATCCGATAACCGGGAGTTTGAAATTCGAATCGCGAAAATTGTAAGTGGAAAATCGTTGCTTTTTTCCCAACGACTTGGAATAGCTTCATCGCCATCGCAAAAATACACCGCGGCTACATAATTAGCCGATGAATCCATGGCGATGAAGCCGTTGTAAATTTTTAATTCACTTGCCGCTTAATTGGCCGCAAAGCAAATAAAATTAACCCGTGGAGGCGACGATCGCTCCTTTCTTTTCTTCGTTAAGCTTGCAAATTGAAACAGATTTAATTAAGATAAGCCCGCGCAAAACTGGAAACAGCGATAGCGTAACGAGCGGAATCGCACGCACGCAGCAGCTCGAACCGCCGGAAGCGAGTTCGAGTTTCGTCATTACAATTTACAATCCTAATTGATATTCCAAAAATGCGTTCCACGCCATTTACAAAAAAAAAAGAAAAAAAAAAGTGAATTTCTTCCGCGACGCTACCTTCGCCGCCGCTCCTCATCATCCTCGGCGGTAATTTCGAGTGAGCCGCCGGATCGGACGAATATCTCTTTCAAGCATGGCGTTGTAATTCCGCCCGGCCAAAATTGCGACCCGAGGGGGGAAGAGCGAGCCGCGGCCGATTTCGAGGGCGGCGACGTACAGCGCGGCGCGCATAATAAGAGCCGCCGCGCGGTGACGCAACGCGAGTCAACCACCTGCTTGCGATGCGAGCGGCGAGCCGACGAGTACAGGTGTTCGATCGCGCCTCGGCAGGAGGCGACGCCACTCAGAGATCGAATGCTAGCTGACGTAATCGGGCCAGCTCGATGTTGACATTTTTGTGATTTTTTATCATTTTCTTTTACAGTTCTTTAAATGTACATATATGTGTGCGGAATATAATTTAATACATAGGTTTGATATAAATTTTGATAGTATGTGAACTTTTATCAATTTAGAACATAAGTTATAGAAGTAGGTAATTCAATGAATTCTTCATTTAACTGTTTTCATAAAAAAGTAAACTCGACTTGAAGTTTTTTTACAAAGGTGCCGCCAACATATATGTACACATTGCTCCGTTATTAAAACATGACTGTAATTCGAAATACAATTTTGATTTTTACAAGTGCAGTTAATTAAAAATTTTTCATACAATATTTTTACGGTTTACTACAAAAATATTTAACGAAATAGTACAATGTTGGTGAACTCACATTATAAATAAGTTAAAATTGTTTTAACATAACTTGGATGTGATCAGCCACTTTCTTGTGTCAATCCAATGTTACTCCCGATTTAAAGGAAAAGCAACTCGCCGCTCATCCGGTTTACGCCTCGCTCTAATCGAAGTTTAAACAGCGATAGTTGTTAAACTATTTTGGACGCTAGCGACGAATGCTCGTAAATCGCTTTTTATGATGCAAATATTCGAAGAATCGCGAGCCGACTTTCGCCCTCTGTCCTATTTGTTTTCTCAAGAGTCCGCCCCTCCGCTCGCGTTCGAAATAGACGTGCTACCGGCGAGGCCTTTTTATTTCGCCCCCCTGCCTCGAATACCGAGGGAAAAATTAAAAGAACGCGAGCCAATTTATTTGCAAATTTAAAAGCGCCCAACATTTCGGATGCGTTGATTGCGCTCCTCTCTTCGGGGCTTGCAATCATACAATTTTCTTAACAACTGCTTTTTTTTCTCCTCTCCTACCTCGTAAACCCGACAATTTCAACGAGACGCTGATTACGTTTTCTTGAAATTACGCTTGGCTTTATACCAGCAGTAACGCTTCTCGCGCCGAGATTAAAATCGTGCCAGGATGAATTCATCGGCGGCGTATTTTTGTATATCAGCTTCGATCTAAAACAATCTAAACCCTCGGAAAAACAGCGAGGAGAGCTTTTTACGACCTGGACGAGGGGCAGCTAAGAGATCGCGGAAGAGAGCGCAGCGCTTCTCCTTCCGTATTCGCCGCTAATCTCGCGGTGGCCATCGTCGACCCTCGGCCCTGTATTTCTTCCTTCGAGAGAGAAAGAGAGAGGAGAGAGGGAGAGAAAGATAGGCGGTCACGCAAGACTCGGAGAAGCGCTAAAGTGGCGGGCGATGATCGGGCCGCCGGGGGCTATAATAATAAAGCCGCGCGCGACACGCGATACTGAAGCGCCGGCCAGTAATCCCGCTAATTGGCCATGATTCACAATTTCGCGTCTGTCCGTCTCGGCGTTCGTTCCGGCGCACAGTGAGGCCTTCTATATTGGCGCGCCGGCGCTGCGGGACGCTTTATCGCGTACCAGACGCATCGGTCGCGCTCTCTCTCTTTCTTGACGATGACAACTGCTTGGCTCGACGCGACCGCGCTTCGCTCGACGGCTGCCGCTGGCCGGTGCGCTTTATTGCTTCATTGGCGCCGAATGAGACTTATATTTTGCACTTTAAGAAAAATAATATTTGCTGTGCGTTGGATTTTGAGTTGATAATGAGCTGATGGAAAAGATTTTAGTATCTAACAGGTTTACTTTTATTTCATTTTAATTTCTTATAAGATATCCGGAAAAAGTTAAACAGGCATACGAGAAGACGTGCTTGAAAATCTAAATAAACCTGTCTTAAGCAAGGAAAATTTATTTAATCAATTGCAGGAAGAACAGCGAGTCACTAACACGGTTTTCAAGGAAGAACAAGGAGACCACCGATTTTTAAAGATTAAGTGTTAATCTGCATGCACCGATACTCCAAGAAAAAAGGTTTCGACGAACAAATGATCAGACTCTAGAGTAAAATACAGTTCAGAAGAAATTACTTAAACAAGTATAGTCGTTAAAATTGAATCAGGTATACTTTACTAATTGTCAGTGCAAAATTGGTAATCGCTTTACATTTAGAAAATTACCTCGTATGTCATTAACTATTTTTACAGTTTTTTTCAAGGCAAAGCGCAAAATTTACGGTTCGAGGCGAATAGTCTTGGAATTCGAACGGCGAGAGTGCGAAAAGATGTTAGGGAGAGAGAAACGGTTAAGGAGGTGAATTACGTAGAGCCGCGAGGTGAAGCAGTTGCGCGAATGGACGATAATAAGGTGCGTCGACATGGACCCGTCCGTCGCTCCTTTTTTTCTCCTAAGTGTAATAATAATGAGACTTCGCGTGCCTATCGCACCGTCCTCTTCTCGCTGCGATTTAATATCGCCGCCGAGATTTGATTTAGCCGCGTTGCGATGCATCGCTAGGATAAGCCATTTACGCGCTCGCAAAGAAGTCACTTTGACAACGCTACAAATTACGTTAGTATTCGCCAGTTAGTACACGCTCCATTGCTACATTTATTTAACCCATTTGACAACCACAACATGCTTTATCTTTAAGACATTTACAATGCAATTTGTTAACCAATAAATTTGCAAATAGTACAATTTTGTTAAAAAAAAAACTTTAGAACGCACACTTGATTATCATCAACAAAATATTATCGGAGCAAAACGAGGAAGAAAAGGCACTTCCATGAACAATTCGCGAGAGTACCGCTTATACGAAGTACACTCGCCAATCTGAGAGCGAGGAATTTTCTCGCGCGCGTAAAGCGGCGAATCATCGGCGAACGATCTTGGCCGTGCCTTTCCGCGTTATCGCCTTTTTCTCTTTTAGATCGGCCCTGTCCTCGGCTACCGGCGCTCCGATGCATCGGAACGAGTCTTGCGCGCGCACGTGGCGACAGGTCGCCGCCGCCGAGCTCCGTTACGCGACTCGCGGCGAATGGTGTAGTCTCTAGCTTCGACATTTTACCTTTACTCGTTCGCTCGTTCCCGTTTGTTAGGAAGCCTAAACCTTTTTTTTTCTTCTTTTTATACGGTGAATTTGCATTTTGAAACGTCCGCGAGGAAGTTGATATCGGAGGTTTTCGAAAATGTGATTCTCGAACGATAGTAAAATGCGGAATGGGCCGATATTTATAGCTGGCACTAAAATTGATTGACATCCTGACCATGAATGATTTCACTTCTTGGAAGCATTCGAGATTAATGTGCACGCATCTATTAGGAAGCCGCGCGTTTAAGTAATATCGAAGCCTTGAATTAATTGAACCAAATTATGGTTTCTCCAAAATTCGCTTCGTCTAATTAATGACTCCTCGGTGAGTTCCTCCCACCTGCTCTGCCATACATCAATCACCACTCACACACTTCGCTCCTCGTTAATCACCGCCTTCCACTTTGAAGCTCCTGCTATTTACAAAACAATCAGTCCAATGTAAAATAAATATGCACTCTTTGTGCAGGACAAACAACAGATAAAAAGTGCAAGAGTAAGAATAAAAAGACTTACCGATGACACCGCACTCGTGGGCTCTACCGACGGCGGCATCGGCGTCGCCGCCGGGCAAGTCGTTGTCGGTGCGGTTGCCGGCGTGGCGTGCCTCCGGGTCGTTCCTCGACAGCCGATAGATGACGTGCTGCAGCGGCGAGCCGATCGCCGGCGTCCTGCCGCCGTCGCTCCACTGCTCCGTCGGCCTGATCAGGTAGTTCCCCGTGGAAGTGCGCAGGTGGCCCGTCTGCGAGGACACATGTAAGAGATCAGCGGCGTCGGCCGGAAGGACATTCAATATTTATGAGATTACGCGAGAGGCCCGCGCGCTCGCTTCCTACCCGCGCGACTTACTTGCACCGACGGCGTTTTGCAACGATTAATTGGAGCGAGGACGCCGCGTTTCCGAGTGATAGCGAAATTTTTCAACATGGATGTTGACCCCTATTTTTTTAGATAATTATAAATGTATTAGTTTTTCTATGTGCTATGAAAAAGTGTCTGTCAATTTTTCGGAAATACTTGATGGCACTCTTCTGGCGCAATCATAATATTTTTATTTATTTACGACCTTCTAATGGATTAGTTTTATTTTCGCGGTCGTTATTGAATTTCAACATTTTTTATCATTTTGGAAAGTAGAAAGTTTAAGGAATTGAAATTTGTGTAGATGTAGAGAAAAAGATAGTGCTTTTTTTATAATAAATTGTGGCCAATCAATCACAGTACTCGGTGTGTTACTGCGCCGATCGATTGAAGTGGATGCAATAATAGTACGATTTATGAATGGTGATTAGTGTGAATTAATTTGGGAGAGTTTTATTAATGTGGTAAGGTGATGAATTTAAGTTTAAGTTTGTAAATAAAACGATATTTAAAATGAAATATTCCTTTTACATTAGATTACTTAAGTGTCAAATGAATGTGGTGATCGATAAGTTTTCGACAAGAGACCAGTTGAATTATTAATAAGGATTAATTTGGGAAAGCTTCATTAATTCGGTAATACGATAGTTTTATTGATTTAAAATGCCGTTCATATTTTCTTTCTCGGCAGCCGTGAAGCAATTTCCAGTTTATAAATAAACTGACTTTTAAAGTGAAATACATATTTAATTAATTTCCTCAAGTTTCGAGTGCATCGATTGAGCAAGAGGAAAGCGATGCAACAGTGGTGTAAGTAGAAACAGCCCGATCCGTCAGACAGCGAAGAACTTTCAACGCAGTTTTTGAAACTCGATGAAAGGTGCGATTTTTATCTACTAAAATATGCCGATACATATATTGAAAAATCGATACTCGTTTACACGTGAAAAGCAATTCGTCGTCGAATCAATCTCTCGTTCTAAAAAAGGCGACGAGATCGTTTCGTGATACAGATCCTGCGAAACTGGCGACATCAACGCCCGCCTCGCTGGGAGATCGCATGGTCGACTCCCACGAGTCACCGCGGGTCTCCCGGCGATTGATCGACTCCCCGATCGGTCGCGGCGATTGATTTACGAGGACCGCGCGTGGTCGGTTCACGCTCCGTTTCGCCGAAGGTCGCGGCCGCCGCCCGGGACAACGGCGCGCGTTGTTCCGCGCGCTCTTTTTCGGCCGCGCCGCGATGAGTCAGCCGCCCGACTAGATCGCGGTATATTTTTTCAAGCGGCGGCGCCGCGGAAAAACATCCGCGGGGCTGCTGTATTTTCGGGGCGCGCGACCCGAGCGGTCCCAACTCGACGGTGACGCCTCGTCTAGGAGGCGACAGCGTTCGGCTGAAATAACAGGCGACGAATTCGCCGATGACGTCTCGCCTCTCCAGCGTCGCGAAAAATAAAGGAGAGGCTCACCATGCCGTGGCAGAGGCTGACGGTGACGACGGACTTGGGGTCGCCGTCCACGTGGCCGCTGTAGAAGCATCCCAAATGCTGCTCCGGGTACTCCCGCCTCGTCGTGTTCTCGCCGATGTGCGTTACCTAAAATTAAAGTTGTTATGTACAATTCTGTTGCGGAAGCTCGAAAAGCGCGAAAGAGTGTTAACGAGCGCGCCGGCTAAAAAAGACACGTGCTTTCGCGAAGGCAACTCGAGACGCGAATACATTTCTCCGTTTAATTGCTAGTACGGTAGTGAGTTAGAGCAACTAAAAAAAGAAAGAAATTTCTTTTCTTTTTGCAAATCTTTTTTAAACGTGTTTACACTCGAACGATTTTTCGCAGGAGCGAGATTAGCTCGATGACGTGTTTCGAGTAACTTAATTAGAATTAATTATTTATGAATTTAATTTGTGTCGATTGCTCGCGTATTCACTGAGCGCACTACCGTGACGAAACAAAAATTATTGTTACCGTGATCCATTAAGTTCTAATAAAAGATTTAATTTTATTTCTCTTTGTCTATTTGGAGCAGTGATTTTATAGTGATTTAATAACTCTAAAAAGTTTCCTATATAATTACGTACCTGCAATATAAATTTATTGATTACACTAATGAGAAATTACGCATTTTTCAAGGAGAGCTGAGTAACCAGTCAAGTGCATTCGAGTGGTCAACAAAGGAATACAAAAATAATTCAAGTCCAAACGGAACAAAAAAAAATCTTTAAATTTATATCCCGTAAAAAGCAGCTAAAAGAGCTCGTGAAACGGCAATCATAAGGCTGACGTCAGCCAGAAGCGCGCGTTGCCGGTGCGGCAACATCCGGCATTTAGCCGGGCGCGCGAGGTGCGCTCCCCGCGCCGGCGGCCTTAAAAAGGCGCGATCGACCTTCCCCGATAAGGAGAAAAACGATTCGCTCGGAGTGAGATATCGGCGATTACCGTTACGCCGGGAGGCACGAAGCTGCTGTCCTCCCCGAGGCGCAGATGGAATCTGCGCCCGAAGGCCGTGAATTCGTACTGCGGATGCGGGTCCCAGACCTTGTGCTGGCTGTGCCGGAAGTGTCCGCTGTGGTGCCTCTCCGCCTTGGAATGCTCGTCCACTGCCGGTGAAAATTCGTTTATCTCATGCGGACAACGGAACCGTACACAAAGGAAGGAGCATGGGTAGGCTTGCAGGTTTTTTTCTTTGTAAGCATGCAGGGTGAAAAAAGTTAGCTACTAAAAATTATAAGTTATTTAATAGTTTTAACAAACAAATTTTTCTTCTAAAAATGTTCAATATAGTAACATTTCTTAGAATTTCAGTGAATTTTAAAAGAAACTAAAGTAATTTTTACAAAAAGGACTGTCCTTGCGAACTTTTGTATAGATTGCAATTTTTAATAGAACTTTGTCTTTCTGTATTGAAGAATCGATGTTTGGTACGTGCCTGAATAGTGTTATTTATTTGCGTAAGGCGAAAAAGTTCTACTAAAACTGTAACGGTCTATTTTATTTTCCTCACAGAGTAATATAAGAAAATTGCAGTTATTTCTATTAAAATATCTTGGAAATCTAATTGTTATTGCATAGTTTTATTAACTGTTACAAGAAACTAATATCGTAATATTTTTAACAGTGTCAGTCTGTACGAGAATTTTAAATGGGCATCCTATCCTTTTGCTTTCATTACCCGAGTATCCTTCGACGAGCATTGCGCGCGCGCCGCGAAAAGTTAATACTTAGTCATCGGTGAGTTTCGTCGTTCATTCATAACCGAAAGATTCATAAATATTCATGAGTTTCATTGTCGTGCGACAAGGATGAGAAGACGCCGGTCGGATGTCGCGGGGTCGGTCGTCGACTCCCGGGTCTTCAACCGCTAATTAAATGCGTGCTATAAACTTTCTTTTTCGGCCCCCCTCCCACATCGCGCGGTTCTCGCTCTCATCCCCTATCTCCCCGACGAGCTTTTCAATAGATCGGAACGAGCGTTAATTGATGAAACATGGGTTTTTTAACCCCGAGCCAAGACCGGTGGGGGCGGCCAAGCTTCGAATAATCGAAGGACTTCGGGCGCGATGTAACGAAATGCTCTGCAATTGCAATTGACGCGGAATGTTCCTCGCGCGGATTGAAAGCAATTAAGATGAAAATCGCTATCCGATAAATCGCCATAATCGTGATGTACATACATTAAATTACTGCAGTTACGAAAAATAAGTTTATTCACGAATAAACTTATTTTTATTCGATATTGAACTTATAACAGTTATTAGTTATACATTTATGTAATTAAAGTAACTTAAGTGTATGCATTGTGCATTAAAATTTCCGCATTAAACCGTAGCGTAATAACTTTTCGAAATTATGAAAGCGCCTCTAAATCATTAGTCTTGACACTCGGCCTAATGGAATTTACGCGGTGAAACGAATTTAGTCAATTCCTTACGACGGATTACGATACATTGTATTACTTTGAAGATAAAAAAAAGAAGCGCGTAAATCCATTAGAACCCGCGTGAATGTTTCACAACGAGCCGCGACAGAGTGACTCTCGGGTATGTAACCGCGCGAGAGGCGATTATTCGTTAATACCGAACGCGGCGAAAGCGCCGAAGGTGCGAGATGCCCGGGTGTCCATTCCGCGAGTCGCGCGACGTTTTGAAATTGACGGGCGCGCGTTTCCCCATAATTCATCGGCGCGCCGATCAATTGCCCGAGATAAAACGCCGTGGCGCGCGCATCCCGGCTTGCGCAAGCCGCGGGAGGCTGCGGATCTGCCGGAGAGCCGATCGCAGCTCAGATCGGACGAGCCGGTGGGCTCTAATTGGGATCCCGACTTTCTGCGGGAAAACTCATTTTCTCCGTTTAATTGCAATCATACACGGGATGTTACGAGGATGCGCGGCAGATTAATAGCCCTGCGCGCGACTACGGGGATTCAGAGGAGAGTGTGGGCTTTAATGATTTAATGGGTGATGGACGAAGGGATTTGCGGGTGTACGGTGATAGCGAGGTCGGGCGGTTGACGGATACTCACGCGGATCCTCGTAGGAATTTTGGTTGGCCTTGGCGAGCACGATTCGCTCGGAGTCGCCTTTGCCGACCGGCAGTATTTCCCCTTTCCACGGCCCCCACGTCTGATCCTGGTATCCGTCCGGGTGAGCGCTTCGGACTGGTTCCGCCGTCGATGCACTATACGGTGCTGCTGAAAAATGAAGCAGTGATTAATTTTACGAACTGTTGATTACTCTGGTACATAAATGAATTATATATTTTTCACTTTGTAAATTGTGCAATAATATAAATTAATCAGAATATTTTAATTGATCTTTTTAAATTAACTTTGCCACTTTGATTGATTAAATTCAGACATTTCATACAGTATCCACCGGTATGCGTATCGCAATTTTTTACGTGAACAATCGAAAAGTCACTTAGCGTTCATTTAAATGGATAAAAATGTTCGAGTTAAAAGCAATTAACTTTTCAGCTCGACTAGCGGAGAGAGATATACAAGAGGCAGTTTGTTATTCAATCTGTTTACAACTGACCCGCGCCAGCAACCACCTCCCTCGACGTTATTAACGATCGAAAGTCAGGAGCGAGTTTTACTTTTGTCGACACGAGGCATTAGCATAATCGTCCGCACGAACTAGATCCACTGAATTGCCGAACGACACAAAGACTTAACCAGATCGCTTTTCTTCGCCAATGTTCGAGAACAGATCAACTGGGGCTTTTGCGCAGCAATGTACTTTGCTCGGGAAATTTTGCATTCCGCGGAAAAATGAAAATACAAAATCTTTGACGAGACGAAGCTTTACAAGAGTCTGATCGGCGTATAAAAAGACGCAGTGTTTCTTAATCGAGAAAAACGCTACGCAAATTATGGTTTTTATGGCAAGCGTATAATATTAATATCGAAGGTCGCGCACAGTGGAGGTATTCAGTTGGACTGGAAAAAACAAAATCGCTTTCGCAAAAATGAAAGAAATAAATTTATTTTCCGATCGGCCTGCAGCTCGGCGACGCTGCAGCGTAATACCTTTCTCACGACGGGCGCGCGCCGCATCACCGAAAAGGAAACGGTTGTCACGGCCTTTCGTTATTTATTCTAATTGCAACGACACATTTTCCAAGCACCTTTTATTCCCCTCGACGGGCAGGAGGCGCGGGATAAAAGAGCTAATGGCGCGATAAAATCTCCGGAGAAAACCGCAACCTCATAATGTTACGGTATATCCCATCGTACGAAGCAAATTGCTCGTTTATTTATTCCTCAATTAACACATTTTTAGCGGCGGTGTCGCAACGCCGAACGACCTGTAAAATCGCAGATATAAGCCGTTCGCCGCGGCTGACTTTTTTTTCTTTTCGTAATGTGCCGAATGATCGCGCGCGCGACGTTTTTACAAGCCCATAAAGCGGAGTCGCGCCCCGTAAAAATCGGCGGGAGTTTACAATCGGGGATCAGCGCGGTGACTAACTTGCGGGGCATCGAGGCCCCTTTCCCGACCTTGGCGCAGCAGTGTTACAGCGTTTCTCTGCGGCGATGCGACTTTTCCCCGCGCGTGAACCGAGGCTATCGCGAGATGAGGCGCCGCGGATAGACTCGCACTCTTTCCGCGAATCGAACTACGGACCCTGCACTCACGCGAGATTGACGGCGCGATTCTGACGTATTGTTTTACAGCGGAGAGCACGTGTCGGTACGCGAGGAATTTGAAATTTGCGATGGCAGCCTGCGATTTGAGGAAAAAAGCAAATGTTTCTTCGTGCACAGGAATTTACGAATGTTTCAGTTGACAGCACTATGTGTCTATCTGCTATAATTTTAATCATTTACAATGACGATAAAATAATACTGCGTATAGAAAAAAATCCCGCTGACTAGACAATAAGAGCACTTTTCACAATAATGAATTTCACTTTCAATTCTTAATCAGGATGTATTGTGGAGTATTAGAATACTCAAGACGTCGACATGCTTAACTATCTATGAGACCAAGAATGCAGTTTTAATTGTTTTTATTCAATATACCACCTAATTTTTTTATTAGTCTCCACTAACGAAGATACCGAGAACTACAGTTTATCCTTGACATTTTTATTTTCAACGAGAGTCTTGCGGACGAAAAAAAGTAATACAAGAATATTGCATTTACGGCGAAACTTTTTTATGCCGAGATGTCGCAAAAACATCTCGAGGCGTTTTATAATTTTACAATTTTGTAATAAATTACTTTAGACGTTCTAGTACGAGAGGGGTGCCGGAAGCGAAGGAGTCAAGTCCCATATCAGAGGACTAAAAAAAATACAGGTCTGATACTGCGGAGAAAGTGACCGGACGGTTGTTCGACAGGGCGCTATAAGTATAATACGTCGTATCGCGCGGCGGGGCGCGAAAAAGGACACAATGGAGCGAGGGAGAAAAAAGGCGCGCATAATACGCTCGCACGGGGAGATTAGATAGTCGCGGCGGATTTGCCGGGCGTAAAATTCGAATTCCCCGCGCGCCGCGGGTGTACTTACGTGATACTCACGAAAAATTGGCCGGTCGGAATTTGCGCTGCCTATCGATATACCGGCGTAATACGCGCCCGGCACAAGCCCCTAGTTGCACCGGGGATCGGAATCGCTCATTTGATAGCGGACTGATTTATCGCTACATCTATCGCTCGAGGTATGTATACTCATGTCGCGCGACGCTGGAGTTGCTAGCGCGTTTTTCTTTCGAGAGAATTTGTTTACTTGCGCAATTTTATTTTGCAGCGTCGGAAACCTGGGTAATTTATTCGTTCGTCAAATTTAGTGGTGTTGCTTGTTCAGTTAAAAACATAAATTTTATTAATTTTAATAGAGCGGTTCATGTGAAGCTTTATTAATAACAATATCTTATATTTGTAAAAAAGTACTCGAAATGAAATAGTTGAATTTGAAAATGATATAATATTCCAATTTAAATGTGAGGGAAAACGAAGTAAATCAATCGTTTTCTTAAGTCAATGAAGCGTTTGCCCAAGGCGAATTCAGACGGTCTTTAAATTTCTGAAAAGTGACGCTTTAATCCCAGTCAATATATCGGCGCGTAGCGTCGAGCGAGACGCTCTCATGCTCGTTGCTTGCCCGGTAGCGTTTAATTTTAACTCGCAAAGTTTATCCTTTCGGCACGCGCTTCTCCAATTGTTGCGCGCAGATCACGGCCGAGCAGACGCAAACGACTTATATATACCTGAAAGAGAGAAAGAGAGAGAGAGAAAGAGAGTTAAGCCTCGGCGTGGTGTGTTTCGAGCCGGCCCCGACGATATGCGGCAGTAAATTGCCAAAAATAACACGTTAAAGGCTAATCGTTACCAGACGCATGAGCCCTTTGTTATCCGAATTGAAAGATGTTTTGCGTTCGTTTACACGCCTCGCGCTTTTCCCCCGCAAGCTCACTCCGCTTCTTGACAGCCGCGAGGTCGCTCGTTCGCTAAGCGATTTATCGCTCATTTTTATGCGCGGATATCTTTTCCTCGAGCTTTTTTTCTTTTCATTTTGTCGCTTTATTCGACCAAAGTATAAAATTTCGTTATTCTTTCATGTTTATTTTTCTTGTATCCCCACGAAATATTTAGATAATAAACTTTAGCCTTTGTCTCCGAAATTTACAACTTGTATTTTATGTAATTTAATGCTCGGATTACTTCTTTATAGCCAATAAATTTAGAGAAAACACTGAACAAACAACACACGCCGGACATTAAAATTTACTCGGATACAAAATAAAGAAAAATACGGCTCTAGCGTGCAGTAGTACCGCATAACAAAAAGAACTATAAAAGCGCTGGAAAACGCAAACGAGAAAGCTCGCGTGTATTTACGCACAGCGTCGGTCACTCGTGCAAAATCGCCGGTGAAAGTTGAATTACGACGTAAACAAAGCTCGGGAGCCCGGCTGATCGATTCCAGAGGAGCGCGCAGCCTTGAAGGGGGCCAATTGCGCGGTCCAAGGGCCGGCCGCCGCTCTATTTCGAGAGATGCGGGATCACAAATCGGCTTTGTTCTTGAGCGAAGGGAGGCGGTGGATGTTATGACAAGCTCGCTACTCGAACACTTTGTTTCCCTCCGGGCAAATTTACTGAGCGCCGGCCTCGTCACGCTTATTTTTGACATTTTCTTCACTCGCGCCGTGGGCTTCCGCTTCCTCGACGCTGGGGCTCGCCGACCTTCTCGATTACAGCTAACGGCTAATGGGCAATTTCTCCTCGCGCGCCCGCGGAGATAAGGGCTGATCGAGCAAAGGGATCTTTTATTTCTGTCCGTGATGGAATTAGCTATAAAGCCGCGCTGCCGCTCATGCATCCGCGGTCGAGTAATTAGATCGGCCGGCTGATAATTGATTGAACTTTGTCGATCGTTTTTTTTAGAGAGCGGGATTGCTTCGTAAATTGCTTTTGCTCCTCTGCACGGAAAAAATTTTAGTACTCAGAATGAAATTGCAACCAAACTATACTTTGCGATTTAATAATATTAATTTGAAGAGTCTTTAACTACGGCTCTCCGAAAGCGAGCGTTTTCCTATTGCAAAACTTCCGCAGCACTGTTTAAGGCGACAGAAATGTGTCGGAATTTAAATAAATATAAAATATAAATATGTCACTTTATGATTATTAAAAACATTTCGCAATGTGACTTGTTATTAGACATATAATAGGCAAATGGTACATACAAATTTTAATTTCCTACCTACACTAAAATTCCTTTATACTGAATTTCTACTTTATACAAAAAAGTTATAACATTATTTAAATGTTTTGAATAAAAAAGTGACATATCAGTAATTAATAATAACGTAGATTTAAACGCTTTTCATAATTATACCACAAGACGTTGCCTCTCGAAGGACCGTTGCATCCGGTGACCCAGTGGGAAAAAAAATCCAGGACGTGCCTAGGCCGCGTGCACGCGGGAGAAGCGTACGTACTTGGAAGTCGCTCGCGCCGCACGCGTTGCAGAAAGAAAAAGCGCTTACGCGGTCCTCGCGCGATCACTGGGTAACCTAATACGCGCTCACGCACGGGTAGCCTTGGCAGTGAGCCGCGGCTGCGGCGATCAAGAGAAAAAAGCTCGCGGCCGAAGGGAGGTTCTGGGTACTTATACGCGCGCCGGACCGGCGTAGAGTGACGCGTTCCCCTTAGCCGCGCGTACGTGACACGTAGGCGCGCGCGCGACCGGCCGATTTGGAATTCGGACACGTGCGCGGCCGCGGATTCCTTTGTCGTGCCCGAGCCGCGATCGGCTAATGAGATAGCGCAGAGCTGATGCGAATTCTTGGAGCTTATGTGCGTCTAGGACAGCGGTAGCGTCCTGGCGAGATCGCGCCTCCGGATATAACTTCGTTAGAATACTATATTTTATTTCGAACGCTCGCTGCTTCGGGTCGTCTTTTTTTAAATAGTTCCTTTTTCGGAGATTAAGAATAGACTGAAGGCTCTATTCTTGTGCAGAAGAAAGAGCAGATGACATTTCGGAAACACTTTTTAATTGTAATGACCGATGGTCATTTTTCTGAAGAACGTTATAAGTTACAGCTTTTTGTTGTAAAATTTGAATACTTTAAGGCTAATAATTGATGATTAACGTCTTTGCTGCTATCAAATTAAATAATGTTCATGACGGCTTCTATGAAAATTGAAAGATAAACCTGTGAAACTTCTATTCTTACTTGTATAGCTCGTTACAAAGTTATATAAAAATATCGACATAAACAATTGCAGATGAAATTGAACAATTTGACAATGACTTAAATATTTGTCATTTTCTCATACTCCATATATTTTCGTGGTGAATTTCAAAATTTGATATTAATCAACGATTCCTCAAAAATAAGAAGCAAGTACTTAAAAGTGACGATAAAGACTTTCAGACCCGCGCCTTGACCTTTACATTGGTTCTTTGCATAAAAAAATCGATGAAATTTAAATTTATTTCCCACCCCGAGCACCTCTTGCTCGCGCGTCGCACTCCTCATGCGCTCACGAGCGAAGAGCCTGATCTAAGTATACATAAGCGTCCGCAGAGTCGCCGATCGTGCGTCGCGAGCAGATCTCGCGCCGGGGAGCGGAGAGTCTCGGGTGCGGCCGCCGCGGCGGCGATGACCCGCAATCTGCCCATGCAGCTGAATTACGACGCTGCGCTTATATAGTGCTGTGCACGGAGGAAAGCCGGCAAAGTGGCGCGTCTCGACATTTTTCGCGAGGACGCCAATCGGCGCGCACGCGGCCGACGTGCCACTGACTCCCCGGTTCCTCTCCGGTTTCACTTTTGCATGGGTCTCGCCCGCGGTAACACTGCCGTCGATCTGTTATAAGCCATGTATACGCGTTCCGCGTGCGGCTTGCGACTCGCCGCGGAACCTTTCGATTTCTCACGGGGTCATATCTTCTCCTTTCGTGCCAGAACCTGAAATGTAGGTACATCGTTAATATATATTGTTTTTATTACTTGTTTTTGGAACTTGTTTACCTGTAGTTGGACGGTTGAGGTTTCTTGGGAAATTTTTTAATTATCCTACGCTGAAAATTTCGCTCTTGAAAGTCTTATTTCTCTTATCTTAGATTAAAGCTTTTTTGTACAGATGCTTTAAAAACGATGGTACCTACGAATTTAATTTCAAATTATCAAAAAAAGTGAGAAAATAATATTTAAATTAAAAAAAAAAATTAGCTTCTTTATCTGGAGGGAAAGTTTTAAAAAATTGGTGTAAATAGCGATGTCTGGTCAGTCTGGTCTGTTTCTACTTAAACGGTTGGTACCATGTAGGTGTTTGCGTTAACGTCTAATTATATTGAAAACAAGAGAAGTCATGCCTATTTCACGAAAAAAGCTCTTATAATAAACTTTTATGAAATTCATAGAATTTTGATTGTTTGTTTTATGCGAAGTTTTCTGCAGCCGAAATTAACAATTTGCGAACTCATAAAATATCGATACCCTGCATAAAATTTTCTGCAATTCGTAATTTTCAAAAAATATTCCACTACCTTTCAATAAGCATTTTGCGCAATAAATCACAGATCCTTAATTAACGCGCGAGACAAAATCTCTCACAGTGGCAAGAAAAGATCCTCAGGCAAAGACAAAAGCCACTTAAAATAAAACGTTTGGCGTGTCTGCGCCCAGTAAGCAAAGGTCCCGTTACTCGTTTAGCAGCCTGAAGAGGGAAAGAGAGAAAATAAAAAAAGCCGAAGAATCCGGGCCGATTTCCCATCGCACCCTTGCACTTGGCACGCAAGCGGCTCGTATCGCCGCGTCGCGGTGTATATAATTGATTCGTCACGCCTCCCGTTTAATTGCCGCCGCGCGGGACTTTCTTCCTGTGCACGCGCACGCGATTCGCGAGTGTAGACGCCGTCGGGTTTTTCTCGCGGCCCCCGCCGGCCGCGGAGGCGAAGTCGCCGTGACTGGTTTGCCGCCCATACGCGTCTCCCCCGGCGGCGGATTTTTCCGGCGGCGCGCGCACGCGAGCCGACAGGTTCCCTTGCATCCCATCGCGAGGCCTGGCCTTTTGAAAATTTAATTTTCCGCCCGAGCGGAAGGGTCGGCGATAAGCTCGGCACGAGCGAGCAATTTTTCGTTCAACTTATACGTTTGCAGCGCGTGCGAGAGGCTCGAGGTGCAGGGGAGCGTCGATGAATGATCGAGCGGAGTGAGAATAGCGCGATGCAATTAGAAGATAATGGCTTTGATTGTAATGATACGCGCGCTACGGCATTATTCAATTAGAGTGATTGAAAAGTCAAATTTTATGTGCTAATTGAGGCTCGTTGCAAGATACACCGGGCACATTGTGTCGGAGCGCTGTAGCGAGAGTAATTCAATTGGCGCGCTTTAATTGGCGCTCATCGTTTCTTAGATTATCATTTCGAGTTTACGGCAGTGTAAACAATCTATCGACTGATTTCAGCCTGAGTCATGTGCCGGGGATGTAAGAATTTTGCAACGATAATAACGAATTACGAAATGAATTTATGCTTCGTTATTTCGAAGTCGCTGAGAAAACAAATATTCTACAACTGTAGTAACGTAATTAAAAATAACTCTGTGTACAATATATACGGGCAAAACAAACAATACGTCGTTAACGAAAACGTTGTTATTATTTATACTTTACCAAAAGGCGTATAGGAAAATTTTTGCAAAACTTTTTTTTTTTTTTAAGAAAAGCTTCATCGATCACCTTATTGGCTCGATTGGTTATAAGCAATTACACGCGGCCTTCACCTTTCTTATTACAGGCAGCCGATTTTCACATCAGACTTAGAATTTTATGACTCTTAAATTCGGCATTTTTTTTTCAGCGTCGTTAATGGAGATCCTTAATGTCCTCTAACAACTTTCTAATGTCTCGTTACCATACTTTACGAGGCTATAAATTATTTTTTTTAACTATCCGGGTGTTGCAAAATTGTTAGTTATTACCTTTATTTCACCGGCGCACTGCGTGGCTAAATATAAATTTAATAATCAGCAAATATCGTCACCTTTCTCGACCTATCAAGTCAATATTTATTCAACCAATTAAGTTATTAACACGAATTTATAGTGGCAAAGTATATTATTCATTGCACCTGGAATAAATGTCGAAAGGTAAATAAAATCTGACCCACCGAGATAAAAAAAAGGTCAGGTGAAAAACTGGTCTTACCCAACCCGTCATACATCTACTTACGGCGAATATCTTATCCGATAATTAATTTTCTTAAACGCGCTTGTTATCTCTGAAAATAAAAAGAAAAAAATGCCAGCAAGAAGAAAACACTTACGTTCATCGCGGCGCGTGGTCTGCAGCAGATCCCTGCCGACGAGCTGCTGCTGGGGGTGCGAGCGGGTGGCGTTGCCGGGCCGTCCGACGGCGCCGCTCGAGCCGCTCCAGAGCACGGCGAGCAGCGCCACCAGGAGCAGTATCGCCAGGCCGACGGCGATCTCGGCCAGTCGGTGCGTCGCGCAGCTCCTCATCCTCGGCTCTGGCCCGCTGCTGCTCCTCCTTCGCCTTCTCTCGATCTCCCTCTCTCTCTTCCTCTTTCACTTGCCCTCTCTCCCTCTCTCCTGCCTCTTTCTCGTTCTGGCGGACTTCTTGCGGACTGCACGGCTCACGTGTCCCCCCTGGAAAAGCGAGGGCCGCGCTTTAGATATCGCACGCGCGGACGGGAATAGGCACACCGCGAGAGAGAGGCTCGAACGAGCGCCGGCTATTTTTAGACTTTTCGCTAGCCGTGTCCGCGAGCTCTCCGCGTGTGTATTATACCCCGACGCTTGAGGGCTGATTGCTTTCGACCGACCTTTTCGTGTATACGACCACGCGCCCGGTTAGCCCGTCGCTTCGAATTAGGACGGCGATCCTTCGCTTTTCAGGAAGAAAAGGTCCGGACCTCTTTTTTTTATACATTGTTTCTCGTGGGAACGCGATGAGAACGTGACGCTTTCGGATCACGTCTTATGTTAGGTATTCAATTAATAGGTACTCGAGATTTTTTTTATTAAATAAATTATGAAATTAATAATTGTTTACGGTCTTTCTGTACTTTGCTGCTAAAAATCTCCGCTAGATTTCTCCAATCGATTTTTTGGATATATTTCGCTCATTTGAATGAGAAAATTTGCGGAAAATTATTTCATCGATGAGAGAAAATTAAACGATTTCCAGAGAGGTCTCAAATCTTTTAAACACTTAATTAAAAAATTAAATGCAAAATCATCAAGTAAGAAAATGATATATAAGTAATAATAATTAATAAGCAAATAATATGAATTACAAAATTTTAATAAGTAAATAAACCATCAATAAGACGTTCTTTAATGAGAGAAACTTTCATCTCGTAGATTCGTTACGTGCAGGTAGTTACCGGGCGCGTACGCATCCGCGTAAAATCGAAATTCTCATTTTCTCCGTACTCGACAGACGTTACAACCCGCGCCATTAAGATCATTCTACCGCGATACTTTGTCGGGACTTATACCAACACGATGTTCTAGCAGTCGCGCGTCCCGACTTTTATTTTCTACTCTCTCAATCCCCTTTTGATTACCGCGCGAAATTACAACTTGTCAAGGGGCATCAGCGGCGCTCGCGCATCGCCTTTCACGATGAATGACTCCCCGTGCATTATGTCCGCCCTCTCGACGCCAAAAAAAAGGAGGGAAGGAATTCCACGTCTAATTGAAATCTCGTGTATTAAATTCTTGGCGCTCGAGCCAGTCGTATGCGATTCCTCTCTTCCAGGAATAATTAGCATTAGGGCGGCTTCCTCCTCCCTTCTGGCAATCAATCTCTTTCTGCCGACTTTCAACTCGCTGCAACGCGGACTTTGCGCGGACGTTACTTTTACCTTCTACGTTCGCGCAACTAAATTCAGATTGATCGCGCAACTTTTTTTTTCATTTCCATTCATGCAGGTACAAACGTAAACGTAATAACGATCTTTTGTAGCGGTTCGTTTGGCTTCTATCGCGCAATAAAAAGAAAGAAAACGGCCGCTCGTCTAAGCGAGAAACAAAAGCTTTCGCGCCTGTTTGCACAACTGCGGCGTAGCGCGCGTGACGTCACTGCGGTGCGCGCACAATGGGCCTTGCGGAGTCACTTGTGTACAACCGGCGAAGGATGCGCGAAACCGGGCCACCCGCCGACGGTGGGGAGCGTTGTTTTAATCGTGCGAATTTACCTCGGACGAGACGATCCCACGGCGATGATCCTCGATCGGCGGTTGTCGCGGTGCCGGATCATCCTTGCCGCGGAGTTGCGCGCATCGATGGTGCCGAGAAAAAGGGACGATCCAATTATGCCCCCGGCACGCGGCGCCGCAGGAGCCGAGTCCTCCTTGTCTTTCTGGCCGCCTCGTCGGTTCCTTCGCTCTCGCCTCTTGTCCTCTTGTTTTTGAGCGGCTCCGCGGGGCCGGCTGCGGGGGCGCGCGGGCGTCGAGTGACGAGGCGTTTGTGCGTGGCTGAGAAGACAAATTGAAAAGCGATGTTCTTTTGAGAGATGCACCGCTGGGAATTTTAAAAGGTACAAGTTTCTCTTTTCTTTTCTTTTTTTGGTCTCTTAACGCGCGGTCGACTTGGATTAAGCGATTTGGAATTTTGGGAGTGTTTGACGGAGAGAAAATTTCCGCGACTGCTGATTATCATAAAGAGGTGTGCTTTTTTTAAGTTCTTCTGAAATAATTGGCTGGGAGAGCGTAGCAGCCCCATGTCCGAAGGGCGCAAAAAGGTTAATCGTTTCGTCGAACTGGAATTTTTTAAGTGAAGGTCGCGGTGATGATTCTCATTCCGCGCCGGAGGAGCAATGATGTACTGTTTGCTTGCGAATGTCTTTTTTTCTTCCCAGTTCTAATAAAGAAAATTGCTGGCTCAGCTGACTAATGCGGTTGATCATTTTTATTTGAATTAAACATTTTGGTCCATTCGTTCTCTTTTACAAAAAATATTACGGTAATTGATCTGAGTGGTAAGAAAAATAAGCTTGCATTTATTTATCTGAGTTTTCTCCCTGGCTCGAAGATAAAAAGTGAACAGATAAGGATGAGTAGAACTTACTCAACGTCGTCCAGCAGCTCTTAGATTCCGGCAATCGAGCGCAAAGTGCCGAGTTGAGCAGGCACTTTGGGGCATTGAACGACAGCGCGAGGAATAAGAAGAGGGCTCTCCCTCTTCTCCCACCGGGATCACTCGCGAGTAAATCCCCTCATTTCCATGGTCCACTCGTAAAGCAGCGCAGCCTCCTCCCCGCGAAATAATGCGATCTCCGTCCCTCGGGTCTTCCCGCTCTCTCACACACACCCACACACGCACACTCAGTCACTCCCCGTGATCCGTGATCCGTGTAGATTTTTACCTCGCTCGGAATCTCTCCTTCGCCTCCTTCTCATCTGGTTCGTCCGCGGTTGGCTCTCCTCCGTCACTGGCGGCGATGCGGCCCTTTTTTTGCCGCGGCGACTGCTCGGCCTGCAACAGAAACGCAGCCGCATAATGCGTTTACTCGGAACTAACGGTAAACCTCTTCTTTCGGTTTTTATCGCCGCGCCAAGGTGCGCGCCTGCGCCCGTGAACGCGAGCTTTGTGGCGGCTCGCGTTTATTATTTTTTTTTTCTTTCACCCTCGCTCCCGACGAGCGCATAATGCGCCGCACCGGCAGATAAAAAGAGGGCGAGCTTAAAGAGACGCGGGTCCGCGGTACAAGCAGCGCCTTCAAGGTGCAGCTTGGCAAACAGTCGCAGGTGGGCCTGTGCATCTTGTATGAACGCGCCTCTTGTTCGCTGACCGGTTGTAATACTAATTTATTCGCTTCAAGTTGAGGAGCGGTTTCTTTTATAAATCGTTGCATTATAATAGATTTTTCAACGCGTGCGCGAAATACGGTTTTACGGACCCACTCCGAGTGCGCGCTTTAATAGTTTGCAATAATTTAGTTTCGTGTGCACTTCGCATTCCTCCCGGGTGACAAACTCGACTTCTGCGAAGATGTATGCTATCATTGTTTAATTTTATCAACCACCATCAGATCATATAGATGGCACTTTACGAAACTAACGAAGCCATTTTTAATCCAGTGAATCATTAGTTTGCACGCCCACCTCGATCCATTCAAATTTCTCAGCGTCGCGACAAAAAATAAAGGCGACGATATTAATCAGTCCGACCGAGCGGCGAAAGTCCATAAATCGGCCGCGAGCGCGAGGGCCTCCAATTATTTACGTACTCAGACGCGATGTTTTTAATCCAGCGTTAGAAGCCTAATCGAGCGCGCGCGAAAAAATCTAAAAGCGATAAAAAACCGCGCAAGCAACCGGTATAGGTACCGCTCGACGGGTTCATCGATCGGCGTGCGTTTTTTCGTCGATCGACTTTTTGGCGCGTTGAAGGTCCGACGATGAGTCGGTGTAGAGGAAAATCCG
This sequence comes from Eurytoma adleriae, assembly GCA_900480045.1. Lineage (NCBI taxonomy): Eukaryota > Metazoa > Arthropoda > Insecta > Hymenoptera > Eurytomidae > Eurytoma > Eurytoma adleriae. Next base: position 93,402 of record UXGC01000075.1, read on the forward strand.
CGTCTGGCGAGGGAAGCGTCGAAAGGCTGGCAGAGAGATAACGCGGGACTCTGGCACGCACGGCGATCGCCGAGTGAAAAACGAGCCGGCGCCGAGGCGACAATGCGCCCGATCGGATGCGACGCGCGTCCCGCCAATTACCGCGCGTGCGCGGCCTTTGCCGTATAACGATTCCCAGGCCGATCGGCGAGCCGGACTCGAGCGACGACGCGTCTGGCTTTCGAAGTCCCCGCGGGACGCATTGGAAGTTATAATCGCGGACTAGTCTTCGGTACATTGATAGTAGTTTAATCAATTAGTTGCATGCAGTATTGAAGGTTTTTTTTGGTTTTATATAAATGTTTAGTTAGTTAATTATTTTTAACTGTTTAAATCGTTGTTAAATAGTTAAAGAAAAGTTTCGAATAACTACGCGAGCATGAAATATTGCTCTTTATTAATTTATTTATTTTTAAGAGTTCATGCGGTAAATTTACTGGTGTGCTCTAGAGCTCACTGAAAATTAGGAAAACTTTTCCGGATCCCTTTGCTAAAAGTATCTTACTGCCATATGATTATGTACATAAAATTTTTTTTTATTTTATAATTCAGTGATTGTACCGTACAACAAACTTTTAATTTGCTAGCAGTTAATTTGTCTTTACATTTCTGACCGATATAGTAGACGCTAAAATTAGACCGTAGTTGACTTGCGAAGACACATTCATTCTCATTCAGACTGAGGCCTCGCGACTCTAATGAAGAAATTTAGCTGTCCGAGCGAATGTTTTCCTTGTGCATAAAAGACCACGTCGTTTTCCGGTTCGCTGCTTTCATACTAAACTTACGGCGACGTCTGATTGATCGTAATTTTCAGTGTTATCTCAGAAAACACAAAGCGTCAACTTTTCGCGCGAATAAATTAATAGAGGCGCCGCGCGCTCAAAATTTCCCAATAGCCCTCCCGAAGGGGGAGAGAAACTCACGCGCAACAATAAAGGAGGAATAAAGGGCGATCGCATTAAATCATTTGGAAAATGTAATGCGATAATAAATTACAGAACAATGACGCGGCCTACTGATCGTTGCGGCGGTTTTAAGAGAAAGATTAGTCGCTCGGGCGCGCATTAAAGCTCCTCCGTGCGTTATTTACATCGGTGCCGCGTTTCGCGTTTTACTGTGTCCATAAATCCCCACTGTCGGCGATGGAAATGACGCTCTCATCGGATAATCGTAGAGATTGATTTTTTTTCTTTTAATTAACGTCGGCCGCGGGAGCGCGCGCACGTGTTTACCAAACGCACGGCCGATCCTTAATCCGCGGTAATTCGATTACGCTTTAAATTTCCGTCGGGAATCGCTTCGCGACGCTCCCGTTCCTCCCGCTCTCTTTCGTCCGCACACACCGCGCCTTCTTTTTTCCTCGTCGTCGAGAGCAAACGGCGCGATGATTTACCATCGGGGCGGTCGGCGCGCGGCTGATTGATCGATTCGTCTCTCGCAGTCCAGAAGAAAAATAGAGGAGAGCGTGGCTCGGCCGACGAATATAATGCGCGTGGGCGAACTCGGCGGCTTTTTTTATCGTCTGATCGTCGCGCTCCGAGAGAGAAAGAGAGGCGCGTATACCTGCCGCCAATCTGCGGGGAACGATCGCGGAGCGATTTTTTTGAGTCTAGCCCATTGTAAATCGGACGAGCTGCCCGACGGAGGGAACAATCCGGACCCGAGGGACGGTAATCGCGGATTTACTATTCATCGTCGACTCGTGGCTAGTTAGCGCAAGTCACTGGGAAGTAAGTGGAAGAGACAGTGGTCTAGCGGGGAATAGATGAGAATACGAAGTTCTCGACGCTCCAAATATTTTTGTCGCTGGGAAACTTTAGTCAGAGACATTAAATCTGTGATATGGGAATATTTTAATACTGATCTATTTGAAAAATCATTAATATTATTTTTTTTTAAATCATGTTGATAAATATCGATTAATTTCTCAAATTAGCATATGTTTTACTTTCATCAAATTCAATTCTGATAAGATTTTATCATTGTATCATTAAAAAATGTTCTCATTGACATTTGACTAAAAAAGATAATAATAGTGCTAACGAAATTATTGACACTTACGTACACATATTAATTCTTTAATTTCGATTAGATAGTAATAGGTAAATTTAAGCGCAGTGATGTAAAAATCATACACGATCCATCCGTCATCGGCTCCCTTCCCCATGGCTCTATGACGATTGAATCCGATTTCACATGGCGGTCACGGCTCGGCGTGGCCGATTTCACCGGAATTCGGATAGACGAAGGACGCTACGCGATCAACCTACGTTATTACGCGATTTTATCGCGCGCATTCTCCCCGAGCGAATATGAGCTCGAGATCGCTGCCAAGGATTATTTCGAGTTGCACTCGCTCGCTGCGACACTGTTGCCAGAGACGCTTTTTTCCCCCCTTTACAATGAGCTGCCCGTCGAGATTCGTCAAGTCCTGGCAGTGAGTCAAATTCGAACGATGACGCTTCCGGCGTGATTTCTTTGTACAAGAAAGTCGCGCTTTTTTTTTAATCGCTTTCTTTCGCGCGCTGTCCGCGTTTATCACCGCGGCAGCTCTCAGTCGATCACGTATATGTATACACGTGCGGTGAGACGTTCCTTATGGCCGGGATTAGCGATAATTTTTTGCACGGTATTTAAATGACCGAAGTTTGGACGATGACTCATCGGCTAATTGCGAGCGAAGTCGAAATTAACTTGACAAAGGGAATTAGAAAATTGGGTCGGTGGAGCTATCGTAAATTTAAAGGAGGCACGTGAAAATGTCTTCTTAACTGGTGTACATTAAACGCAAAGAGGCAGGTACTTTAAAAGACGTAAAAACTTCATGCGGCTGAGAGCGCGGAGCGGAAAAAGTTCGAGTACGTGTTAGTTTTCGTAAGAAGCCATATAATTTCTTGTCGGAGCGTACATTAACGGCGACATCTGCGGTTTTGATGATCCTAGGATTTAAGCGCGGGCTTGAGTGCATTACACGCGCAAAAACACGCGTCAACTGTCAACTTTTTTCCGCGTCTACTCGCACTTTCCTCGCGGTGCAAACATACATACGTCTTTGTCAAAACATTCAATTTCTGTTTTGCGTTATGTCATAAGAAATCGTAAAAAATTGTGTCAATTAAACTTACACTATTTCTGGTGCGCTTTTATTATCCAAAAAGAATAAACTTTTTATGAAGACCAAATGATTTTTTAGCACAAAATTACCGATGATAAAGATTCTTTTTGTAGCTTCATGATTCCGTAAAAAAATATTGAAAATTAATAGTGCCACTATTAAGCTTTAAAGTAGACTTTTGACGTACAAAGTAATTTTTCATATACGGATTACGATCATACTGTGAGCTTCCAGTGCGTACAGCAAACATTGTTCAAGAGTAATAAACGAATACGCGCGGAATAATCAAGCTCTTTCAAATCAGAATCAATTTCTCACTCGACTCAGCAAATTAATGACACTACAGTCGCGTCTCCGATGCAAAGCGAAACTTTTCATTGACACAAGAGCAATTATGTGCCAACGCGCTGCGGCTCGGCGGAGAAAAAATCCCCCTTATCACTTAACGCCGCAGAATAAAGTGCCCCGGGAGAAACACAGCGCGGGGACAAAGTAAAACCGGGCGAGCGAAAAAAAAAAGCGCGGAAAGATGTCTCTTTGCGCGCGCCTTGCGTCATTCGCGCGAAATGAAAAATAAGAAGCGTAAATCTGTCGCTTTCGTTATGTGCGCGCGACTCGGGGAGCGTTACTTACAGCTGCGCGTCGACTTTCCCGAGGAGAGACGGAGATAAGAGACGCACGCGCGCGCGAACGATATGAAAAATTCATGCTCGACGCCTTAATTAATTCTACGAAAAATTCGGATTTTTGCATGCCCTATCGACTCTCGCTCGCGCGCTCGGCAAACAATAGGAAATTGATCGTGTCTTGCTCTCGAATTGATTGATTGCTTATCGAGTACTTTGTTGACTTTATTTGTGACAGTTTTCACGTTTTTCCGACCAAAGATGTATTAGGTTCGTTTCAACAATTAAAGCCGTTTAAATTATTTTTAAATTAATATGGAAATAAGTAATACTTGTAGATAACTAAATGCAGTTAGTGATTCTACTGTTTCTTGCATTAGTTAGTTTAATTAGTTTATTTATCAGGATATTCACGTCGAGATCTAATCAACTAATTTGGACGTGCAGTTATTAAAAAAATTTGTTTCGATTTTAATTACTTTTCCATCATAATAATTAAGATGATCTCTCACTGTTGACGTGCCAAAATCCGAAAAAATTTCACTTGAATAAAGATGAAAGAATCAGCATTTAAAAAAAACAGCCTTACTAAGCTCGATTGGCTCCAATCGAGTGCTTCGTCACGCATTCACATTTTGACAATGAACTTGTAATTGACGCAATTAATTTGCCTTGCTTAATTAATAGCACACTGTCAGTCATAACGAAGCTTTTGTCTATTCGTACACGAGGCTTCGACGAATTCCATTAAATCGATTTATTACACAAAATCGTTGCAAAATCGTCATATTGTACCGTTGAAAAAAGTGAATAACACAATAAACCGCTACGATAAGATAATAAACCCATTTCTGATCGCGGCCGGTTACATACGCTTCCGACAGATTCAATTTTCTCGGCCGATTTCTCGCGCCTCGTCGCAAGCGCCGCGCGGGCTTGCGCAGCAAAAAGCGAGTCGCGCGCTACTCGGTCGGGGTTTATTTAGCGTCGGTGCGTCCGCTTGGGTTATATAGGTGACGCAAGGCCTCCGCGCCCGGCGTTATTCGCGAGTGCAGCGCACGGCCACCGTAAAACCCGCGGATTTGCATCGGTAATGATGGAGGAGGGAGCAGCGCGCCTTGTCTCGAATTTCATTGTCCTTGGTCTATTATTGAGCAGCGCGGCGCCACTTAGCGCGGCCGCTGGGGGACCGAGGCGCGCAAAAGTTCCCGCGCGAAAATTCGCGCCGTATAACGCGTATGCGAAGATTCGCCGAAATCCGATCGGAATTGCGTTATTTTTTTTATGATTCGGTACTCGATTATGTTTTATTTTCGCTTGATTGAAATGACGCTCGATGCGCGGTTCGTGTTTTATTTATGAAGGTTTTTGTTAGCCTGGGGTTTGTAAATAAGGCGCGAGTTAAACAAACGTAAATTGTTTTTTTTTTTCAACGTCATAAAAGAGTTGCGAAATTCATATTCAGTGTCGGAGGTAATGAAATGTCATTTACTTGCATTGCTACAATGTAAATCCCGTTGCTACTTTGTATTCTACGGTCTATGCTTTTCATAATTCATGTGCGTACGTATATGCTAATAACAGTTTTTACACAAAGTATAAATTAAATTTAAACGTCACGTAGTTTCATTGATCTTTTTATTAATCAATAAAAAATTTTTAAAAAAGTTTATGCTCTCTTCAAAGTTCAATGAAATCCAGTATCTATACATGAAACAACAGTAAAGTTTTAATGAAGTAAGAGAGAAAAATCTAAAAATCACTTTATTCGAGAAAAAGTGAGCAACCCAGTTCGCTCTCGATTCGAGTGATTTGACAAATGCAACTACTTTTTCGAACGCCAGACGCAAGGAATTTGCCATGGCTGTGATAAGGGGTCCACAGGAGTCTCGCGAGATACGTGGCGAGGCCGCGGGCAAAAGCGAAGAAAGCGAGGGTATAGCGCACCGGGCGATCCGGCGCGGCCGATGTTCTTGCGCTTGCGCGAGGTCTAGGTCAGACTATTCTGGTCTCCATGCCGCGCACGTGCGCTCATATAGTCGCCGCCGCCGCGTGCGGAAGTGCCAAGCGCCTCTCCGCCGGCGTTTATCTCCGCCGTAAGTAGCCCGGCCGAGAGCGAGATTACCGAGCTCCGAATTACGACCCGGAGGCCTCGAAATAGCACCGGTCGCCTTTTCGCGTATCGATCCCGGCCATCGGAACTCATCTCCTCTCGACTCTCCTCTTTGAGGATGATCCGATCAATCGGCGGTGCTTCGGTATTGCGAGGTTAATGAAAAGATCACAGAATTCGATGAATATCGATCGAGCGATCAATTTTCGCAAGATAACGCGATTGGATCCGATTTTCGTAGAAAAAACTTGCGCGCGATTCTCACGCCTCATACCCTAAAAATAGCGCGACGCGCGCGTACAATAAAACGAGGCGGCCGTACATCAGCGCGAGATCCCGACGGGTCGTTACTTGGCGATTCGCAGTCGTAAACGTCGCGAATCGCGCGGGAAAAAATAAAAGTGGCGGGCCCGCGCGACCTTCCGCATAGCGGCTCGTCCTCAAAAAACGATCCGCCAGGTGGGGGGGCTAATCGGCCAATTAACACCGCTGGAAACGAGCCGAAGGCGCGAGCGCGCGGCTCATTACTTAATGGACGGCCGAATCGTTACCCAAGCAGCGTTTGCGCAACGCGCGATTCCGCGAGCTCCGGCCGACAAGTGCAGCGGGGAACCGAACTCCGACTGATTAATTATTTATGAACCCCTCGGGTATTCATACCCCGCGCGGGACGTATGATCGGACGTAAAATCGTATAATGTGCATATTGCCTTGTACTTAAAAGAGTGGAAGATTGCAATCATTTAGGCGGATTCGCTCACTGTCGGTGAGATAATTTTTTTTTTTGTTATCAAAGTGTGTATATCGCGTGCTGGTTGTTGGGAGTTAGAGGAATTTTCCTTTTTACCGAAACTTTGAATTAACGAAGGGACATTTTTAAGGCGCGTGAAAAATTTTCTCTCCGTGGAAAATTCGGCTGATTTATTTTGTGTACTTTATTGCGTAACGTTATTTTGACAGAAAAAGAACTCCAAGCAACTTAGTCACATTCACATGATAATTTAAATAATGGCATGAATAAAACATCCTTCGTGAAAAAGAAATTTTTGCCGGTCGATTCTGGCCAAGTTTTCTAAAGGCAGGAACGAATAAAAAAAGGAAATTCTCACAACACCAAACATCGAGCCGAAATAATTTATTAACATTACTAGTCACATTTGTCAGGCCTATGCGACAAAATTCTTTAGCGCGCGCGGGCATATTCCGCTTTGTAGAAATAAGCGACAAATAATAAAACGAAAATCGCTAATCCTACAACAAATGTATCGATAACGCGCGAGGCTTATACGCGAAGCGCTCGAAAAGCTCGATCCGGATTGAGCGCGGCGAGCCGCTCTCGCGCGAGGGGGAAAAAAAAAGAATCGAGGAGAAACGGCTACACCGAGCCGCTGTATAAACTTATCAGCGAAATAATTTCTCAAGAGGCGGCCGAAAAAAAGGCCGGCCTATACAAGAGCGCGCGGCTACACGCTCGGTTTCTCGCAACAAGATCGGCGGGGATCTCGAGCGGCTCCGCGCAAGAAGATACTCCCCGCCGGGGGGGCAATTACGAAGCTCGCCCGGGCGTTTTGACGTCGGCAACGAGGCGGAAGGGCCCGGCGCTTCGACCACAAGCCCGATCCTTCGCACCCCTTCGTCTTTTTCTGTTTTTCTTACCGCCTCGGCGACGTTCGGCGCTGAGTTCGGTCGGCCGGATCGACTTCCGGCTAATTCGGCGATTTATTCTTGGCGCGCGCCCAGATCGCGGGCTATCGAGCCGTCGCTCGGAAACTCGATACTGGCAGCTCGTTCCTCGCGAAAAATGACGAACGGAAGGACAGCTTCGGCCTTTTTCCGCTGCTTTTCGCACGGCGAGGAGTGACATCGCACAAAAGTTTCGCCTTCGAGCGGCGGTCGATCGAGCACGCGGGCTCGAATTGCCGAAAAAAGAAGAAGGAGGGAATGAACCGCTAAGTAATTGACACACGAGGCACACGAACATGCATAAACCGACGAGATAATGACGCTCGAGCGCGCGGATGAAAGAGAGAAAAAAATGTTTAATGTATAGTATCCGGAAAAAGGCCGGGCTATCGTAACTCACGTAAGAGTTCGTATTTTTAGCCGACGCGAGATTGCAATAATCTCGGAGAATTTTGTTTTAATTCAGTCATCGCGTCGTAATCGTGTGTGTGGCTGGAGAGCCTCGCAGCGCGAGCGGATTAATTAAACTACTTTTCGGACTATTTTTTTCCGCTGATACGTCTTGTATCGCCGCGAGTCGTTAAATCAAGTGTTAATACTTTTTTAAGAGGTTTAAAGGGACAAAAAAAGGAGAGGAAATATGATCGAGTAATGTTAAAATTTTTTATTGGCTTGAACGACTTAAAGAGGCTAATTATGCCATCATATTAAAGTCTTCAATATATGAGGGTCTTGACAAAACTGACGGTATTACGTTGTAAGGTGTAGTGAAGTGTAATCTTGTTTGATGTAAGGTCCGATTACCGTGATTTATTGCGTAGAAACTTGCTCCGAAATTGTCTCTCCGAGCAACTGTATTTCTGAATTTATAAATATTGAACAGCAAAGATCGAGGAGGTGAATTTAAGAAGCAAACGATTAAATCCAACATTTTTCTCGACTCTCGGCGTCAAATTTTTAAACCAAAAATAAAGGAAAAAAAGTCGCAGTTAATGAGCTCTCAGTGGTGTGCTTTAGGTCATTGCCGCGCGGCCAAATACAAGGGGCTCGAATAAGCCAATCGCTGTTAAATATTATCGAGCCGCTGAAGCGTGAGATGCGTGAGGTTGAGCGCGAGACGCAGCCGTCAGTCGTCGCTCGATCGGGCGTAGCGGCGATCCGTCAGCGGCCATTGCGTAAACCCCGCGGGCGGACAAAGCGCGCCGACGAGAAAAAAAAGTCATCATTGCGGGTCATCGCGCCGTCCGGTCCGTTGTATCGTAGCTCGTGCGTGCCCCTTCGACGCGCGCGACCAGAAAAATCGCGGCTTTTCCGCGGAATCCGCGCGACTTGGGCACCGACATTTAATCGAAGCTCCAGGAATGTCCGTTTAACGACGAGGAGAAAATACAGTCCTCTAATCGACGCGAAATATTCAATCCATAATTATTGTTCCGGAGTGTCGTATAAATTCGTCGATCGGCACCTTCTTTTTTTTCTCGTGGGGAATAAAAAGGTATACGGATATCGGCGTTTGCATATTCGTGACGGGAAGCGGATTGAAAAAAAATTATACCGACGCTTTGCAGTCGAGAATAGATTTACGAGCATCCGATACGTGGCCAGCTGAGACTGCGGCTCAAGGACCGCTGCGCGTTATTTTGGAAGTGGAACAAAGTAATCGCGCGTAAATTTCGAGCGCGCGGCGATTATCATACGGAATACAATTTCCGCGTCTTTGCTGGTCTCGAAAATTGGGTATTCCTTGCGTTCGGTCAAGTGCATTTAAAAGCCTTAAATACACGCCGGTGGGAACATTTTATTGCTGAAGTTAAGCTCCTTCTCAAAATAAAAAAAATGCGTATTTAATTCCAAGATTTCGACTGCGACTTTACGGCTTTATAACGATTTTATCTTCAATTTAACACGTCGCTTATAAATGCATACAAGAAATGTCGAAAATTTCTTCGACACCGTAACATAACTTAATTGACACCTCTAATTGCGCACGCGTATTATTATCAAATTTCATTTTCGATACTCTTACACAAACTGTGAAGAAGAACAAGAAAATCAAGCATCGCGTAAAAGCGAAAAATGTGCTCATTCACGGAGAAATCGTTTTACGACACACCAATAAAATATTTTGTTTACACACGAGTGTGCACAGTACTTAGTTGGCGCATTCGTTCCGAGCACAACGGGGATAGCGCGCCTTATCGGTCGCCAGCCCGTATACTCTTTTGTTACCGCGGTGTACAATTAGAAAAAAAAGTGTAGTCGCATTATTCTTCCTATGGACACTTGGCCAGCGCGCACCACGATGCATTATCAAAGAAAAACACGTTTTATCAGAGACGCGCTCGGTCGGTTTGCAATCCATCAAAATCGGTCAAAATTAAAGCCGGAGCTCTAACGAGCGTCAATTTTAGCGGGATATAGTAAAGCGAAAGAAAAAGGATGTCGCTGCCTTATTCAAGCATCGCTCGAATCTCGGGGCGCGATTATTCTAACTCGTCCCGGTTCTTTGTCTATCGCGCCTTTTTTCATTCCTCGAGCCGCTAATGACCTCAGCGCAGTCCCGTCGCGACTTATCCGTCGGCGTTTAGCGGTAATAAGCCGACGGTATCCTCCCGCCGATGGCCGACTAAGGAGCGCGCCGATAATGACGCGCGCGGAGAAAGAGGTATCAACCGCGAGGTCGGCTTTAATTCGCTAATTACGATGATTATCGCGCGCTCGCCTCTAACCTCGGAAAATTGCCCGCGTACCGATTTCGCAATATTCGGAGCAAAGGTTGCGGCGGGCTCGCGGGGTACGGGTATCCTGGATAATGTCCGGGACAATGGCCTGCGTGAATTGAAAATCGACTTTTTTCCCTTTTTGCGTCGGCGAATGAGACTGGAGCGCGCGAACGCACCGGGAGGAGGTGCGATTCGACGCGCGAATGGACGGCTTTTCAAGGCGGGCAGTATAAGTACCCGTGGCATTTCAATGTTTATGTTTACTTTGGCTGGCTACACGTATATTTTAGCGACAATTGCTCCTGTCGTTTATTCGTTTCTCGTAAATTTTTTAATTTATTCGAGCGCTTCTCATTCGCATTTTGAGCGGCTGGTTATAATGACGTCGAGCGATTTTTCTTGTTCGTCTTTATGCTCGCGAACGCTGGTAACAACAAGTGTAAATCGATAAATAAGCAGTAAAAGGATGGATAATAAAATACTCGGGATTTATGGAAATTCAAAAATATAATGCGCTGCATAAATTATGGCCAACAATCGTCGCTGCGAAAAGGTTAAAAAAAAAGAAGAATTCGGCAGTAAAAATACACAATTTATGTAAGTCCACGGCCCACTTTAATAACGTAATCGCCCACCGCTCGATTGAAACGCGTCGCACTTTCGGAATCGGCCGGAACAAAGTACCCGGCCGTTGAATAATCTAATTAGCAAACCATCGAAGAAAAAAAAATTAACCAAGCAAAACGATTAATAGTTTACGACTTCCCGTGCGAGCTCGAGGTTCTCAAGCGGCGGACAATCTGAGAACCTCGTTGCCCACGTGGCGTAAACAAAGAGTCCGCAGCATCCGCGGGGTTATCTCGGCAAAGCTCGTCTTCGATCGTGGAGCAACGACTGTCGAGCACCATTATCAATACAAGACCTCGGCTGCGCGCGATGAAAGTGGACTCGACGCAGAGACAGAAAGAGAGAAAGAAGGAAAGACAGAGAGAAGGGCACGGGAGTTTTTTGTCTCATTACACGCGCCGAGAAGCATGAAATCGAGGTGTAAAGTCCGTGACGGTAGCAAGGGCCACCGCTGCCGTTTTTTTTTTCCGCGATTCCTGTGCGCAGTCGACCTCCAATTAAGTACGCGATTCGCGCGCCCTTTCATGCACACATCAGGCGCGAATAGAGGACCGTTTATCCGAGTGATTGGTTACCGCCGCCTAAACTGTATTTCTTTTTTGCTGCGCGAATAAGTAGAGTACGTTATTTTTTCTTTTTCCTTCGGCGAACGCTGCGTAACGCGCGGCAGATAAAGCACGCGTGATTTTTCTCTTCTGAGCGCTACCGCTGTAAAGAGATACCTCATGGAGTTCGGTAACGCAACGATAAGAGTCGGTGTTTACCTTGCCGATGCCGTAATTTTTATCAATTTTTGAAACGCGTTGAGCATGCTTACACTAATAACAAGGTAAAAATTGTGCGAATAAATATTTTTCTTTGGCACTTGTTACACGTGTGTCGGACACTGTTTTTTTTTACTTACATCATAAATGCTTCTCAAATCTCTTCGATCGAGAGTGATAAAAAAATAAGTATGACATTATAACTTTCGATTCGACCCCACCAAATAAAAAAATGATGTTGGGAAAATAATCAAAAACTGTCTTTACAGGTGTTTAGGACATAAGGTAGTGGTGTTTCACTTGCAGGAAATACAAGTTTTTCAAGAATAAGGAGTCAAGTAAGTATCGTATAATTATTTGTTAAGTTTTGATAAAGAATTTTAATTATTTTTCCAACTTTCGTAATTGCGTTAAAATGTCAATGTGTGGGGAAAAGTCTCATTGACCAAGTTTTTTAATTTTTTGAGAAATTCACTTGTTAAAACTTGCACAATAACTGCATTAGTAATTAATAATTGCTCTAGTGTTATAGTGTAATTTATTGTTTAATTTTATAAATTCTAGAATTCAACAGAGCCACGTTAATGTACACTATGCAAAGTTTAGCCAGCGTTAATTTTTCTCTTTTTGAGCGGGTGATCTAAAAAGCCGACAGCGCGCGCTCGGCTCGCCGTGAAAATTCTGCTAACCGGCTTGCATCGTTAATAAGTGCCTTTTAGCTCGTAATGCAAGCACTTAACGAGCAGGTAGTGCGGAGTCTAGCGTGTAATTCAATCGTTGCGTGCGCTCGGCCCGCGGAAAGCAGGCCTTCGAGACGCACGAATTAATAAGCGCGCCGTCAATTGAATTAAGCGATTAACCGCGGCTGCGCGCAAACGAGAGCATCGACGCGCCTCCCCGCCTGCTCCGAGCCGCGCGCACAAGTCCGCAGGACTCGCAGCCTCCGATGGAGATTAAATTTCAGGATCGTTAGCCGCGCGTTTCAACTAATTAGGAAAACGAGCCTGCGCTCCGCCGTTAAAGCGACTGAAGGATCGCGATGCCTCGGCGCGGTTATTGGAGCGGAAGGCCGCAATTCGATAAATTGTGGTGGGGTGGAGATTAGCGCGTTTAAATGGCGCGATTTGTAACACCAGTTTATTTCGTGAAAAGAAAAAAAAGAGAAGAATGAAGCGACGAGTTTCCGCGCGGCTTATAACACGCTTGTCTCAAATGCAGCACGTGGAATCCGCTGGCGTCGACACGATTTTTTTTTATCACGGAACGTTAAGAAGCTTTAACGAGAAAAAAACGCCGTTTAATCTCGACGCGCACGCGTTTCGCCGACGAGCGCTCATCAGGTTCCACACCTCCGACTACTTAATCGAGGATCCCAATCGCACCTTGCATTTTTTCAGTTCGTTTTTTCTTTCGCCGCGCGACGAGTAGTTGGAATCGCCATCACCCGACGACATTTGATTAACGAGCCGTCACGTCAAATTGAAAGAGAAAGACACAGAGCGACTGCTCTCCCTGTTATCTAATGACAGACCGGAATCTGGACAATGGAGCGTAAACGTCGCGTGCGAAAATTCGGCGCTGGCCTCGATCCGTGCCTCCTGGAAAATCCGGCGTCGACGAAGTCGCGCATCGCGCGACGGGCCGATAATCGCTGACGCCGGCGTAGTCGCGCTGGCGTAAGTGAAAAAAGAAAGTGAGGGAAAAAAAGGCGTAGGATGCGCGCGGTGACGCCGCGGCGTGCAGTCACGCGCGCTGCGAGCGTCGGCGCTTTTCGCGCGCGCGTCGTTGGCCAATCGTCGATTTACTTTTTCGCGGCCTTTGTGTCCCGCGCGGGACGATCGCCACTAATAACACGGAAAACGCCGAGCTGCTGTCGCTTTTCGTAAGGTCACGACTGAGGAGAGGAGGGGTTTTCGGACGGCGTTTGGAGTGACGAGCGCGTTTGACAAATTGCGTTACGAAGCGAGCGATTTCCCACGTTTCGCGCGCGCGTAGTCGGCATTTATCATCGTTCGGCTTTTAATTACTCACGCAGCGATTGCCGATTTTCGCGAGCAAACAACTTTGTTAACGTCGCTTTTTATTCGCAGCGATAACCTATAATTATTCATGTCAGTCACTGCCACACTGGGCTTTTAATTGTTTGATTGTACAGGCTACGTCTGCCGATCTCCGCCGGAGTCTCGTGAACTTATCGATCGTACGATGGATCGCATTTTAAACGATTCGTTCCGCTCTTTCACAATATTCGAGGATAGAAGAAAAAAAATTCCACGCCGCAGCACGACTCGACATCGTAAAACACCGGCAGAGTATAAACAAAGCGACGTGAAAACTTCGTGACGGATGGTAAAATAAATTAAAAAAAAAGGAACAATTATACCGCCGATCGATCAGCGAAAAAAAGTGTACCTCGTTGGCCGGCTTCCAAGGCACGTACGGTCTGGCCTGTTCTCGCACGCGCGTTCGCCAAGAGGCCCCTGCCCTACAGCAGCCTCGAAGGAATCTCGTTCGCACGATGCGTCTACTCGCTCGGTCCCAGACTCCCGCTATCGTTCATAATTTTTTCACATACTTAAAATACGTGATAAATGTCAACACTATCATAATGTGAAAGAGAGAAAAATCACTTGATTTGAGTAAAAACAGTCAATCTAGTTTATAAAGTGATACAATTTTTCTCTGAAATAGATTTTTCGTATTTTTCTGACACTGCATTCGAGACCAGCAAAAAAGGAAAGAGTAAATTAAAAAAAGCGCTCTTGGTTTCGCGACGGTGTCGGTCTTATCGCCGACTTCGCGGGTGCGGGACACGCGTGACAACCGTCGTCACGTGAGAAGGGGGGATATCCCTCGCCGAGCGAGTCGTTTCGGAGCACACTTTTCGCCGCATGGCTAAATTAATAAAAAAAAAAAAAAAAAATTGTCACACTTAACACCCAGTCCCGTATGGCGAGTCGATCGCTCGCCACTTTGCATCGTGCATTTTCGAGGTTGACGCGCTGACAGCGTGCGAAAATGAGGGAGCGATTGTTTGCACAAGTGCGAGCGACGTCGACGGCGTGTCATGCGATCGCGTGGAGCCTCCCGTCGTCGCTCGAATTTAAAAAAAAAAGAAGAAAAGGAATCCACATGTGTCGCACGGGCTAATTGTCGCTCGCGATGCGCGTGTACCAGCAATCGACGAGACGCGGAGAAGAAAAAAGGTGATCCGATGCACCGCGTCCGCCTCGTTCGAAAATTTTCCAACGGAACACCGGGCAGTAAGTCGATTCCCACGCGAAAAAGTCCGACTCGCGCTGTTTTTCATTGAAGCGCGGCGCGGACACCGAACACGCCGAACGATTCCGGAGCACTTGGATAACTCCCGCGGAGCGGAGTATACCACACGTTAAAATTTAAAAAAAAATAAATAGAAGATACATCGCCTCGTACCTGTGAGATCGCAGTACCAGGTGGAGTAGCAGGCAGTCCGGGATCGGTCCCGCGGTAGCGGCCGGCTCGGGTTCACACAGTCGAGCCTCGGTCACAACTCACCGGGCAGCTCGCGAGCGCGCACGCGGCGTGTACAACAGTGCGAGGAGAGAGAGCCGGCGGCGGCGGAGCCGGACGGGCTACTACTGCGAGAAAGAGAGAATCGCGAACGACGAGTATCTGCGGCGGCGGCGGCGGCGGCGAGACGAGAGGCCCCCCCGAGGGAGTGGCAAGGAGAGAGAGAGGAGACCCTAGTGCGCTCGCCTCCGACGGACACTGCGAGCTCGCGGCGAGCGCGCGACTCGCGAGGAAGAGGAGCGAGCCGTGGAGGGAGAGAGAAAGAGAGAGAGAGAGGGGGAGGGAGAGCGCGCGCTAGCGCTGAGGAAAGAGGAGCCATCCGCGAGGAGGAGAACCGAACCAGAGAAATCGAGAGTTTATTCCGAACGCGACTACCGGCCCCTTTGGTAGCGCGGCCCTGCTTCATAGGGGTGAGAAGCTCCCGGTGATCAGTGCGCAAGGCCAAGACGGTAGTTTAGGTGGGGTTGCTATTACAGGGGAAAAAGAAATGGAAGAAGAGAACTACTTTAGCTATACTATTGACGATTCCGTAATTCGTTTATTTTTAGAAACACGTTTTATTAATTTTTTTGTTTTTAAAATTAAAAAAAATTCTATTTAATGAAGTCACCAGTATTTGTAACTATGTGATTTATAAAAAATAAAAGTAAATTAAATCATCGCGTTTGAACTTGAAACATATATTTCAGCAAGTCGCGTTATCTTTTTTCAGCAATAAATTTTGTTCTATCGTAGTCGGCTTCCACGCGCTTTAAATCTAAAGGAAAATCTTTATCTGAACTTTCACTTTTAAAATTTAAAAATCTTAAACGAAATATAATTCTTACCGAGTTAAGTACTTAAAAAAACAGGAAGATTTAAAGAACTTCATTTATTTTAAAGCTGCGTATCAGATACTGGTTGCAGTGGAAGCTTTTACAAGCCAGGCAAGTTAGAGCCAAAAGGAAAAAGTGGCTTTCGCGGTTACGGGGACGCGAGGGAAGCGGCCGAGATTTTTTATTGCAATTATCGGGCGGTGGTTGTATCGGGCATTTTATTGCACCCGCGTGTAGGTACCCGCGCCTAGTGCGCGCTCATAACTCTCGGGTGGGAAATGTAAGCCGATTGATAAAGCTCGGGAATGCTGAAAAAGAGCAAACGAGGCGAGCTTCGCCAAGGGATTACTGCACGTATAGAGTTACTCGTTAAATTTTCTCACTTAGACTAACAAAGGGACGAAACCGGAATACAACCCTTTTATTTTAAATTTCTTATTAAAATATTTTTGGTACTTAGCGCGTTCCGATTCAGACACGCTGTAACGTTATTTCGCTGACATACTTTTTCTGAAAAAAAAAAAAAACTCATTGATTGAAACGCAAAGTATATCAATTTCCGCGACTAAAATTAGACTTGATTCAGCGCTAATGACGTCCGTTATAGAAACGTTAATATGAAAATTTATACCTTTCTTACGAAGCGAAACGATCGAGCGTTTGCAGGGGCATTATGTATTCGGCCAAATTCATTCGCAGCGATTTCCATACTTCTTTAAACTCGCGAAAGCTGCTTCACGCCCAAAACGATTTGATGACTCTTTTATTCAAATTAACTTTTTTATCTCGAAATAATTTGTACAGTACGGAAAGTAACTAGCGTTTTCTCGAGTTTCGATCAGCACAGCCCACCAAAAGGCCAGCCGTTACAGCAATCGAAACGACACAAGTGTGCAAAAATCAGCGCGAAAAGTTTCGGCCTTTAGCGGCTCGTTTAAAATCCGATCGGTCGCGCCTCCTCTCGTTCCTCGTCGATTTATCGTCGCGCGCGCGGGATGATACGAACGCGCGGCCCGGCGAGTGATTTGTTGCGCGCCGGGTTAGGCCGCGAGCATATATACAGCGAGGCGAATTAGAGGGCGGGTTCCTCGTGCATTTCGAGTCGATTAACGTCAGAGCGCGCGCGATTGAAAAGGGACGCGGAGAGGTTTAGGGAGTTTTATGGTCCCCGTATAGAGCGCGGGCAGCTTTCGTTTTTAATAGTTCAGATGTTTTAAAGCCTTGTTGTTCCTCGGTATTTATTGCCCCCGATAAGCGGACTTTATGAAGACTAAAACTTGATTTACCGCGATTTTAAAAATGATTTAGGAATTAATGAACGCGCAGTTGAATTAATTTAAAGCGGCGCTCATGAATACACGGAGAATTAAATTAAATCTTCGATTTTTAAGTTCTTTTTTCTATATCAGTTTCATATTGCAACGGTATGGCCGGTGTATATTTTAATGTAAAATTTTATGGACTGTCAAGGACGATTTTAATTAATCCGTTCATTAAAACTTCATTTTTTAGATTATTTTAATTAGTCATAAATAAAAAGGTAGGAATCGCAGCCAAAATGAAAATTTGATAAATGAGAGGAAGGAAAAGCATTAACACTATAGACAAAAGTGACGGTACTGCCAAATGGAGTCGCATCCAAGGCGAAAAATCGAATGATTAAAAGCCGTGCACGTGACCGGTTAATCTTTCGGCCGCGAGGATTACTTTTATTATCGTCTCTTAGAGAGCGCGGTGTGAATTTATTAATGCTCGCACAAAGGAGTAAATGGGATTCGGTGCGCGAGTCGGCATCATAAATAACTTGTGCAAAATAATTTATATTTATAAAAATTTCAGTGTGCGTAAGGAAAAAGGCAATGTCGGCCGTACCGGTTTCGGTTCCCGCTGCACGCGGATAAATCGCTCCGTAAAAACTCCCGAGTGTTTTTACGCTCTGTTATTGTATTTGTCGGGTTAATTCTCTCCGCATTATTTACGATTTAACACGTTGAACATCAATTTTTACGCTCAGCAGAGTCATAATCGTTCCCGCATAATAGGATTTGAAAATGTACGCGTGTGTATTGCCCATGCGATTTGAACGCTTGCCCAAACAGAATCGAGTAGGTGGATCAATAAATTTGTATCTCATTTACTTTTACTTTCTATTATGCTATACTGTTATATAACGAAATCAATGAAAACTTACTAGTAGTTATCGATGAAAATTAGTAAATTATTCGAATCGGCAATATATATCACTGATTTTATTTACTAAAATTGTGAGAGATATAAAAATGAAAGAAGCTAATGCTTGATATTTTCAAGGATAAAAGGTATAATACAGATAATGTTTACGGCAGTATATTGAAGAATACTATTGCTTTTAACTACGAAAACTGAAATTGATTGAAAAAGTTAAACAGAATAGACATATAATTTAAACCTTGTTAGTATACTGCACATGATATGTTAATTCATACCAATGTTATCAATAATAATCAAAGAAACAGTTCGAAAACTAAGGAGATCCAATTAAATTTTTCATTCAACTTCTAGTCCTATTACTTTTCTTGCCACTTTTATTACCAATCGACGTCGAGTGACACTTTTCGACAGACCGACTTTCTCGCGCTCATCGAGCATCCACCGCAGAACGCAGCAAGCGCGCACGATGCAACATTGTACACAAATAATCACCCAATTATACGGATCGAAACAAAGCGAGACGCGCCAGTCCTGGCGGCAATCCGTCGCGTCCGCACGACGCGGGTCAAGCCGAGTGCCGAGACGCGCGGGGGTCATCAGTCACGTTCTTAACGAGGGCGGCTCGCGTGTCGTGCGGCCGAGGAGATTTACGCTAACGCGAGGCCGTCGCAGAGCCCCGAGGGGGACACGATCGGGGGACCAAAGCGTCGGGAGCCGCTTCGAGATCCGGAATTCGCAAGGTGTTTATACTTGCGATTACTCCTTTACCGATGTCTATCTGATCTTGCACAAACAAGATCCGTGCGGTGCATTTTGATAATATCGATAAAATAAACCAAACGTGCGGTAAAGTAAATTAAAAAGAGATATGTTTATTGTAAAAAGAGTGCACTTATGAAAATTAATATTAGTTATTGAATCAAAGTCAAGATTATATTTAAAAACGACTATGTGTCACGGAGACAGTATAGATACGACGAACAAAGATGCAATATGAAAAATGCAATAATGTGATACTCTTAATAAAATATTAAAAGTAAAAAGAAAGAAAGCGCGAAATAGATTAAAAGGCGCAAAATTTAATAATTAATTTGTAACTGATGAAAGCTTAAATGTCCAGTATGGAAGATGCAAATAAAGACTATTCTGGTCTATCATATCATCTGAAATTATCTATAAATAACAAAAAATAATTTATACGCTTGACGTTTCGCGAGGAACAATAAATCGGTGGATCGGCGTTTCTCGGAAAGCGTGCGAGGCATCGTTGAAATCGATTATCGAGGGGATATTCCGCAAAGGAAAAATAAACGTGGGAGTACGCGCGACGCATGCCGTACTACCGCGGCGATGCATCGCTCCCCCTTCGCGTATACGCTGGCAAGAGGCTCTTTCTTCTCTGCGACGGCGCGTCACCGACCTTCCCGCGCCTCCTCCTCGTCATCAGCGAAAGCTCGAGTAGCCATCCGGCGGGAAAAATAAGCGAGCGCGGAAGATTAGCTAATTGATTTTCAATGCAGGCGCTTTTGTTGTTGCCGGTAATGTTGCCGATCACCTTGGAGAACCTCCCTCCCTGCTCCTCGTTTACTCGCTCGCGCTGCCTCCTGGCATTATTTTTACCTCTATATTCTCGACTATATTCTCTTCGGGTTAAATTTACCAATTGAAGTGTAAGCGTAAAATTTGTCGCGGCGCTCGAGCTGTCTTTTCTTATATCGGGAATAAATGTTACCGATTTCAAGTGCGGAGGACCGTTTCGTTAAACGGAGTACACTTTATACTTAACGAGGAATAAGCAAGTGCGTGTGTTAATTTTCGAAAAAAAAAAAATGGACGGGATTATCAGGCACTAGTTTCTTAATAAATTCGTCTTGCGAAGATTGCCCCTCTGGATATTCTATTTACGGGACGTAGCGGTGTAAAACCCTATAAAAAACGCTTTAACGACGAGCCGGGGAAATAGATTCTTACCAAACAAGGCTAAACCCATAAGTCGACCGACTCGCCTGCGGACCCGTTCGCCGGGTGCGAAACATTGTCCGTCTGCGGCGCGCAAATAGTGATGTTGATTGGGTGTGATTTATGCTCGTAACTCCGCCGGCGAGTAAAATCGGGGCGAAAATTATTTTCGCCGTCGGCGAGTTTAAGGCGAAACTCTACGCTAGTGGTGTGTATTAAGTACGCGCGTTGCAACGGAACAGACCGACTTTTCAAAACAATCGCGCTATCGAACGGCTTCCACTCCGCGGCGGAAGGCGCCAATCGGGTGAAAATTTGAATACAATAGAAAGAAAGTTGGGCTTTCTGTATATTTGCCGGCGTGCACGCGCCCGTCTGATTTATCGACAGGTTTTCGAATTTTTAACGGGCGTTAATTTGAAGAGAAGCAAACGCGCAAAAGTATACGCACAATGGGACCCGCCACAACTGCACAATAGAATTGTAAGTTTTTAGTGCCGCCCGTAAAGTGTACTTACTTTCAAAAAAATAATTGTAATTAAAGTTTCGTCACGCATCAAATTGCAACCCATCCAATAAATATCCATTGCTAGACAGCAAGCGCACAGCGTGCAGAACGCTCCAACTCAATCGTAGTCATCCTCCCGTAAGCGAAATGTCGATTGAAAAATGAAGGCGTGTAGGTAGTACGAACGTCAATTAAGAAAAACGCTCGCAGTTCGTCTTCCGCATCAACCTAAAAGAAAGAAGAAAAAATAAATAAAAAAGTCGCAATCTCAAGGGATAATTTATCGAAAGGCAAAGAACGCGCCTCCCACGGGCTCACTGCCTGCGAGGGTAACAAAAAAATGGTAGAGGGCAGGGTGATATACTCGCCGCGGGCTGCCAACCCTCGCGGGTGAGGCGCGCTCGCATAAACAACGTCTCTATAGGCCGGCGAGGACGAGCGCGGCGAGAGGATAAAGGCGCGGGATCGCCCACTCGCGCGCGAGAGCAAAAGTTCAATGCATTGTGCGCCCGGCGAACGATTGCATCGGCGGCGCAGCCAACAGGTTTCTGCCGCGCGCGATTCCGATTATTTACATAGTGCAAGGCAACGCCGCGCTTCATTAAGTCGAGGCGCGATAATGCAACGCTCATGAATAAAGCCAGGAAATCGAGTCGCCGCGGGCACCGCGACCTTTTCGCGCTGTTATGCCATTCCGGTGGTTCTGCTTGCCGACGTCGTCGATGGGTTACGGATGTATAGGTGCTACTGTGCGTATAGTGTGTACGGCGCTGACACTTGCTTCGTTAATGTCAGACCTGCGGATCACTGATTTTGCTGAAACTGACGAGATGTTTTCATTATTGCGAAAAAAAGAAGCTAAAGTTTTAGACTCTAACTTAATTGTCTTGCAACTTATTCTCAAGGTTGGCTTCTTTGATTTTGAAGATGTCCTTTTATTTATTTGAATGAAATCCTGCATCTAAAGTTCTAATAATGTCTTTTAAGTAGTTAGTTTATCAATGAAATCGATTTGGAATCAATGAACGGTGTGATAGTATGCAACGTTTAGAAATAAAAATAATTTTTTTACAATTAAGTTGTCTCGATGGTGATTTCTTAAATTAAAACGACCGTAAAATCTTTCTTTTGGCAAGAGTGCAAAATATTAATTACAACGAAAATCGTAATTCGCAATTTATTTGCAAATTTATACGCACACGTTAAAGTATTATTGTGCAAAGGATAATCGCTGTTCATTAAAGACAAAGGATCAGCATTAAGAAAATGACTGTGCAATAAACACATCGTTTTAATGAAAAAGAAATGTTGGTTAAACGCGTGCTTTATTGCGAGAGTAAATCTCGGTATGTTTTAATGTTACCGAAAACTGAACGTCCGCATTTTACAATGCTGTAAATTTGGCTGAAAAACAGGCTCCAGACTGTACTCTCGTTTAACGTCACTTTCGTCAGTTCTGGCTTATTAAGCCCGAAATTGTCACGTGATGTCGATTTAAAAAATAAAGTGGTTCGTGGAAGCAATTCTTAGTATTAAAAATCCCTCTCGAGAGCGATACCCTGTAAGTGAATGCATCCTCTTCCCGGGCTATATTTGGGCTGGTTAAATAGTTTTTGGCAAAGTGCATCAAGTTCAAGTTCAGATACATGCTGCACCGAAAATACATTTGCGCAAAAGTCTTGAAGTATTTTTGTGTTCCTTAGTGGAGAAATCTCGTTCAAAAATTCATAAAATTTAACAATAATTAAATTTAGTAGGAGGATTAACATTCTTAATCAAAATAAATCAGTAAATTACGTACGAAGTAAAGTAGATTTTCAGGAAAATGCACTGAAGTCATTTTTTGCTGCATCTTCTGTACAGATATTCTAATTCTTTCTCCAGTAATAATATTCAGAATGCACTGCAAATCCAGCGAAACACCAAACAACCGATTTCTAGTAGTTGACGGACTTGATCATTGAAATCCTTGAAAGAGATCTAAAAATTAAAAAGAACAATTTAGAGAGTAAAAATAAAAATTTTAACATAATTGTAGTCATTAAATTTATTAGGGAATTATAATAATTATCAGTACAAAACCGAACGATCCAACCTTAAATCACGACCCTTTTGAGAACCGTTCGCCAGGAATGTCGAATCGCGTTGCGTAACGCAGCGAATTGATTTACGGGGTATCGGCGACCCCTCGGTAATCCCCGTAGAAAGCGCGCGGGGGTCCGGCCGCCGAAAGCCCGCCGGCGAGAAATTTAAATGGCCCGTCGATTCGAGCTGCGCGCCGGGCCAATATCCGCCGAGCCGGCGCATATTTTTCGGCCGGGAGCGAATCGCCGAAGTACCGTTGAGCCCCTCGTCGTACCTCATCGAAGGCGTCGCGACACTGGATGTTCGTTGCAACCGCGAGGGATGCGGACACCTCTCGCCGCCGCTTTAATAAACCCTCCCTTTCACCCGCCGCCCGTCCATCAAAAGAGACGCGCGGGTATGCGAGGAGGAGGCGCGCTTCCGAGTACAACACTCGACGCGCCCCGGGCCCTCGCTCTTACGCCGATGCACTCGAATTAAAAAATGAGCCATCGCTCAGGCAGCCTTTCGGTTGCTCCGGCCCTTTTTTACTCTCGCGCGGCGACGTCGAAGCGCTTATAATGGAAACGTGTTTACGAGCCGCGCTTAGAGGCTCGAGAAAACGCCGGCGCGAGCGTTTAATACAAATTGCAGACGAAACACGGAGGATAAATCACAAAAAAAGGGAGACAGTCGCGAAGTCTTTATTTTAAAAATAAATAAATCACTCGCGTCTCAAAGCGAGCGTGACTTAGGCGCGAGCGGTGAGTAGAAAAGGCGGACGTTCCGAGTAGAGGCGGACGAAGTTATGCACGCAGCGAAGATGACAGCGAATAAAAATTTTTTTTTTGTAAACACACAGTAAAATACGCGAGGAGCGAGGTAAAATTCTAGCGGAACGCGGAAAGGCGAAAAGAGTACGAAGTGCCCCCGGGAGGAAAGCGATGCTTTAGCGCGGGGATCGTCGCGCAGGAATCCGCAATCAGGGTCCGCGACCGGGGGGGAAGCGGAGGAGTGGTGCCTGGGCGAGCGCAGCTGCGAGCCGAGTAGGAGGACACGCGGGCAGACGTCGTCCGCCTTGGGCCCCGCACCGCGGAGAAAGAAAGGGAGAGGAGGAGGCGCAGAGAATGCTCCCGGCTATCCCAGTCATTAACCCCGCCGAGCGAGCGAACGAGCAATAGCGAGAGAGAGAAAAAGAGAGAGGAGAGAGAAGAGAGGAGAGAAGCAACTCGGCGCTCTTTCGTCACGCCCTTAGAGCGCGCGGTAGCCCTCGGGACGTTGCACCCGCGGGACGCACGTCCTTCCTCTGCCCTCCCCCCTGTCTTTTTTTTTACAAGCGGCTCGCGCTTATGGCTTTGCGGGACTTTAACGCCGCGGCGCAGTCAAGGTCGCGCCGAGAGTACAAAGAGACACGGAGACTTTCGATCTTGTTGCGCGGCGCGGAGGGTTAAAAGTCGGAGGATGAGAGCACCGAGGTACCATCTCACCCGGCTGTGCAAAAGCTCTTCCTTTTCTTTGGCTGGTTGTTCCGCCGGTGAACTCGAAAGTGAAACGTGCAATTTTGAGAAGAGCTCGAGTTTTCGAGCGCGTTCTCCGCTTTTTTCAGATCTGACTCCGCGGGCGGGCCTTTTTATAGAGATAAATGTCTTATTTCGAATGCAATGTAGGGATACTTTGTAATTTTTTAAGGATTCTATCGCGAGTATCGCTGCCTCGCCGCGACTTAACAATGAAAGACGTTGCGAGAATCGAGGAAAATTGAGAATAATCCTGCAATTAATTTCGACGTTAAAGACAAAATACGCGTTACATTGACAAATCGTTAAAACCTTCGGCTAATATTCAGAATCCCACGATGGAAATCGTTTTGAGAGAAAAAAATTAATATCCTTCGAAAAGGTACTTGCGTTGTTCCTCTTCCCGTACAATGACCACTTAATTAATAAGGGTTTAATGGAACGGTACCCGCTGGGAGAACTTGAAAATTTATGGCATCCAAGCTCACCTCCTTGTGTGGTACGAGCCTCTCAAAGGAATTGATCGGATTTTGGGATAGCGCGTGAAATATGGTTTCGCGCCTTTTAAAGTCGGTACTTCGTTAATTCGCTCTGGAAGAAAATGAAAAATTCCAATCGATTAATTTGCGCGCACAATGACGCGAGTCAAACGATACCGTCGATATCCACCCACACTTTTCTTATATACCTACTCTTACGTACACGGAAACTTTTTTTTTCAAAGTTACACGAAAGTTTGATTTTCACACTAAAACTGATCATTTCTGTTAGTTCTATACATGTGGTATCGTCACAGAGGAAATGATAAATCCTGATTACACGAGTGAAAAAGGAACAACGTAAGATTGGATCTAATTATTCTCGGGCGCGCCAGTTCTTTCTCATTCGACTCTTAGATCCTATAATTAATGTCGTTCACTCCCAAGGCCCCCGCCAAGTTTTATGTTAATTTCACTAAACTTACGACGTCTTCTAGCTCGATCGCGCCTCGTCCATCTCCCCTCAGTGCGCGTACGAAATCAACGGGGGATTATTTTTTTTTTCTCCCACTCGTTCGCGGATTGCACTAGAAGGGAAGACTCTCCACGGTGCCACGGCGAACGGACGTTTACGACGGATGAGTAATGAATTTAACAGTCGCTATATGTTGGCGCGGTCAACTCCGATAAAGAACTTGAATTCATCGTCGTTTCTATAATATTATGAGGAATGACCTAGTCCGAAAAAAAAGTTATTGCGGATGACGCCTGTCCCGCTTTTACGGAGCCACTCGTCGGTGCGGAAACTAGTCGTCTCTAGCGGCCATTAGATGCTAGACTTTTTTTCTGGTCCACATTGAGATTTATGGCAGTTTGCCCGTAACATGTTTAAACTGTCCGATTGCCTAGGGTGTTCAAAGTTCCGTAAGAGCCTTGCGCTGAATTTCATTCGGCAAAAAAAGGTTGCACTTGATGATGATCTGATTCAGTTTTATTCAATAGCTATGAGAATCTACGTCCAGCGCTTATCATTAAATGTTAATTGTAAATATATATTTTTTCAGAAAAAAATGAAGGTCGGTACTTATATTAATCGAACTGTTTAAAGTAAAACAGTGAGGTATGATAAGATGAAATCGAAAATATTTATACAGACAAATAAAATAATCTGGTTTATTCCTTTTGAAGAAAAGCACCTGAGGAAATATTTGTGATTTTTCAATTTCAAGAGTTTATCTTAAAGTCAGAGCAGTACTTTTTAAGAAATCAGTTAAGATCTAAATGTAAACTATAAATGCCATTTTATAATCTAAGTCATAAAATTATACAAATGGTCCTAACAATGAAGGTACGCGCAATACATTAATGTTTTATAATTATTTAGATTTTAATACACACATTACCCCTTAACACGTGTTTACAACGATGCGTTGGCCATAAAGAGTCGCGAGTTACAGCTCCCCTCGCCTAATGAGAGTCATCAATTAATAAAATCAAATAAGGAGGTAGAATCAAATAAATATCGCTTACAAGAACGATACACGTGTTGTACACGCACATTCAAAATCCAAGACGGTATACCCGCGAAAAACTCGCTATAAATCCCGCGTAACTGCTCTTTAATTTAGTAATCAAGTTACGCGCGATTTATAAAGCCGACGCCTCGCTTTTAAATGAGAGAGAAAAAAGAAACCGCGCGAACGAAAAATGAGCAGAGCCACATCGCGCCGAATCCGCGTGTAATCTCTCCGCGAAGGAATCCCGATGGAAAAAAAGGACGGCCGAGGAACCCCGTGGGAATGGGCGAGGGAGCGAGAGAAACGCGACGACGACGCGCGAGAAAAAGAGTCTGCGGCGTTAAAGTCACCTCCCGCGAGGCATCTCTCTCCGACTCCTTTTTTTTCGACGGAGAGAAAAACAGGTTTGCCGGCGCGCGAGTTTTTCGGCGGGTCGGCGTGCAGCTTCCGTCGTCAGTCATTCGCTCGGCTCGCCTCGACTTCTTTCGCCAATTATTATCCGCCGACGGGAAACTGGTCGTCCGTTTTCCACGAAGCGCGTACTTACGTTGGGCGACGTGACACTATGCCCGGCGCTTTTTACCTCTCGACTTATGGGTGTGCACCGTCGCGGATGCGACGAGTTCGCGGAAAGCGTGTCATCGCGTCGCGCCACGGGAGGATCGACCGGTCGCCGACGGCAAAGCTTATCGCCACGGCCGGCCGCGATTTTTAAGAGGCGTATTACCTAGGCGAGTTTATCCGCTCCCAGCCCGACGGCAAGGCTTTACAGTAATCTTCAAAAGTTAACGATTGGTTAAAGTTGCAATTGAACGAAGATCGCACAAATTTGTTTAATTTTATGATAGATATCGTTTAAGATTTATTCAGTAGCCAAGATTAATGTTGAAATTTAAAAACGGGTTAAGTAGTGACAAAAATATATAGTACTACTAGTTTGCATGTATGAAGAACACGGCTTCTCCCTCCCTTTTTAATTACTCAATTGAACATTTAAATATCGAACTGTCAAATATGTACTTACATCTGTTCCCCTTTAAATTGACAACCAAATTGAATAAAAGATTAATTTTTTCGCTTATTACTATTACACTTATTTATCAAAGGAAACCAGCGAAGTAAAATTCAATTGCTGCAATTGTACTGCAAATTGTTTCAGTCATTAATGATTGACAATCGTAAATGAGCTTAAGGATCCAGATTATAAATTGAATATCTCCGCTTTACGAAACTTATTTATAGAAACTTGACTCCATGTGAAGGGTTAAACTGATAAATCGTAATAAATTGTTTAACCGATTGGAATGAGACAGGCACACTGTGCTTCCGCAAAATTAATTTTCATAGAAGAGGAAAAATCTAAACGAGATATACCCCCGTCGTACTTTCATCTGAAACTAAAGTGTTACAGCACAGCTGTACACCATTCCACGCTCAAATGCATAAAAAAGAAGAAAGTCCATTCGAATAATATCACGCGAGGTGAGCCTCGTCTTAGGAAAACCAGTCGGTGAATTTTTTTCTTTCATCAATCATGATTCAATCCAACTCGCGTGCACGTGCGAGCGCGCGCAAACGTATCAAGGGTCATCGAGAACGTAAAGCAGACGGCGGTGAGTGAAATGGGGACCGTAGAATCGGAGTCAAATAATCGAATCCAATTAAGCCTTTCTTTGCGCGGACGGCTCTCAATAAAGCGAGGGCAGCGAAAAAAAGAAGGAGAAAAGATAAGAGCCGGCTCTCCGTCGGATCATGAAACGAGCCGTTGATTCGCCTCGGCTCCCCGGGAGCTCTCGCGGAGGAGGCTGATTGCTATCTGCGCCGCTCAAGTCACAACGGATGATTGCTCGAGTTAAGGAGCGAGCCCGCGCGCTCTTGACCGCCGCGGCGCTTTCGGACGAAAATTCCATGAATTTCATTAGCCGGCCCTAGCACTTGGGAGCGCGACGCGATACGCGGCCTCGCAGACACGGGCTCTTTAAGCGAGCGCAGGTGCCGCGTGCTTGCGCGTTTTGCAATTTCTGGCAGATATTCATGCGATTGCAAGGCGAATTGAGATTGTATAAAAATTTATTGATTAAAAAAATATTGCGCGGGCTTTGAAAACGTCTCTTTTGCAATTCTCCCGTCAAAGTGTAAGTAAGATTAATTTTGATCATTAAAGTTTGCAGTCTTTCAATGCGAGATTAGCTACTTTAATTAGATGCTATATTTTTTCATTTAATTAATTCTGAATTATGATTATTTCGTAAAATTGTATGTGCATTTATAAATCTTAGCAATTTTTTCTAAAGATTACACACTATGTATAAATTAAAAAGGCAGTAATTACTTTTAAGGAAAATACTTTTTCACAAATGTGGAACTTTATCGATAAAAGTAAAGACACTCGACTGCAAAAGCGATTTTTGTAATTTACAATACTACAGTCGTGAGGAAGTCAGTAGGCAAAACTGCCGAAACATCAATCAACAATATTTATTGAAAATTTTGATTCGTTAAGATCGTTAAGTTCCCTCTACCTTGAAAACAAATTTCAATTATAAGAATTAATTTTACACTTTACCGTCGAACAGCAAAACTTTCATTTACCATGTTTTTCTTAAGCCTCGAATCAATTGCCCAACGCAGGAGCAACGGTTATTTAAAAAATAATTTTGGATAATTGACAAACAGTTCCGGCGAACTCTTTACCGCACAACATTTATTTTTTCGGGAATTCCTCGCATCGTTCCTAAAATGCTAGCGTCGGGTAAAAAAAAAAGAGAAAAAGTATTCCCTCCGTCTCCCCCTCTCGTTGCTTATTATCGGAGATCGCGCGATCGATCGCGGGCCGAGCGGCGCGCCTCAATTCGGCCGCACATATAAAAAAAACTACGGAAGCTATTAGCGTATATATAGCAGATCCAACCGCGTGGCCCCGCTCCTCGCCAATTCGTTCAAACGCAAATATTTTCTTTTCGCAATTCCTCCCCTTTCCTCCGAGGGCCCGCATCTTCCTCGTTTCTTTTTTGCTCCCGCACGCGCGCGCAACGCTCCCAATACTCGATGCGATAATGTAAACTGTTTATCACAAGGACGTAATCTCCCATTCTTATCGATGTATTTTCGGAGGGGCTCGCAAAAATTTTCGGCTCATGGCGGTTATTTTCGCTGCGAGGCAGTACTTACAGCCGATTTTGAAGATCTTTGCGCCATTATGTAAGCTGCTCTTCTTTGTAACGAGCGTTGTGTTATCGTATTATTCTAAATAATGCATGCGCAAGCCTTTTTGTTCAGAAAATTATGAAGCGTTTGTTCTGCGCGTCTTGTACTACCACGTATTCCTTATTTTAAATGACTGCATTGTGTTTAAACAAAAGTGTAGTTTACAACTTCATCCTGAAAAAGTGCAAAGGTTAATAAAATCATGAAAATTTAGTAAATATGGAAAAAATAAATTAAAATGAGAAAAAAAAAACAAAAAAATGTTAATTATTGTGAAAGTTTCAAATGAAACATTCACCTAAAAACAGAAAATGAAATAATTATCAATTTATTTTTATTAGTATTTTTTAATTGTCTTGAAAAAAGAAAATTAGTACTTTATAAATATTGCAGTAGTATATTGCTATAATAAATAAATAAATAAATAAAATTTTCCAATTGCAGTAAAGGTAGAGAACTATACATATTTGATAAAATGGATGATAATGTCAGCATCTATATTATCGAGAAATGGTCACACATATTTATATAATACATTGCTCATTTTAGTTTTGAAATTTTTAACTTTTTTCTAAGACAAACTGAACTTATTTTATATTTAAACAATTTATTTAGAAGCTATTACAATAAGTTTAAAAAAACTAAATAATGTAATAATCTTACTGATAAATTAATTGTAATTGTTGATTTGGTCATAGTAAATAACAATAGTGAATTGTTTTTTTTTAACAATTTAATGTTTTTTTTAATTTATAAACAAAAAATAAATTTATTCAGCTCCTACTCTTTATTTCATTCTTTCTATTCTTCTGTGCCACTCCATTTCTTGAATTGAGTTGCCATGTAAAGTGGGATAATCATAGGGACGCCCAAGAAGACCACTCCATGAATGCACTTTTCCTATAAAACATACATCATATTGTTAATAATCAATTCAATCCTAAAAGTTAATTAGGTGAATAAATGCAACACAGGAATGTGGACACAATAGTGACCTGAAGCATTTTGCCTAAAGTGTGGCTAAAATGTAATGCTAATTTTAATCAGCACAGTATTTTTATAATGGAGATGTTGTAAAACATATGATAAAGGATAAGATTTAACAAAAAACTTTTCAAAACTGTATTCAAACATGTACGGTCTAAAGCGTAATTTGATTTAGATTAATTTCAATATAGAAAAGATTTTTGTGTTATTTTGAAGGGGTTTTATTTTCCATGTGTCTGCATGGTTTAAATAAAAATTTGTTAATGTTTTTTAATATTAATATTTTAATATATTCTTTTGTATGAAAGTCATTCTTTCATATTAAATCATAAGATTCATAATAAAGTAACAGATTAAGAAGCTTATGTAAGTATTAATTAAGGAAATTCAGGTCAAACAACATGTCTAAGAGTTGTGTTAATTCCTTTTTCAAATAAACTTATGATGGACCATTGGAATTAAAGAAATTAAATTTACTACTTGCAATTTTAGTATTATTTGGGAAAAATACTCACAAGAAAACTTATTCTCTCTCTAGGTTTACTAGCTATAAATGTTATCGTCTTTGGACTGTTTTTTAAAAGAATCCGTTTATTTAAATTAAGAATTGCTATTCCACGATTAAGCATCATTTTGAATAGATTATTTTTGAATGAATAATTCTATATAAATTAATATTAATTTTAAAAAGAAAAATATTTAATCTGACTGAGACGTTATAATGAAAGTAAAGGTGCAAAACTGCAGATTTAAGATGGCGAATATCTTATCTCGTGTAACTTATCGTGAAACTGATGATACCAGGTAGATATAGATAAGGTTTGCACATTCGCAAAAAGTGAAATTTAATCAGTTTTGCAATTCTATGCTTTGACGATGTTTGTGATTCAATGAAATTACAACAAACAGTGAAAACAATATCGCAATTATGGTAAGTATGTAAAGTTTGATTAATTCATTTAAATGTTTTTGATGTCAATGGAGGCTAAACATTATATAAATAAAAAGTTTAAGCTAGTAAACTATCTAACATGCACAAAAAGGTACTTTGCTTTATAAAAAACAAAACTTTAAGGTTTTAAATTCTTATGCCTACTAAATTTATAGTGTTTTATAATTTATTCTGCTGCCGGTCGCCATTTGTTCAAGTTCATGGCGCAGTATAATGGCACTATCAGTGGTACCGTTAATATAATCATACCATGTACCACTTTTTCCTGTTAAAAATAAGATTTTGTTAATATTTGATGCTAATAATATTATCAATGATTCTATTGCTTCAAATAAAAATAAAAAAATTTACTGTTTTTGTATACATGTATATATGTATATACTTGTGTGAATATATCTATACGTATACACAAATTTATATATTTTACAATATATTGAATTAGATGAACGCGTCATACTATAATTTAAAACATTATTTAATAAATATTTACTAGCTGTCATCATCGCCAAAGTCATACTTTTTTGCGAGAGACTAAAACATAACCTTACATCCTACAACTGAAAAATCAATGACTATGGCAAGTTTGTAAAAACAAAGTTCTAAAATTTTCGATGTAGCATCAAATAAATGTTTCAGTTTAATATATGTACATCATGTAAAATATCATAAAATCATACACGTTACGTAATAATCGATTAGCAGAAGATTTGAGACGCGCAAAAT
Organism: Eurytoma adleriae; assembly: GCA_900480045.1. Lineage (NCBI taxonomy): Eukaryota > Metazoa > Arthropoda > Insecta > Hymenoptera > Eurytomidae > Eurytoma > Eurytoma adleriae. The sequence continues at coordinate 125,565 of UXGC01000075.1, forward strand.
TCTTACCGGGAAAGAGATTCGTGTTCTGGGCTTCGAGGCGATGTAGGTGGCTGTGCGGGCTGGTTGGCTCGCCACGCTCACGATTTTTGGGGCAATTTTCGCCACACTTTGAACGCCGTACATTTTGCCTTCTTGTGCTTTTTTCGAAAACCAAAACTCCTGATCTTCTTTGTCGGAAGGTAGATCCGTCACAGCAGTTCAGAGAAAAACGATGTTGCTGGGGAAGCAGTCGCAAAGGAACTAGGAATACGCGAGTCAATGAACTGCGCAACTTCGCAGTTCATTTGTTGAAAATTCCGTAAAAACCATTCCTAGAAATGTATTTGTCAGATTGTTTAAAAGAAATTAAACATTTTTTATATTTTAGTTTTATTTTTATTCTTGATTCTTTAGAATGAGGCTAATAACTAATTATGTTTTTGATGAAAAAAGTTTCTTTGATTCACGTAGTTCTGAAAAGTCTAATATTTGAATAAGCTTTAAATTATTGACCGTCTTTCTATTATAGTAACATTTATAATATATAGGTTTGTTAATGTACATATGCGTAAAATTATTAAAAAAGTAATTTAATAATTTACCTAAGTTTAAAACAATAATTTACAAATTGAGCTATTCGTTTACATATAAATTTTTAATAATGATATAAATAATAATAAATAAATTATTATATTAAATTATAATCTTATTAGTTGTTAATAGTTATTCGCGAATATCTTATTTAGTCATTAATTTACGAGATATAAATACAGAATTGGATAAATTGTTTATTAATTCTATATGAAAATGTTTTAAGTTTATACAATTCATATTTAACTAAATTTTTATGAAATATTATTATTAGAAATATCTTAAAAGAAAAATTGTAATAACAAATTGAATGAAATAAAAAAACGAATAAGCATACAAATTCATTTTGGTAAAAACGAATATTTTCATTGAGTATATTGAATGTAAACAAGGAAGTTTGTGGGCACCTAAGTTTGAAAGCAGTTAGTCAATCGGAATGAATCTGTTCAAGAGAAATCTAGGGAGGAGAATAGAAAAAGAGAGAGAGAGCGATATGTTTTTTATTGGGGTCATCCGAGCCCACAGATACAACACCTACGTACACCCACACAGGCACATGTTTTTGATTCATAAAGTGTGTTCCGTTGGGGAAAAGTGACGCCAGTTGAATTGCCCGGGAAATTCAAAAGTAGTGTTTTGGATTAATAAATACGTTTTATTTATATATAGCTTTTTGCATATTACATATACAGACTATATGATTCACACAAAACATTAACACTTACGTGTACATACTTATTCATACAAAAACATCCACATTTTGAGCAGAGTACATATTGTTCACAATTAATGTGTAACTACAGACAATTTGTTAAAGAAAAGTAAAGTAAAAGGTGCCTTAGCATATGTATTTTTTGATAAATAGCATTATTACAGTATATTCATCGACTTTTGAACGTTTGGCGAATGTTTATTGAAAAAATCAGCCCCACCTACAGCTCATAAGCGGCGATGCCGCGTGTGACGCAAGCACCCCCGCGCCGCCGAGGGAACGCACTCGAGCTCGCGAGTCGCGAGCCATCTTCGCGAATGCATATCCCTAGGGTGCATTCGAATGTAAACATGGCCGCCGGTGTATTGTGCGACGAGTTTGACGAGCACTTGCGCGGCAGGAAGAAGGACGGAGGAGTCCCGCCTGCTAGAACGTAATGAGCCCTCGGGATAATGCTCAGCGAGCACCCAGGTAAAGTGCGCCCTGGGCAAGTGTCGCGCCCGCGTACCAGTGGTCCGCGCGCCTCCCCCGTTGCGCGCGAGTCCTCTGCGCGGTGGCTGCTGCTCTCCAGCTACGCTAGCAAGTCGCGCGAGGCGCGGAGGTAAACACCTGGAGAGGTGCGCGCGGCCCAGGACGGCTCGCGCTTCGTCTCCCACCGACGGCGGGCGCAGCGGAACGTCGCGACGCCCACGCGCGACTTATTCGTGTGCATATCGTGTGTATATCATCGGGCGCGCGCCTCGCCGATGTAGGTCGGGCCGAGAGCTGTTGGACCGCGGGTTGACGTGCGCGCGCGGGGGAACGAGCATCGAGTGTCGCGAGTGCACGGAGCAGATATGCCGCGGAGCCGCGACGGGCTCGAGCCTCCCCGAACGGTCAGCTCGGCAGCGCACCGTCCCAGCTGACGGACGACGGAGCCGGGCCCAGCCCTCCCTGGCGACGCTGGGGACTGTCGACGCGCTGCGGCGCGACCTCCCGAGTTGCCAGCGTTTCTCGTGTATATCTTGACGTTTCGGCAGCGATCGAGTGTCGCGCGCGCCTGGTGTTGTGGGTGGATGTAGTCAAGTCACAGTGCTTCGCGATTGCGGTCCCCGTGGGCCGCGTGAGTGCGCGACGACGATGTGCGCGTCGACGCCCGTCGTGCTGGGTGTCTGTTAGGAGAGCAAGTGGAGAGTCTACACCATGTAATGGAACAACTTTTTTTTTAATTACGATTGCGACCTATCACTTTGACCGTCTTTACGTTCCCTTTTGTGAATCGATAATTTTTGTTTGAACGCCGTTTCCCATTGATTTTCCGCCGTGTTTACGAATTTATTCGATGATTGCCCGCTCCACCTTTCTCCGATTAGACTCACGCGAATACTTAGATAGCTTGTAAGGATATTGAAAACTCCACCATACTTTACTTTGTACTTACTTTCAAGGCTTTGATATGTGTCCTTAAAATTATTGATTACGTTTTATTAAGGTATACGAAATTAATTTGTCAATTCAAAATTTTCAGCTCTTAATATTAATGGAATCTCAGTTGGAATAGTTATTTAAATTTTGTGAATTACTGAATAATATTAATTAAATTAATTTAACAAACATTTAAGATTCATATAGCTAATAGGACACTGACATAGATTCTATAAATATTTTTAATTACATCTTTTTGCAACCATTAATATACTCTTTTATTGCTTTTATCTTGTTGTGTAATACTTTTAAATCTTACTTTTTAAGATAGTCTGCTTCTTTTATTGTTTTTAAATATTTGGATTAAAGTTTGTTTTTCAAGATAAATGCCTTAGACTACTGAATGGTCTCTTTGTTTATATTTCAGAAATTGTGGGAAATATTCTAAGGTTTTGTTGTAGAAAACCTAAGTCAAATGCTAAGTAGGTATTTTAGGATTAATCATGTTGGTTGATAGGTATTTTTTCTAAGTAGAATTATGTTATTGATTATAATAGGTCTTCAGAAAAATTATGGTACTATTAATCCAGGTATGCTAAAGAGTAAAGTTGAACAGGATTGTTTTCATTTAAAAAAACAATTTAAAATGTGAGAATATTTCATTTTTATTCAAGATTATTACACTTTTTATCTCAAAGTAAAATAAAAACATGTGAGAGAAATATTCCAAGGAGATATACTAATATCAAGTTGTTTAGTCATTTAATGTTTCCTTTTTTGCGAGTTTTAATTCTTTAAGAAATTATATTCAAAAGTGAATGTAAAATATACATATAGAATTTATTTTTGTTAAAAACTTTTCTTTTAATCTTTAACTTCTATTTAAATGTATAGGCTGGTGTCTGGGTAAGAGATGAACGTTTTCCGGGCCTTAATCCCGTGTGCACTGCAGCGCAGTGGCGAAAGTGGAGTTGGTGGAGAAGCAGACAGCAGCAGTGGCAGTTGCTGGTTCACAGGAAGAGGACAGAACAATGATTCACGTATGACACATAGAATGGGAGCATCCGCCTCTTCGAGCCTTGTGCCCATCGGAGGAGATTCGGTGCAGGCAGCCCGGCTCTCGGCCTCCGGAAATTCTGATCCACTGAGTATAATTGTCAGGTAAAATGAAAATAAATAATTTTTAAAAAAATTTTATTTAGAATTATTTTAGATGCATTTAGGATTTGAAACTTAGTTCGTGAACTTCACACATATAAGCTATTGCCAGTTTTACTCCTTGAATGTAATCAGTGATGGAAATAGATTCTGTATTCGTGTGATGACAATCATTTGGGCCACTACAAAATAATGTTTTGATTACAATTATCACTGATTAATTTTGATATTATTTTGAGTGTACCTTATTGGCATTACAATCATATTACTGGCAGGGCAAGCCAAATGACATGCTGAAACTGCAGGTATTGTTTTACCTTCTGCTACATAAATAGGTGGCTTTCCATACACCTAAAATGAATAGAAATCTCAATATCATATCATTCTGTAATATTTTGAAAAGTGTCTTTGCGTTATTTATAAAAATAAAAATTATAAAAACTTGTTACTCTTTTAATAGCAGCAGTTGCTGCTTGAAAGTGGTCGGACATGGGATCTTCTTGCCAAGGGTCAAAACCTTTTTTTAGTTTTAAAATATATGTATTAGCACTTTTATAGCGTTCCCATAGCTTTGCAATTTGTCTTTTAAATTGCTGATAAACTCTATCAACCTTTTGATTAGGTACTAAACGAGCTGAAAATACTGCTGCAATTCTATTAAGGGTTTATTTTTTTGTATTACTTAAATATGTATAGGAAAAAGTTTCATTAGATTCAAAATGTACTAACTTATTTGGTATTGAAGAACAGTCATCTTTATCTGCAAGGGGTGATTTAATATGAAATGCATGTACAGAAAAACTTGGTAAACAAGTTTTATGCATAACAAGTCTAGATGGCTTTTCTTTATGACAAAAAAATGCTACACCAGTTTCTTTCTTAAGATCTTCAATTGGGCAGTATTCTTTTTCACATCTTCTTAAGTCCTCTTCTGTGATTGGTCTTACATCTTTTGAAAACTGAAGCAAACAAAACTGATAATATATAGAAATGTCATAGCAAGTTAGATACTATTTCAATAAAATAATTTACTTCGGGTAGATCAAGATTTCCATGTTTATCTAGGAGAGATCCAACTATATTTAACCCATCCATAAGAGGTTGATTAAAAGCTCCACCATAAGTTCCACCATGAATTCTTTTATTTCCACAAAGCACATGTAATGAAAAAAGAATAAGACCACGGGAGCTGTATTTCAAGCAAGGCATTTCATTTATCCTTTTATCAATTGTTAAACAAACATATTCTACATTGCTGAAAAAAGTACGTTTGCTTCTAATGGCATTGAATAAGCTTTTGCTGCAAGATTCTGAGGTTGCCTCAATTAAAAATTTAATGTTTACTGGGATTTCAATTTTAGCTTTCTTGTAAATCTTTAGAGCATTGAACCAACATAACAAAGGAGCTTTATTATCTGAAACACCACATCCATATAATCTTCCATTTTTTTCAAACAACTCAAAAGGAGACTGCTTATCACTCCCTGTGCTTTTAGGAGATAAAGTATCTGTAAAGAATTTGCATTTAGTTAACTGAGAAGTGTGCAAAATTTAGTCAATTATCTTTAAACTTTAGGGGGTCAAACCTATGTTTCCATAAACACATATCGTTTTGCATTCTTCATTTGTAAATAGATTTGCGAATAGAACTGGTGGAAGATCTGAGTCATCTTTGCTGTTCCCATCGACTACATCAATAACAGCTCCAAGGTCTTCTAATGTTTTTGCGCAATATTCAAACTGGTTAAAGTGTTAAAAGTTAATAAATTCTCTCCTGCAGCACTTAACTACAAATTGTTACCATTCTTATAATTTCTTTATGGTTATCAGAAGGATTGAATATTGATGGTATTGAAACCGCATGTTTCAAGTCATTGACTATTTCCTTTTTGTGCTCATCAATTAGTTTAAACAACTCTGGAACCTTAGTCAATGGTGATATTCTTTCATCATCTTCAATCTCCATTTTTAATCTTTTTTGCACACAAAATAAGTAAAACAAACAATAAATAATATTTGGAAAAATGTCAGTTTCAATTTTGACTGACCAGCAGCACACTGAGTATATGTTCACATCATTCAAAACTAACTTCATTAATATTTACATATATTTTACATATAAAATGGTATTACTATTATTATTATTATCATTATTTTTATTGTTATGTTTGCGCAAAGTGATGCTTGCAATTATAATATTACAATTTCTAAAAAACTGCACCGATCTATTTATTTAAAAATTTTTAATTTTATAAATTTTCTGCGTTAACGTCAGTTGAAGTAAAAAGTGTAGATAGATTTTAAGCATTACTGTAACAAAATTAGAAGGAACAAAATTTCACGAAAGGCTCAAACGTTTTATTATTTTTTCAGAGAGCGAAAGAAGCGCGTGACGGGATTTGCGACGCTTCGCAAGAAGTTCATAAGGAGGCGGAGGTCGTCCAAGGCCTGCGATCACGGGCGCATGATTCGCGAGCTGGTGTCGACCTGGAGCCCCCTCGAGGCGAGCGCCCTGCTCGAGGAGTACGAGGCATTGGCCGCCCTCAAAGACCTCCACGTGCAGGCGGAACTGGCGCGGCCGCCCGCTGCCACCTTCAAGCAGGACCTCTCGACCCTCTACGACTACAAGTACTGCACCGACGTCGACCTCGTCTACAGAGGCGCCTGCTTCCCCGTTCACAGAGCCCTGCTGTCGGCCCGATGCCCGTACTTCCGCGACCTACTCGCTGGCTGCCCCGGTCAGTAGTTTTACTTGAAATTTCGTCGTAGTGAGGAAAAACAGCTTTTTTGTGAACACGAGTTCGTAATTTCGAGCAGAACGAATCGAGTCAGATATTATTAACATTTAAATAAAATAAAAGTTGTAGTTCAAATGAGAAAATTTTTTGTATGAATTTATTTGTAATTTTAAAAAAAACTCAATTTTCATTTTGCAATTTCGCAAAATATTAAAAGAAAATCTAGGAAGAGAAGAGGTAACAGAGGGGTTTTCGCATTTCATTTAAATTTAGATTTTACGTTCTTGTTTAAAGGTCAGTGTAATACATTTTAGATTTGTTCTGCTTGACATCAACTCGTACTTTTAAAATTTTTCTTTTTGCTTGAAAAAGACAATTAGAAAATTGCTGAAACATGATAATTACTTATAAAGAAGCTACTTCTAAATTATTGTCTTACCCTAAAAAACTGAAAATTAGAAACTCTATTTAAAAGTTTTTAAACGAGATCTCGGATGCATTTTGATGTTTTAAATTCATTATGAAATCTCTATATTTTTTTATAAGGACTTAATGTGAGAAATTATTAGTTTTTAAATGATTTATAATGATTTCAGGCTACGGTGCTCGAATATGTTTGGAGTTGCGGAGTCACAACATCGAGGTGTCGATGTTTTCGGCACTGCTGCGTTATCTGTACACGGGTGATGTGTGTACGCACGATGGCACGCTCGACGCGAACTTGCTTCGCCGACTGGGCGAGGAGTTCGGCAATCCAAATCCCCTCGAGCACGATTTGCGCTACCTGCTTGACACAGGCAACTACGCCGACGCGGCCCTTGTATTCACCTCGGACAGCGATTACCAAAGACCGGACAGCGGCAGTTCCGAGTACGGCTTCAGGCCGAAGCTCGAGCTGCCCTGCCATAAAGCCATACTCTCGGCTCGATCGCCTTTCTTCCGCAACTTGATACAGAGGCGAACGAGGTCGGGGGAGGACCACACGGAGCGCGCGCTGCACATACCCACGAGGATAGTACTCGACGAGTCGGTCATACCCAAGAGATACGCCCACGTTTTGTTGCACGCCGTTTATTTAGACACCGTCGATCTGTCGCTCATACTGAGGGGCGGTGGCTGTGGCAACAGCGCAGGGAGCTTGGGCGAGGTAATGTTCACGCTTATCTCGAGTAATATTGCTTTAATGATAATAGTTGAATTTATTAGGCGGATTCAATCAATAATGAATCAATGTTTTATCCTTACTAAAACTGATTTTTTTTTTAAAGTGACAAACGATTAGAAAGAATTACGGTATTAATTAACCAAATTATATTATTTTAAACTATTAAAAATGTCGAAAAAAAATTCGAAGAATTGATATTTAATGAACTGTTCAAGGTTCAGGCGTTAACACACACGGGTCGTATGCGACCAAGTCCATTGGAAGAAGCCATGGAACTGTATCAAATAGGGCGGTTTCTTGAATTGGACATTCTCTCACAAGGCTGCGAAGATCTCATTTTAGAGTGGCTCACGTTAGATTCACTTCCAATGGTACTCAGGTATGTCAAATAAAAAAGTAAAATACAAGGTGTAAATAAAAAGAACAACAATAAGCTGGCACGTATATGACCAAATGACTTGTGTCACAGATGGGGCAGTCAGCCTCACGGTTCGGCATGGGTACATCGACAGGCGTTGCACTACCTCCGTGAAGAGTTTCAACCAGTGGCAGCGTCACCGATCTTACATCAGCTTGATCACGCGCACCTGTGTGACGTCCTGCAAAGTCATTTCTTGCAAGCGAGCGAGCTCGAGGTGCTTCAGGCTGTACTCAAGTGGGGCGAGCAAGAGCTCGTTCGGCGAATGGAGGATCGGGAACCCAACTTGCTCAGTCACACAGTGCATTCTGTGGCAAGGAAAGGGGTAAAAAAGCGTGACCTTAGTGATATCGAGCTTAGGGAAATACTCAGTGAACTCTTGCCGCTCGTTCGAATGGATCACGTTTTGCCTCCGAACAATGAAATACTCACTCAGGTTAGTACTGCACGGATAATCTCTAGTGTTGATTAAAAAAGTGCAATGATTATTACTGAGATATGTTAAAATTTTCAGGCAATAAGAAGAGGCTTGGTATCTACTCCACCAAGTCATATGATAGGAGACGAAAGGGAGAATTTACGAATAAATGCTTGGATAAGAGGAGGGAAAAAGAATGGATTGTTTGTACGGCCTCGTCTTTTTATGCCATATTATGAAGAAATCAAGGTAAATTATTGAAAGATAATATTTGTTTGTAAATTATTTATTTTAGCCAATTTTGTTTATATACAATATAACGACTAGTTTTTGGATTTTTTAAATCAGGCTCTAGTCGAAGAACAAATGATTCAAGAAGCAGAACTGGTAAGGCTTAGAAGAGCTCGATACATTCCTGATATTCCTGATACCTTGTATATGGTTGATGAAAAACCGAGGGTAATGGGAACTGCTGGAGTTGACGTTTTAGCAGCTGCTCTGCCCGGTGATTAACTAATACTTACTTTTTCACACTATATATATATTTTATATATTTTCTTACTTTTTCATATAAATATTTACATTTTTTATTAATGCGATAAATACATCAACAGTGCCAGATTCGGCTACCATGGCAGCGATGTTAAAGCGGGAACAAAAACTACGACAATCTCCCGGTTGTCAAAGAGCCATCAGCCTACCTTTGTCGTCACGATATGAAATCAATAGACAACTGCGATTACGAGTTGTCAGAGAGTTTAACTTGCCTGACGCGGTAGCCGATCTTCTTGAAGTGAGTAGTTGATCTAATTTTATCCATTAAAACTTTCATAATTCCAATCCTACAGAAAGTGTCGTACTACTTAAATATCACATATCTCTGCAGTATCTTTTATGTGGAATGGATTAGTGTAAACAATTTTACTTTTTTAGAGAAGTCTCCAATTGTACAACAACAATTATACATATTATCACATAGTCCTACTAAATAGTTTCTCATACAGAATCGATTAAAGAATTGATCAGCCTTTTAAAAATATTTTGATAATTATATTCTCACCGAAAAGTGTGTTATTTCGAGAGAATATGTTCTTTTTGTATATTGTTGATCAATTTTAATTAATAAACTTAATCTACAATCTATTCTATCAACCATCCATTTTTCGCGAACGTTTGTAAGACGTGAAGTAGTTTGTCTTCGTAGAGTTGACCTTTACCGATGTTCAGAAAGGCTTCCTCATTCTTTATACTGTTGACATCTGGTGCAGAACCTCGCATCGCTTTGATTACTTGTACCATCATAATGCACTGAGGGAACTTGAGCGGTGCACATTCCTTCAGTAGTTGATCGAATATTTCCCTGGGGAAGAGCTGCGTGTCGACCTTAAGAGCTCGCAGTGTCTCTGTGAAGGATTCGTAGTACAAAGTGATCAAATCGTTGAGATTATTATCAATATTTTCTTTTCTAGCACTGGATATAAGGAAGAAAATAAGATCCTTCATGCCGTAGTCGTACATGCTCAATTGGAAGTCCACCATCTTCATTCCGAGAATCTTGCCGTTGTTACTGTACCGGAACATCATGTTGTTCACCCAGAAATCGTTGTGCACGAAGGTGCACCAGCGTTCTGAAATCATCAAATCGAGGAGATCTTAATTAATTTTTCAAATAGTTTCAACTTCAGAAATACTTTAATCTCTCGATAGATATTTCTGTCAATCAAATAAACTTTCTCTTACAATTTCTCAAGTCAAATCGAGTGCCAATTACGTAACTTTAAAACTTAAATTAACAGACCCGCTAATCTCATAGAATATCAACTTTCATCTCACCGTTCTTTGCTGCATTCTGCTTCTCGGCTTCCTGGCAGTGCTGAAGTGTCTTCATAACTTTGTCGATGTGAGGCTTAGCAAGATCCATCTTCTTTAGGTTGTCGGTCGCCTTTTTTATCATCTCCGCGATGCATTTGCCAGCGATTTCGTTAGGAGCCGGCACCAGGCCCGGAGCAATAGTGTCCTCGAAGTCCTTGGGATTCCTCTCCCTGTAGCCGCAGGTAATGGCGTGAAGCTTCGCAAGCTCGCGCACGCCGTACTGCATATGCTCCAGGTCCATGCCCTCGATACGATCCTGCGTAGAGTAGCCGGAAAAGTTCAGGTTCTCCAACACTATGGATGCCTGGCTGTCGAATTTTTCACTACCGTCAAGGCTCATACGGCCGCCATAGTAATTCGGCACCAGCTTTATCAGCTCGTTTTCGGGGATTGCACTGTTCACCTGTAGAATTGAAATGCTTTTAAGTACAACGTTTGTTTAAAACAAAATAAGTTAAAATCTTGTATATAAATAATAATGCACTTTTGATCAATATTAATTTTCAGTCTGATGTCAAATGGAAAGTACTTGTGTTAATACGAACTTGTAGCTGTAAGAATGCTGGTGCTATTTTCGAGTAGAAGTAAATCTCTTTCTGGAAGCTCATAGGGCTGTTGAAGAGGTCGAGCAAATAGTCGGATCTGGGTGGCATTTTGCAAACCAAATGATGCTCTTCCGGCTTTCCATTGCGCGTGACTGTAACGTTCACGGCCAAGATTAGGCTGCCGAAATTCTCACCGGGATCCGTCAGGTGCTTCCAGTCGTTTACCTTCACCGCGAGTGGTGCGCCCAGCTTCTGCTGGAGCAAACCCTCTAGGTCTTGCAGGGGTAGAGCTTCGCTTAATTCTGGCATTTCTGGCGAAATAAAATGTAATTTTTCTTTAGTCTGGCTCGATTGGTCATTTTGTTCAATAAGTTAAACTTAAAAGCGATTCGGCGTATCTTAAAAAATATGTCTTGTTTATTCTCTATAGCACGTGCGGTAGTTCAGATAAAAAAAAAAAACATTTTTTACGCATCGTTTGCATCAAGAGGAAAGAATTTTAAACAAATATAAAATTAGAGGTGAAAAAAATAAAATTCCTCACAATTAATCAAAGGCTATTAACATTCAAAAGGTCTCTTATCGTCGCGGTTGAAAAAGCTCCAAGGAAAACTAGCGCGACAAAGCGACTGTTTATACGGCAGCTTTTGCGATCTCCCACGGAAAATCGATAAATCAAACCATTGCGACGAGGAATCAATCAATCCTTCCGATTAATGAAACAAAAAAGACAAAAGAAAATCGCAAAAATGCAGAGCGCATTGAAAAACAGCTCGCGCTCGCGCGCCTCGTGCGAGCGGGAAGCCTTTTGTCGCGCGTGCCTCGTACTCAATTACTCATCGAATTTTTTTCCCGCGATGCAGAAAAACGTGCGCCCCGGCGTGCAGCGTATACCTGCGCGGCGGAAAAAAAATAAAGCGGCGTCGAAACTCGACTCGTCTCGGCGCGTGGTGTCGATTCTCCCGGACTGACGATGATTCAATAACGCGTCCATATTTCGCGAGATTTGCGGTATCGCGGTTCACGGCGCATTCTTCTCCAGCGGCTCGATTAATTATGCATCGGTCCGGAGGAGCTTGCAACGTGGCCCGGCGCGCGGCACTTTGTTTTTCTCCGCAAGCTCAAATTTCGGCTCGCGTGATCTGAAACGACGCCTGATCGTTTTGCTGTTTTTGCCTCTTAGGCACGATTTAACCGAGGAAACGTTCATTGCGAAAATCGAGTATTGGTCGTTCATTAAGTAAATTATTGATCGCACTGTTGATAACACTGTCTTCAATAAGAATCGCGATAATACATCGCTAGCAAAGATAGTAGAGGCTAAAAAAATGTTTTCCTTTATTGCTTCCTGTCTGAAGTGTGAATTTTTTTTCCAAATCTAACTTGATAAATCTCAATAAAATAGGTGTAAATCATTGATTCTTTTGTATTTAATTATTAGAGTCGATTTTTTGTTAATCGATGATAAAAAACTATTTTTTTTTATACGATTGCAATCATAGACTTCAACTTACTTTTAATGCAATCTGTCATTAAAAATTTATAAATTAGTTTCCCTTAAGGCGGAAATGGATATTAGCCAAAAAGCAAAGCCCGTGAAGTTTTGATCTTCGAGTATGCTTTACGCGTTGATTATTTACTAAATAGTTTTAAAAATAACAATTAACGCATATTGTTCTTGGAACATTTAGGCTGAGTTGGTCCTTCTATTCCAAGCAGACTACATTCTCTACTGTCATTATTTTTTTTTATTACATTTAAACAAATTTTCAGTAAAATAAAGTTAGATAATTGAACTTTCATTACGGACTTTGAGAAAGTGACGGATCTACCTTACATTATTGTTCCCCAATGACTAATCCATCTTACCAACACCTTAACTTTTTTCGTGTATAACTAGTTGAAGCTGGACTAGTTCACGATTAATGAGGAGTAAGATAGCGTATCGTCGAGTTAGCTCGGTAAATACTGAATTTAGATCGCGCTCAAATATACAACTCAAATATGCGCGGAGATTCGCCGGTACGTCGTACTCCCTCGATTATTGTTTTGAAGCGTGTGAGTAGTTAAACCGGCCGTCGACAGCGACAATCGAGGCGACAGGTAACCCAATGCCCGCCGCCTAGACTAATCCAATTGATGCTAAGAGCATAAGGGGATAGAAGAGCAAAGTTTCCGCGGCCCCGTGACGACGTTACTTTTCTGCGCCAAGTTTATTTTGGCTCCTACCGTTTTGGACGCTCCTATTGCTTGGTCTAAGAATGAATTCGCAATCGACGAGGTCTTAAATTTATTAAGCACTTATTTTATCACCCGGCGATCAAGTTCGTCTGATGTGCCTACTCTCTCTAAGAGATTTTGTTGTGGTTCCTGCCTTTTTATCTTGCAAGTTTAAGATTTTTTATTCGGAGCATGAATTTTACCAACTTTTACGTAATGAGTCATGCTATAAATATCCAAAATAGAATAGTTTTCTCAGAGCTTAAAGCTCAAAGTTGCAAGCTCAGCTGCAGCAAACGCAACTGTCGCTAATGTATGATTCTAGTACATTACTTTGCATACGTAGGCATGAGTTTCAATTATTTTACATTGATTTATGTTTAAACGTTACTTATTAATAGAATCAATACACAATACTTTTCCGTACAATTGTATGTGTAGATGTTTACACAATTAATTTGTTTGATAAATGCAGTATGTTTTGCAATTAAAAATTAATTTTCATTTATAATTTAAGCACTGGATTTTGTACCATCTACTTGTAACTTTTGTTTTAAGATTATATAAAAAGCATATTTTAAGTATTTAAGATAAACAATCAATTTAATGTAATCAATTTTTGTAAAATTGATCGCTGATGCATATTATCGTACTAACGATGAAATTATAATTCAATTAAAAATTGAAATTTCACGAATATCACGGTAAAAGCTTCATTGAATATTTTCGTTATAAGCAAATTAATTAATTGGATTCCTCCCAGGACTGTATTATTAAATTACAGTAGATTAAATAGTGTATCGAATAGCAATAATTCAAACGTAATAACAATTGAGGAGTAGCAATAAAAAAGAAACTTAATTAATGCAACGCGATAATCATCTGCGCGAGGCATCGACTTCTTCGGGTAAATGATCTAACAGCGTTGGTTGAACTTCTGTTTTTTTTTTATAACCGTAATTATTGTTCCATTAAAAGTACGCTAGAGCGATGCAATCGTACGGTTATTATTATATAAAACTGTTCAGTTTCCGCGTGTGGCGTTACTCCGGTCAATTCATCAACGTACTACGAATCGACCATGCAATTCTCATTCAAGCGTCCTGACAGTTGCGTAATCTCTTAAAAACGCGAGGAAGAGACACGCGCGGGTCCGTCTACATGTCAAACTGTTTTGCTCGCTTGTCATTCTGCAATTGTCCGACTGTTTTTCCTGCGCCTCTAAATGAGAAATTTTTTTTTTATTATCGCTAATTGAACGTTAAATCGACAATTAATCTTAATTCTGATTATTGATTAGTGTAACGTAAATTGGTTGAAATTGTACAAATTTAATGATGTTCTAATGCAACTTTTAGTCTAATAATATGCACTTTTTAATAATGCTCGTTTAATGGATGTGCTGAGTAATGAAAAGGTAGCGAAAAGTGCATACGTACGAGAATATTGAAGAGTGAGGTTTTGTGGTTCTTTACAATAACTTCTTCTCGCTAACTAAATGTTAATGGATTTAACAAAGTGCGGTAAATGAAAAAATTATTTTTAAGCTCTCAACAATCTACCATTCAAATGAACAACTTTATCTTGTTTTTTTTTCTTCCGAGCAGATAAGTATGCGAGTTTGTGCAAAATAACGTAAAATGAAAAAATTAAAGTTGGAAATTAGAAAAATTTATAATTTGTTCTAGATCAGCCGGTATAAAAAGTAGTAAAAACAAGAACGATTTTCTCGAGTGTTTCAAAACTAAATTTTGCGACTACTGCGCTCGATTAATACTCAATGGTGTACGTGAGCGGTGGGTTAATTGTCAACTTATCTTTGCGATATTTAGCAAAGCGTAAAAGCGAATTTCGTAAGAAGCGACAAGCGACGAACAAGGTAATAATTAGGCCCAACAATGACCAGCCGAACATTTCAATTTAATTATTTCGCGGAGTCCCGCTGGCTTTCGGTCGACGCGATGCCGCTCTACTCACGTTTTTTGTCGCATATAAATTACCGCGGACTACTTAAAATTTAGGTAATTCAAACGGAAAATACATTTCTTTCGTTATCGCCGCCGTAAAGTTTTTGTTACAAATTCAATATGCGCGCTCGCGAGCGCGTCTGATACAGGCAAGAAAGATCGTTAAATTCCGCATTCTGCGCAATGGTTTTCTCTGGAATAATATCCGACGATTAAAGCGTTAAGTCTTTTTCATGATATTTTTCAAAGAAAGTAGATCTAACTGTTCAGTAGAATTTTCTACATCTATAACAATCACCCACAGTTTCCTTGAAAATAACTTAGCATGATAATGGCTATTTGATAAAATAGCTAAAATTTGATTTACTTTAATTTAATTTAGTCAATGTTACTTGCAAAAATGAACTGTAGAAAATCGGAATAAAAATTGCATAAATATTTAACGTAAAAAAAAAATGAAAATAATTATTCGTTATTATGAATATTCAAACAAATGTCGTCGATTTTGTCTTTAAAGTAACAGTGCTCTTTGAAGCAGCCTCTGCTTGGACTATGTTTTATGAGCTTAATAGCTATTGAAAAGTCGCCTATATTGACGTGCTCTTTAATACTGCGTGTGATGACTATTAAACAGTACTAGACTCGCATTGAGCGTAGAAAAAAAGTGTAATTTCATCATTGTACATGATTGGCGGAATCAAATGCTAGAAATAGTGCAAGCGTGAATTTATTGGTGACTGAACTCTTGCATTCAGTTCCGAGGAAAAATTTGATTTGTTGACTCACTTCCACTAATAAATCTCATTATCAACGAAAAACGACGCTACTATTTCAGTGTAATTTAATGCATTTTACCCATACAAACAGTGCCAATCTTAATTGCTGCTCAATGCAGCTCTGCCATGTTAGTGGTTTATTTGCATGCAAATTTTAAATTTCAATGAAAGCATGACATTCAACTTAATTTTATCAGCATTATGATAACGCTAGACTCGTCTAATTGTTCTGTTTCACAATGTTATTTAGTTTATCTCAAAACAATTAAAGCGACAAGCATTTAAAAAGTAGTTTCTTGCACTACAGTCGAAAAATAAATATAAAAATAAAAAACGGTATTGTCGTACGTAAATAAAATTGTTATAAATAATCTTTACATAGAATCAATGAATTACACTAAACTAATGTGATTAAAAAAATAAGACACATTTATTTCTGCACTACTAATGTCGCTGATCACGTGTACTGACACTTAGCCCTTCAATCTTAAAAAGAGCGCTTTCCGCATTCGAACGGAGACGCGTGGCATTAATAATTTTTAAATGAGCCATGCGTGATTAGCTCGTTATCTATGAGCGCATCGTCGCGCGCACTTCGGCGACCACGAGCTCGCCGATAAGTCGGAGAAAAAAGAGCAATGCGAATACAAACCCCGTGGACACTTGAAGCACTGTCGGAGGAGAAAAAATCGCGGAAGACGTGAGCGCCGGGGTCTCGAGCGGAGCTTAAATACCGCTGGTACTTAATAAAATGATCCTTGCGACTGGTGGGTCTGGCACGCGCAGCTGGCTCTCGCCTCACCCCGGTTTTATCTTTTGGACGCCGTTGGCGATGCGCGCCACTAATGTACACCACACGCTTGCCGGGAGGCGACTGCCTCGGTCGCGGGTCTCGAAAACCGATTTAAAGGCGCGCGCAGCGAGCGCTGGCACCGTTACGTCACGCGCGCGGCTCGCGCGCTTTTCGGAAAATTCACGCGAGCCCGACTTTTGCGCGCGAGGGTACAACGAGCCGCGCACTTTCTAATTAATTACCCGGGGAGATGACGGGAGGATCGAGCGGGAAGGTGCACTCGGTATTTCCAGCGTCGGTGGATTTTTTTTCTTGCTGCGGGGGGAGACGATTTCGACACCGAAGTTCGTGCTGCGAGCTCTTTTTTCTTCTCCGGCGGGGCACGGGATTCGTATAGGTTGCGAGTGGAAAATTGACGGTTGAGGTCTAACGTGATGATTTGGTAGAGTTTTGTTGCGATTGTTCTGTTTTTAGTCAATCTAAAATATCGTGTCACTCTTGTATGAGTTTACATTAGATAACACACGTAATACCTAGGAGTCAAATAATTCATAATTAATGCGAGGGGATCAAGTACTGTAAAAAATTTGTTTTTCATTTTTAGTAACTACATTAATGCAAAAATGTATAGCCTTATAAAGAATTATACATTTTTGTTCCGCGCTTAAAAAACAACAGGAAATACTATTCATGTGCTCGTAAATTTCAGTTTGACAATGATAAAAAATATGCCAAATAAGCATTTTCGACTTTTTGTGATAAGTGAATCAGAATAAAATTCACATCACTAGAAAATTCATAAGCGTTGCGAGTACATTTTTTTTAAACTGTGATTGATAAGGAAAAGTCAAAATGTCAAGTTTTGTATAGGCTGCAAGTAACGAAAGAGTTACAGTTGTTCAAGGTAATCGAATTTACATTTTCAGTATGTGGCCATGTTTTATAAAGTTATATGTGCTATTGCCATGTACAAGGTGATTATGTTTAGTTTCTTTTTATCGCAATTCAATATACAAAAGTAATCACAATAAATTAATGTATTGTACATAATGCACGTCTTAAAAATGAATGTTGTATAAAATTATAGTCGAAAAATCATAAATCGGATGTACTTATCTATTCGAAGATGCAATGTTTCCTTCTATTAACAAAAATTTGAAAGTTTATCTTCTCAGACATAATTCAGAATGGAAAGAAGATATACTACGCAATTATGCGCATTGATAGTATGATATACGTGTAAAATATCAGAGAGATATACTATTTTTTCAAATTTTTTCTTTCGCAGTTATCGATCATAATAAAGAATCGTATTATTATGTAAACGCTTTTATACCATTATTAATACAAGTATTAGTAAATATTGAATTTTATCATTCATGAATTTCATTTATTTATAAATATGTGAATGTAACTATAACTAGTTTAAAATTAATTAACAATATTTTGTCAAATTGAAAGAAAATTATTTTACTACGAGCTGTAAACACTAACGAAATTATAATGTAATGATAAATGTAACAGAAAGCATTCCGTTGCGATAGGCTACCGCAGCCACGATATTAATGGCAACTAATCATCAAAAGACCGATATACATTCCACAGGTTGAACCAGTTAAATAGTTTTCAGCATCCGCATATTTCATCAATCTCGATCACCGTTAAATCGCCCACGAATAATTAAATTAAAATTGGTCGATCCTCTTAATAGTGACCCTATCATTAATTTACACCACAAAAATAATAGCCATCTGATAAAGCTAAAAATTATCTATATCAGAACCTCACGACCCAATTAAATGATAAAAGTAAATAAACAAACTTCTTTTTCACGATTTCAGAACGCAGCCTGCTACGGCCTAGGCGAGTCGGACTCGAACTCCGCGAGCGCCGACGAGGACTGCGGCTCGCTGCTAGGCATGGGCCACGGCTGCGGCGTCGGGGGCGTCGGCGTCGGCATGGGCGGCGGCGGCGACGGCGGAAACGGCCTGGGCGCCTCCGCGTCCGCCTGCTACGGGCGCAACATGACGTTCCCGAGGCACGCGGCCTCCTACGGGCACCGGCACCACGAGCTGCCCGCCATAGTCACCGAAGGAGAGAACTACAGACTCGCCGCCGAGGTGAGGCGCGAGCGCTCATTCAATTGGGTCTCATATCCTCCCCCATTTGAATGCGCTCGGCGACGACGGCCGATTATACCGCCCGAGTGTGGGTGGCTCGCGCTTCCAGCTTTTAGCGGGAATTCGCTTTGCGGGGTCATGTCTGCATTAATGCCTGAAGAATTGCGATTATTAATGTATTTTGTGCTTAATGGGAAGATTTAAATGATCTAGTAACGTTTGTGTTTAAATAGTAAGGTTTTCTAATATAATATTTGTCGACAGACATTGAGTAAATTATTCATCAATTTTTTAGAAAACCGGAGATACATTAATTTCTGCAAGTTGTTAGAACAAAAATCACAGGGTTTCATTCAAGTTGTGGTGACATAGTGACATAATGCGATACTTTCTTATTATAAAATAAAATGTATTAATGTTTTTTTTTCATATGTACAAGAGGTTTAAGATAGACAGTGATGTTAGTAGTGGGTTTTTGAAATTTAGATATAGCATGAAGAATTTGATTCTATTGTGCATTGCAAGAATTTTTTGCTCGAACTATAAATGTTTTCTAGAGAGGCAAGATGAACAAGGCTCTAATTCTGTTTCAGTGATTAAAACCACCAATTAAACGATCAATTCTGGTACTTTGCTTGCTGCAATTAAGCATATACCTTGTTGTGGAAAAATAGTTTTCAATTGGTGTCAATGATGTCAATTGCACATTTGATTTAATTCTCGTGTTGTGGGAAAAATGTGTTTCCGTCATTTTTAACTTGATACTTTACTTATTAACATATTTATCATTTTAATCATGAAAATACGTCGAAAAATTATCATTATCTGTAGTGATGATACTTAAATCAGTGAATAAAAACGTAATTAATTAATATTCAAGATTTTCCGATAACTAGGATAATCTACTTGTCAATCGACCACTAGGGCATCATTAATAATTTTATCTCTTTCAAATTCCCAGCAATTTCTTTGATAATTTTTATTTTTTTACCTGTGTAATAGAAACTCGTTTAAAATTTAAAATATTCAATACTCGATCGTTAACATTCGTGTCAAAGTTCTAAAAATAAAAAATTACTAACGATATAATTTTTGCGCAGCATTCGGAGGGCAACTCGTGCAGCGAGGGTCACCTGTCGGGCATAATGCCGGACGTGGCGATGGCTACTGCGTCGTTCGGCGCGCTTCAGCTGGTGGAGCCGCAGGAGCTGGAGCTGGACCTCGGGGACGGTGCCTCGCACTTACTGCAACAGCAGCAGCAGTCGCAGCACCACCACCAGTCGCACCATCGTCACCAGCAACAGCAGCAACAGCAGCAAGCCTCGTCGTCCGGCAACGGGCAACAGTTGCATCGCTCTCTTCTACCCCAGCAACGCCAAAGACACTTTTCCGGCCTGCCGCCCGCGCCCTACATGTACCACCGCTCCGCCGGTGGACTGCCGCGCTTCATCTGAGCCGACGACACCTCGTCAGGGTACGAGTTTCGCTGGGCCAACGACTCGATGGACTGAGTCTACCAAAGAGTTCCACGTGTACTTCTTTAAGGTTCTTTTTGCGAACTTATGACCCCGCGCAATCATTTTGTAAATACTTTGCGTTTATCGTATACGCTTGATTTTTGTTGAAACTTTACTTACGTGTACTTTCAGTTCGGCACGGGCGTACGCTCGAAGGGTGCTAAAAAGAGTAAAACAGTAAAGTGCTGGGGTCTTGTTTCGCGGATTGATTTTCATTTGTGATTTTTTTTTCTTGTTGAAATTTTCTTATTGTCTTTTGATTACTTGTTCCCTATCGAAATTCGTACCCACCGCTCGTTTATTTGAGGTATTCGTCGGAAATTTCAGTTGTAGCAAATTGTTTTTTTCCAAGTTAGCGCGAAGAGAAATGCGAACATCAGCTAAGACGAGAATAATGAGGGGGACTGAATAAGAAACAAAATACGAGGTAATATTCGTCACTCGTGTAAGAAATGTATATACTGCCTATGTAATCTGTAATTTGTCATACCAGGGTGATGTGCGCGCCAGTCTTGCTACCGCGATTTTGTCCCTACTGTGCATCGCGCTGAACGCTAGGTCGTATTTTTACTTTTTTTTGTTAATACTTAAAAAGACCTATTTAATTAGTCGAAATAGACTGCGCCGTAATTTTTTTATAACCATTTCCAGAAATTAATTGTAAAATAAAAATCAGTAATTGCTTTTTTTCTATGAATATCTAACTCGTTTTTTAATGTCAAGTTTCTATTTCTATTTTATCTTGCTGTATTAATTACCGAGTTTTCTTTATATTATAAAGAATTATAATTAAAAGAGTGAAAGCATTGTTGATAATTTCTGTTTCTATTAAGCGAGGGAAATAAATGATCAATAACAAACAGCAACTAGGTAATACTGCGCGATAATAAAGGGAATATTAAAATTTTTAAGGGTATAAAGAAGGCTGCATAATGAATTTTCTCTTATATTAATGAAGTAAAAGTTATTTTCACTACGAGATAGCGAATTTGACAGGAAGCGGTGAAGATATAAGTCGACCAGGGAAGTGCGACATGGTGTTCAGCTGCGGCTTAGAATGGTCTTCGCGGGTAGCCACAGTGAACGCGCGCCACTTGTGTTCTCGTGCGACGCGCACGCGCGTATGCGTGTATTATATCGGTTTAACGCGATTGAAGGTCTGAAACGCGAATATGAATGTGTATGCGTGCGTGTGTATGTATGTATGTTTGCGCGCATCTACGAGTGCATTTATCGATACAACGATAATCGTATATATAGAATTTTGCTGACGTAATAACGTACTATTGGTAATAACCCAGTGGTCTTTCCGCGTTGCGATTTTCGCAAAATATATCATTTTGCCTGATTCTTTTTTTGTAAGTTTATTATTCTTTTTAATCACTAAAACGATAGAAAGGTTTATTTTAGATTTTTTACGAGTTTTATTCTGTACATCTCCGATTTGCGTGTACCTTTTTTTTAACTTTTGAATTTTTTTCGGCTAGTGATTTCAGTCTTCTTCGCGTTAGTCAATTTTACTGTTTGGAGATTATTTTTTTCGATTCTTCACAGCCTTCTAATATCTTCCATAAATCTAAGTCCATAAAAAAATATATATTAAAAAAATATTTCTCCATTGTTTATTGCAAACTTTTGAGTGAAATCTAAAGCTTCTCTGACTTCCACTTGAAGGGTTTAAACAAATTTTAAAGAGAAGAAGAAAATGTTTTTCTGCTGCCAAAAGATGCAGTGCAACAGTGTACAATGATATTAAATAATTAATAGTTGTGTGCAAACGTAAAAATTAACTGAAAGCGAGTATCTACCGTATAGGAACCATCGTTTATATTTGTATAATATTAAATATATAAATATATATATATACATATACACGTATGTGTTTTTAATAGTTAAAGGCTTAAAGGGTGTCAGCGATATAAATAATTGTGTTCATAAAATTACAACAATATTTTTCAGTCTTTTCCATTCAGTTGTGATGCAAATACTTTTCTCTTTGCTGAATTAAACTGCCATTTTATACAAGAGAAATTTTCGAGTTTCTTATTAGTAAAAAAAGGAACTAATGCATATACTCCAACTTAACTAAAAGTTAAATATTAATATATTGCATTTTCCACGTTGCCGTTATTATAGAATTGAAGTTAAAGGAACTCAAAGAATTTTACTTTGAATAATACATGTTCTTTTTATAACTTATCGTAACTTTTTACAAAACTGATATATAATCGCGGCTTTAACAGTACGAATATTTAAAGTTCTGTAATATTAACTGTAGTAAAATTAGAAGTTTCAAATTGTAGATTTGCGTAAGTATAATTCGTAATTGGTCTCTTACACCCTTTTGGCTTATAACTGTTGATGTAAAAATGCACTACAAAAAGGTGAAATGACGAACTACTATTAAAAATCGTTTTCTTGCGTCAGTTAATATTATCATAAGTTTTTGACTAGAACCTCAAATTGAAATCTGACTGCGTGAAAGTCTCTGTTGTAATGAGAGGCTTAAAAACGTTAGGTCTAAATCATGAAAAATATGTAACATTATTAATAGCCTTACAACATAATATATATATTGCAGTCATTTGGTGAGAAGATAATTGTTATTTATGATCTTATTAATACGGTATCGTATAAAGCACTAAATTATAGTGTAGTTTTAAAACAACGTCTACTTTAGTAGTTACTATTAAAAAAATTGGCCGAACGGTATTTAATTGGAAATATGCATACGCAATTAAATTTTTGAAGAGGGTAATCTCATAAAAGTTGTCTGGAACTGCAAAACTTGTAATTAATTAAATCTATATGTTCGAGCGTGCTTTATATTGAAACATAATTTTTATTCCATTAAGGCCGATCGTATATCGTTTGATTTAAGACTTTGTGAAAGACTTTTTTAAAAGACTGCGATTGATTATTCAATTATAGTTTAATCTTTATTTTTAAATTTAATAACTGTGAGAGTGCAAAGACAAAATTAATTATGTGAATTTATAATTTTGCTTTTATGCACATACGTAATGCTGCTCATAAGCAAAATACAGTCGAGATGTTACATTAAAATTCAACATATAATTTACGTGTATAACAATTTTATCTTCATGAAAATGGATTTATATTATAAACAAAAAGCTGTTGATTTTTACATTTTTAAGGTTTATAGAAAGTAAAAAATGTTAGAAAGTTCTATTTCTCTCATTTTGTGAGTACTGATTTATTTATTATTTTTTTAAGTGTTAAAACTATTTATAGTAATCAAAAGTAAAATTCCGAAGAAAAATTTAATTAAAATAATAATCTGTTAACAATAATACCTTTCGAAAATAATAATAAATTTTAGAATTCAATGTTACATTGCTGTACAGTTTCTAAGGCATGTTTAAGCAAAAAATATTAAAGTTGGGACTTCTAACATTTTATAATCTATAAACGGTTGAGATTTAAAAAAAAAATCGAAAATTTTGTTCTGCATTATACAACTATAAACCATTCTAAATATTTGAAAAATTCGCCATAGGCCAATATTATAGAGTGAAAAACAAGTACAGTACCTTTGTCGTTTGTGACTATGTACAGATTAGCAGTTGTAGTACAATATTGTGTAACTGAACCTTATTTCGTTAAGATGAAAAAGATGAAAATGAAAAGTAATAAAAAACCACAAAACACGTAGTACTTCGAAAAGATACTACAGAGTTGGAATATTGCGAATGAACGACATTTTTGGTGGCCAAAAAAACGGCACATCATCCTTAAAGGACCAATGTAACTAGTAATCGATTAATTGTAGGAAAAAAGAAAGAAACCTTTAATTTATACAGTATTTATACCCGCAAATTATGATTAATTTAACTACAATATAACATTTTAAATTAATATTAAATTCGTTAAATGCTCAACCAGTAACGTACTTAAATACTTAATTGAATATTTATTATTTACTATTTAACATAATAAAAAAATTAATTTCAGGACGAATTAGAAACTTTGGAGTTGTGTGGATGATATAAATAATAAATTATAAAGAAATTAAAACTTATAAAATGAGCGTTGGATTGTATTTTCTTGTTAATGGATTATCATTGAACGTTTTCGGAAAATATGCTTTCTTATGTATAGTAAGCCATGCGGAAATATTACTGTAATAATGTTAAAAATCTAATTTGTCGTTCGTACCTATTGCTGATCGATTGTGCGCTGTTCAGGAATTCCAATCGTTATGGATTATTGTATGTACACGGCAGTGTTTATCAGGTAGTCATTATTGTCGACTAAAAGTAAAGACTTTTATTTATTGATTTAAGAATTCTCGAGAAGTGCAATCTGAAAGTAAATTGTAAAAAAGTTTATTCTGAAGTAAAAATAAAAAATGGCACGTTACCACGTGCATTAATGTTCATGGATCGTATGCTCCTTGCTTTCGATACCTGATATCTGTATAAAAAAAATCTTGACAAAATATATTAAAGCACAACATATTTGGTTATTACTGAGTATTTAGTAACCTCATTAAATAAATTTAGATGACAAGAGGATGTGAGAAAGTATTAATACAAGTTTTATAAGAAAAAAAAAGATATATTTCAGCAAAGATAACAATAGCTAGTTTACATTCCATAAATCATCTGATAGCTTTTCATAATAGCATAATATTCTTTTCAGATAACATTTTAATATAGTCACATTTACGTAGAATAATTTGTATACATATCACGTAGGCAGTATTTTAATTAATTTTGTCGTGAGCATAAATTTCTTGTTTTATCTTAAATTTTTTGTTGATTTTCATCAGGTCACTTACGTTATCTTATAACATTGACATTTTTCGCACATATAGATGGATCAAAATTTTACATTTTAAATATACAATTATATTGTATTAACACATTTTCTTAAGTTTGGGAAGACAGTTCACAGAATTAAAAGACAAAACATTCGAAAAAATCTGATACATTTAGAACATCGATAAAGTAATAATGCGCCAATGTAGCCTGGGTATTTAATTTCCTTTTTCTGTTCCATTTTCTTTTACATTCATAGTGATTTTACAGTAGAAAATGCCGAGGAATTCGAAGTTGTAAAATGCGACTTTTCATAAAGTATATTTGATGAATAACTAGTATGCGTGACAGATTCTTTGGAATCTACTATTGTTTTGGAGCTACAAGTCCGCTAAAGATGTCGAAACTGTTTCCATCAGGGTGAACCGTGAATTCTTTTCCGCTCGTACTTTTGACAACTAAGAAACCGTACTCGTCGATTCCTAAAATTCTCACCTCCTGGGATGTACCATCTGCTGACTGTACAGTGATTTCTTCGTCGCTGAAAATGTAAATTCAATTTTAGAACTGTAAGTAGTCATCCATTAAACAAAAAAAAAGAGAAAAACATTTACGTGTGCATCCAGTGCTTGTAATAAATTTCGAAAAAGTGATCCATGTTGCCTTTTTGCACAGCATTTATCAAAGTTTCCAATTCATTGAATATTAAAGCCACTAATTGTTCACAAGTGAGTTTTTTTAACTTTGTTTTATTCATTTCATTGTATCTCTTGATTAAATCATTAATGCACGTAGTCGGCGATCCATTGTCAAGGTTGATTCCAGTACCTGTAAATCCACATTACTTTTTAGATGAAATCACTAATTCAGAAAAAATAATACACAGTGAACAATAATAATAAGTAACCTATGTTGCAAACAGCAGTTGTTGATTGGATAAGAGAAGAAACAGCTGCACCGCCAATTTTGATTCTTTGTCCAGTGTAGATGTCATTAGGCCACTTTACCCTAATATCTATATTCTATACGAAAAAAATAGTAAGTTTCATCAAGTGGCTTTTAAAATTTAATGAATAAAGAATTTTATTTTTGTAGCCTCTTAATACCTCGTATCCTGGAATTGACTTTACGGCACAAACGATGGCTACAGTATTCAAGTGCTGAATAAGCGGTATCCGCTGTCCGAGTACAGAGTTGATAGGAATGTGAAGTTGTAAGGAGTACATAGCACAGCCCA
The DNA here is from genome assembly GCA_900480045.1 of Eurytoma adleriae. Lineage (NCBI taxonomy): Eukaryota > Metazoa > Arthropoda > Insecta > Hymenoptera > Eurytomidae > Eurytoma > Eurytoma adleriae. The sequence goes on from UXGC01000075.1 coordinate 151,979, forward strand.
AGGGACTCAGCCACGTATTTTTTCTGCGCCCTTTGCAAGAAAGTTAAACATTAAAAATAACACTGACATTGTTACGATAAATAAGGACAAAAGTACTTACCTACACCTTTCGTTTGCCGACGAGGTATTACTGCTAAGCCGTGGTGCCATATCTGATCATTTGTAATATAAGTCGAGGTCGTTATAGTGTCCACGTATATTACCAAACGCCCTAAAGCTTCTGTTCTGAGATTCTGCGTATAAAATTAATTCGAATTTAATAAATTGACAGTGTTTTTTTAATATTCATTAACAGCTGAAAGACCAGATATAAGAAATATTTTATTTTAAAGATAGCGTCGAAGTTTTACCTCGAAGTATTCAACGGTCGAAAAGTTGTCGGGGCACCTGTGCACCATGATGGGCAGATATGTCGAGGACGCGGGCTTAGCCACGGTCGACGTGCCGCAAAATTGTATTTCTAATTTCGTTGTATTTAACACATCGTTCGGTTGCATTTTATCCTTCAATTTCTTCAGCAATTCCAACTTCAGCTGTACGAATACAAGGCGCATTATGAAAAAAAAAGTATGCGTGCGAACTGTCTTAAAGTACGTGGTGGTATGATTTGCGTGATTCTTTCGGTAGGGCAATGTTAATGAGTGTAGTGTGTCATATCGCATCTCCGTTAATCTGTGGATACAAGTCGAATTTCACTTTAAATTTTTATATTAAATTATTCATTTTTTTTCGAAAAAATTCAAATACACAAACAAACACTGCAGAGTACACTCAGAATAATACGTTAATTAAAGCTCTGACACAGAAAAAAATTAAATTTTGTCACTCATACAATTGTTGTTAGTCTAGGTACGATTTATTCTGTAAATTAAGGATTACGTTTAATTTTAGCGAAGATTAAGCGATACGTAATATTTAAGTGATTTTTCTTATTACTGTCACTCGTTAGTTTTTCAAGCTTTTACAAAACATGTGCAAAACAAGAAGAACTCAATTATATTTATTCAAATATTAGATTTTAAACTCACAAAAGCGTCGAAGCAAATAACTGAGACTTAGGAGGTGCTTTGCTTAAAAACAAAGCGAGTGCTTAAAGTGTAAAAAAATATAGATATTTGTAAAATCATGCTTGTATAAAAAAGAAGAACCTTGATGATTTTTCTGATTAAAATTCAAAATTTTAATTTGAAAGTATTCTGAAACCGACATTAATAATTAATTTTTTATTTTGTATTTTTATTAGAAATTGTTAACAGTCTGTAAAAAAACAACTTACTTTTTTTGGTTCTTTCACAACTACAATAGATGATGAATTAAAATTTTATTACCAGAAGAAAATTAAAAAAATCTATCAAAGAATCGATAAAAGCAGATTTCGAATAATCATCAAAGGCTCTTAAATCAGTAAAACTAAGCGATTGTAACAATAAAAAGTCTGCGACGAGCAAAACCGCAGCGAAGCGCATTTACCTCGTGCCGCCCCAGAAAAAATCCGGGAGTGTAAGTGGGCGGTGGTTTTGGCTTGGGATTGATCTGCACGCCGAGGTGGCTGCCGAGGAGGTCGCTGAATATCTCGAGGCGGGTCTGGTCGCTCTGCTTGAGCGCGCTGAACTTGCTCTCCTCGAACTCGTACTGCGAGGGATCGGCCTCGAGGTGGATCTGCGAGAAGACGGCCTTGCCACCGGCTTCCGGCAAGCTCGCCAGCAGGATGCTCGGCGTGTGCCAGGTCTCCTCCGAGCCCAGCACCTTCACGGTGAACGTGTGCGTCTTACCCGAGCGGTCGCACACGCTCGCCGATACCGGTGTCGGCGGTGTGGCCGTTCTGAAAAAAATGATCCAATCAATTCTCCTGAATCCAGTTTTTTTCATCTGTAAAAGAAGTATGTATAATTTTGTCGTTGAAATATGTACGTAAATTTACTAGAACAAGTGCAAATTTATGATAGTAGACAGAAAATCTTGCAGTAGTAACAGCCGTGATTGGTAAGACATTTATCTTAAGTAGTCTTTTTTTTTTAATTTTTCCAGATAAAAATAATGTGAACTTTTTTATGCTCTAGTTATCGATGACACTAATTTCACATTTTCTTCTATTTCTGTAGAAAATAATTACTATAATTATTGCTTTAAAAATAGTCGTGAAACTATGTCGTTCTTTTTTCAAAATTATTGTAAAACATCTGCATTTTGTAATGTTAACGAAAATTGGTACTGATAAAAATATTGTTATCAAGATAATAAAAATCTGATTTACTTAGACTCGTCTGGATCTTGGGAAAACTTCGTTTTCACGGGCGAGGCTTGATAACAAAAAACGTGATGCATCATGCGCACATGCTTCCACTTCCCGTAGGAAAAGCGGACGAGCTCGTTTTCCCGGACTTCAGCAGTTTTGAACGTTGGCAGGATAGCCTTCAAGATATCCGAACAGAGAGCTAGGAGCTTACCGCCCCGTACTACGTATTCTACCACCTGAGACGCTATGTCACTTCCCACGTTGCCACACACAACGACCAGATTAGCTTCGTTCATCCATATGTCACTGCAAGCTTCGCCGGCCGACATTGTGTAAATAGTGTATCTGAAACGAGGTAACAATTTATTTTTTTTTTATTTTGAATAAAAATATTTATGAACTGCAATGAATTGAAATTTGTTTTACTTGTCCTCTTTCAGAGTAGTCTCTAATACACTGCGAATGTTGTCACCAGCTACTGCACTGTCTGCGCAGATTAAAATGGCTGGTGGTTTGGTACTTGCGTTAGCACCCATTTCAGTCTTTTTTGATGGCGAACAACTGAAATGAATTTTAGACATGTTCAGTTTTCTTTTTCATTCTACAAAAACTACTATCGATACTATTATTGATAGAGCTACTTTTTTTAAAGGTTGGACTTACTTTACTGCACTAGAGAGTGAAGATCTGGAAGACGCTATACTGGACATTTTCGTGTCTAAATCGTTGACCCTTTTATTCTTCACAGACCTAAATGGAGTGGATGAATTTGAATTATCTCGTGAACTTTCTTCCAGGGCGAATTCTTGAGACCTTGAAGAGCTCAAATTAGAAAATGAACCTAAAGAATAATTGGTTGATGAAGGATTCAACTCCATTGAGTCATTTAAAGCTTGTGAGAGTTTTGAAGCTGTTCCATTAATTATGGCACTGGCAGAAGCTGGCGTTGGTGGAGGAGTTGATGGAACTGAATGACCTTCTGTATAAAAATATAAGATTATTTTTACTTATTATTCATATTTTTCTTTTGATAGTTGTACAGTATTAATTAATTTAGTCACTAATTAAAATTTTCTGTATTAAATGAAATATACCTGATATATCGTTGCTAGGAATAGTGATTTCTAAAATTGTAGGCATTTGTAAAGTAATTGGCTTAGATCCTGGTGATACAATCAGACCAGGTATTTCTTTTACTTCCATTGGTTCATTTTGTTGAGATACTATTCTTGCTGCACTACTGACTAGTTTTAATTTTTTTACATATAAATCCCACTGTGAGCTGCCAATTAATTCTACCAAATAAAAAATATTTTATTTAGTAAATAAATTAATTAATTACAACAATATTTTATTGTGTAACTCACTTCTACTTTCTCCTAAATCGAAGAGTTCATAGTTACATACACAAGGTTTGCCAGAAACTGACACAGCTGTGAATATAAATAAAAGTCAGTATTTATTTTACATACATTAAATACAAACAGAAAGAGATATTTACATTCAATGCGGGTTACTGGTAATCCGTTATTAATGAAGCACTGTCCCTGCATTAATGTAGTAGAGAACTTTGTAATATGGTCTAAATCTGTTTCTAATATCACACCAAAAATATCATTGGATGTCCAAGTTACAATTAATCCATAATCTTCCAACTGCAAGTACATACATTCATTAAAGCAATAGAACTTAAAATTGTTTCTTTATTCCATATTAAAAATACCTTTGTAGCTTTTGAAGATGCAAGTGGTATGTAATTATTTAAATCTGCTTCTATTAATACATGCATTTTTGCATTCTGTTGCAAAGATGTCTGTGCATTATTATGGGCAAAGAGAGGAAATATAGTTTTTCCATAAGGGTACATTAACCAGTCAGATACATCCACTTTTTGCTGTAAATAAGTAAAAATGAATTGACAGTTATTATTTTTTATAATAGTACTCTAATTCAACTTACTTGAGGATATATTGTACACAGCCGTTTGTCACCTTGGTACCAAAGTAAATCACCAAGTTTTGCATTATTACTATTACTACAAAAATGTGAGCTGAGGATATCTTTATTAATGCTATTACCATTCTGAAGCTTGCTGTTACCACTATTTTCTGTAAATATATATAAAAGTAAAATATTTAATTTTAATTTACAATTTTAGTCAAAATACAAAATAAATGTTACAGTTTTACCTTCTTTGACTAGTACTTGATTTGTTGTGTAGAGCATTACTGTAGCTCTTGAAGATTCCGGTCCTTGTAGAATAGTTTGAAGACGTGCCCTGAGAGAGGACAGCCTCCACGACTGCACCCATGTAGCGACCATGTAAAATATTGTTAGAAGCATAATGGAAAAGTGGTAAAATCAAGTCAGAATGGCTTTCAGCGTAGATAGTATTGACAGGACAGCATTTTGAAGAACTTGTATCTGAAAAACATTAACACATTACATTAATAAATAAGTACCATAATTTTTCATCTCTCTTAAGTTGATGAAATAAACAAGAATTATTTCTAGAATTGCAATTGTTAACTCACGATGTTCTACAGGGTTTTATTCATGCAGTGCAAAGTAAAGGCAGAAAAAATAAAAACTTTGATATCTCGGTAAAATCAATAAATTTCAATCGCTTCAAGTAGATTATCAAGCACGTCAAAATGATTTTTATAAAAGTAAAATGTTGTAAATTCGATATAAAACAATAGCGGTGTGTAGGCTTACATTTTGTTTATTTACAAATTACTTGTCAAATCAATTGTTACGCTACGCGACTACATGCGAAGGTGGAGGTAAGAAATCAACATCACTTTACAGTTCCCCAGCAGACGAAGTTCACTGTGGAGAAGAAGACGGTAAGGACATCTATCTAATGCTGTTTAATAGCAAGTCACTACCAGAGTATCAGCTGATCAGTATAATAACTGCATGGTTTGCTCGTCGATAAGGTAGAATATTAATCATTTATATTTTTATATAAAGGTAATATATGGGTAAAATTATTCGTGATTTTTTTAATTTAATATTAAAATTATTTTTATTGTAAAATAGGAGAACGCGGGGTACAATGTTTTTAATGAAAAATTTATTTTTTTTTTAAATTTTATAGATTTAAAAAATTAAAAAATAAAAACAATTTTTTAGTTAATTTTTGCAATATAATTGTTATGAATATTAAAACCCGTTTTCCCATCTAAAACCGATAAATGATAGTATTAATGATCTACGAAAATATTAAGCTGCAAAGTTTTAATATTTATTTAAAAAAGAAATACTAAATATTTAAAAAGATCAGATTATATTTTTTTCTTTCAATATATCAATAAGCTCGAGCGAAATGGAACCTAAGTCACATTTTTTCTATATTGAGGTGCTGTCGATTTATAGAGGCGCATCATTTTCTTTCCTTTTAAGTTTTTCTTTCTAAATAATCAGTAATAGTACCTTCCATTTTATTTAAAATGTCTTCTTTCGCGCTTTTCTTAAAATTCTTTTAAATGCATTAGCTCCCTTTCTGCGTGACTCTGCTGCTTATGGCGTAGAAATAAGTAGGAGAAGTAAGAACCTTAATAAAATTGTAAAAATAATAGTCTTGCGTGCATCGTCTGTATATCTATATACTTAAACCGACTCATCGTGCTTTCAGTTCGTAACTACTTATTTAGTAATTTAATTTGCACATAAACGATTTTTTATTTATACGTAAGGAAATAACGTAAACTGAGTCAGCGCCCAAACAAAAATAATGCTAATAATATTAAATTCTCTCCTCTTTGTTCGTAAGAAGCCAAAGGCTCTTTCCATCTCAGCTAATATTACGAAAATCTCGTTGCACGATATATACCCGGCGCAAAGGCAGCCTCAACAATAATGCCATCTCATTTTGAAAATTGAGCCTCCATATAACATCAGACAGTCTTCATTTAATCAAACCTTCCAGCCTCTTCGACCTCCTTGAAAGCGGCATACGTGCGCACGTGCACATGTACACTCGATACCCCTACGAAGCTGCTTCTCGCGTGTCTCAGGTACGTATATAGTCTGGAGTGCCTCTTTTCCGCCTCTTTCGTCGTCCGAAATTTACGATCGTAAAAAAAGCCCCCGGCACACTGCGGGGGGTTCGATCACGCCGTCAGCGTTCGATGCGTCGCCGTGAAAGCGCGCCTGTTAAATTGCTCCCACATATAGGCGTTGAAGATAATTTGTTCGTATAATAGACGAGATAATGAGTATAACGTTGCGGCCTGCTTGTTCTATTAATTTCCATTTAAAGTCTCAACAATAGCAAATTGTGCTTTGCTGTAAAATATGTGTAATCGTTTTGACAGATTATGCATGCACTTATACTTTTTTTAATAATTTCCATTCCACTTTTACTTAGATTCAAGCAATAAAATGTACTAAGACATCCAGTTTCTTATTTCGTCCCAAAAGAATCCTTTTGAATTCTTCTTTCAAACGCAAAAATACCTGACTCAGCGGAATACTATTACATTTTCAGATCTGACATTTGAAATTCCCGCTCAAAATAAAATTGAATTAACTCAAAGCAGTAAACTTTTACGCTTATACACAAGAAAAAAAAATGATATTCGTCACTTCCAATTCAACAAAGTCACCTCCCCTAGCCGATCGCTCCCTGGCGATCTCATTTGCGCGAGCGATAAATCTGACTTCGATCACGCGACGCAGTCTCGGAAAAAGACACGTGATAAAGAGACTTTTTCCTTTCGATTGTACGTTACGTATATATATAACGAAGCGCGGGGTAATTTTCTTTGTTGCAGGATCGCGCGATCCTGGAGAGATTCAGGAGTGGGCGGCACGCGACTCGCCCTCTTTCCGTGTTCTTCCTCTAATTGAACGTGAGATACTCTCCGCTGGCCGGGGCAGTAACTACCCTTAGGCACGTTCGATTGTTTCTTCTCTCGCGCGGTCACGCGCCGGACTGGTGTATAATGAAACGAGACACGGAGGGGTATCGACTTTGCTCGGGTAATTTCTTCATTACTGCTGGCTTACGTAACTTGAATTACGAGAGCTTTTATCCTTTTTTTACGGAAGTCCGATATGACAATCTGAAATAGAACTCTCTGATTTAATCGTAATGTGAATGTGATCTTATTGTTTCATCACTGTGATTGTGAGATTGGAATGAAATCTTTTTTTTAATATAGAATGAAGTACATTGTATTAATTAACGTTAAACTGCCATTCAGGTTAAGCAATTTAAGTTTGCAAGTAGAATAGCGCCTCTGTGGTCAGACGTATAAATACGCGTTTTACTTTCGTTATGTAGAGAAGTGAATTTAACGAGGATATATCGATTTTATTAAAATTAATCCTTTTTAGCTTCAACATGAATAGATACATTATAAAAATGATTATAAATAAGATGAATAAAGTTTTACCTGCTAAATAAAACGTTTATCCATGATTCGTGGAACGCGCGTATAAATACGCTTATAGTTTTTAATCGAAGCTTTTTAATTCCAATGTATTTCTCTTTTACTCGATAACATTTTAAATGCGATTCGTCCATACAAAATTTATATTTTTATCATTAATTCAATGCAACGGCCAATAGCAATAGCTACTTTTTTATAAAGAGCCATATAAACAATAATTCATTCTTCTAATTAAAATGTAAACATAAAAAAATTCGACTCTATTTCCAAACCATTCGCGCGATACAATTAACCCCCTCGGAGAGAAGACGGCTGTATAAATCTTGAAAAAAGAAATTAGTCACGTTCGGCAAACTCTCCGCTAATCCTCGTAGAATCTCTCCTCCGGCAAACTTTCGCTGCAACCGCGAGATCTCGGAGCGAGCTTCCCCGCCGTTGCGTGCCTCGTGATGAATGAGCGCGCGCGCAGCCATTAAACGTCCATCGTATTTCCCCCCTCTTCTCTTCACCGCGTGGGAGAGAAAAGTCGCGGAGACGCGCGCGAGCTCTCAAATTGCATTGGCAGTGCTTGATGAGCGCGAGCGCAGACGGGCCTGAATTTGACATTCGTCAAAGGAGGTGTTGTCGATTTGGGTGGCCTTGAGAGGGGGAGGATTACTGTTAAATCTTAAGATGGTCCGAACACTAGCAAAATTATATTTGTTATTTCGTAAAAAAAGTCTTCTCTTTTACAAAGAATAAAGACTGAAAACAAAGTATGAAGGCTATGTTTAAGTGAGTTGTATAAACTGAATTATCACATTTCCTTGATTACAGGGTTTTACGTTCGTTTTTATGTCTACAGAGGACGTTAATTAGTGTAAACATTAAGAGGCGAAATGTCTTGTTTATGTTCTTTGCCTTTGTTATAAAATTGTAATTCGTTGCGGTTAAACTGGTGATGAAGATAGCTGATATAACAGGTATGCTTTGATCTACGAAGTAATCTGCTTATGTATATTTAATAAACTGAATTATGAAATACCGTGTAGAAAGGGGGACGCGTACATTTATTCCAGTAGAATGTTAATGGAAGTTCACTCCCTTTATTTTAGCATTTAGAGTAAGCTATTCAGAAAAATATTTCAGCGCCTTATTTGAGAGGACATGCATACTTTAATAACGATTATTGTAAATTCATTCTTTAGAAAGCATGATTTAAAAAAGAAATAAATTACACTTCATGAATTTTACTTTTTAAGTCCGATAAACTCTTCTTCATCTGACTGCTCGCGTAGGTCTTGCATGTTCCCTCTCCGGAATTTAGTAGGAAGCCTCTAAACATAAAAAGACATTGAAGTTTCAATTCATACGTGAGAACTTATCGAGAAGATTACAGGATAGCAAAAAAAAAATAAAAAAACGTACATTTCAAGGATATTCCCCCATCCGCAGAAAAACATATTTCGTCCTATATCAGTGAACAGAAGCACGTTTCATAAGAGTCCCGCAAAATAAAGGACTTTTGAGAATCTCGCGAAATGGTTTTTCTGCTTTGGAAAATCTTCCAAAGGAGCTTCGCGACAAAGCTTCTAAAAGTGATTTCTTCCTGCGCAATCTCGCGACAATTGCCTTTATCCCTGACAGATTTGTATTGCGTTTACACTTTTCGCCCTAAAAAGTCTGAATTGTGCTGTCGCCCCTTAGGAAAATCAGAAACCCTGTTTTTCTCGCTAAGAGCGACGGTTTCGTTCCGATCCTCTTTTGAACAACCAGCCTTTATTAAATTATACGAATTAATTAATTATTCTGTTGAAATAAACTTGCGAAACTGCGCTCCGCTTGATTTGATAAAACCGGCGTTGCCCGGGGCTGGATCGCGGAAAGTTGGCGTGCATCGACGTCGCGGATACTCTGCACTCAGCGAGATTAGGCCGCAGGCTGCTCGTCGCGGCGCTGCTTGGCTGCAGAGTGTAGCGGCCTTTGTCCCGGCCGCGCATCATTCTTCGCCGAACGACCCGCGGACGAGATGGTCGCCGGCGCATTCGCATGATGCCTTATGGCACGTGCATGGAACGGCGGATTGATACCCTATGAAAAGTTTTATTACACGCACGGGTACGACGAGCAATGAGCATTTCTCCGCTGAGGCGGAATCTCCTTCGGTCTAAGTCAAGGATTAGTTTGCATGAAAAATTCCATTACAGCCGCGGCTAAAATGGAATGTTAAAAATAATTGACTCGTATTTTTTCGTTTTTCAGTTTAATGATTACTAACAAAGATATTTTGTATGATAAAATATATGTTATGTGATTGTGACGTGACGTTGCAAAACTTTTAAAAATACTATATCTCTGTTAATAATCATTAAATTTAAAAAAGTTATTTTGCAATTTAAAAAAATTATCATCAAAACAACCCAATCTATATGAAAATTTATTGCGTAACTTAAAATAATTTAATGGATGATCTAAATGCCTGACGATGCAATAAGTCGACTACTTATATAAACCGATCGCCGGCGAAGCTCATTGTTTCGTCGGCTTTAAAGTGTTCGCGTTAAAAGAGTGACGCGGCAGACGAGGCGAGCAAGTGGCGCGCTGATAAATTGAGAAATGTACAGGCGGCCGCAAATTCATTAATCAGCGCGCTTGAAGAAAAAGTTGAGGCATCCCGACCGCGATTCCGTCGAGCTTAATAAAATGGTCATTAAGTTCGCTGCGGGGTGGGGGAGGGAAGCGGCAGCGATGGCGTTCAAACTATGACCCGGCGAGTCTCTCGGGAGGACGATTAATAACGGGCGACCCGCCCAATTATCGAGTTTCGCGGGATTAATTTTTGCGTCGCCACCGAGGAGGGGGTCGGCGGGTACCGGCGCGCTCAAAGCCGCGCGACAAAGGCAGTTGAGTCTCGTCGGGATTAGGCGAGTCGCCGGAACGTCTTAGAGACGGTGGGCGTTATTTGCCGCGACGAGGGGTACTTCGCTCCTCGGCGACGGGCAAAATTTTCATTTGCGAAAATTCGGAGCTGCTGCGAGAATGTCAAAGCTTTGTTTGTAAAGATCGAAAGGGATTTGTGAATTTTAAGCTTTGATGTTGTTCGGACGTTGATTTTGTTATTTTATTTTAGCGAGAGGTTGTACAGTTCAACTCATTCATTTTGAACTGATCACGACAATTAAAAATGTTAAAAACTAGCTTTCCGTCCTAATGAATTAAGTTAAAATTGAAAAAAGTGTTTAGTGTTTAACTTATTTCTCAATAAGTTAAAGAAAATGTTTTTAAATCTTCTCTTTTTTTTCTTTTTTATGTAGTCTTACAAGAAAACAAGCAATTTAAAATTTCAACGCGTAAATTATTTATAAACTACACAATTCGAAAAGTATCTTTCGAATAGGTTTTAAGTTAACAAAAATAGCGAAAGTTTTTTAATAGACGCATAAATTTTACTTGCTTATATTTGTAGTTTAGAATTTCTGTAATCAACGTGCTAACAAGTTCATTTTATATCAATAACTCCAAAGTATATTGTGTCACATATTTTCATGAACTGGAGCGGAGTATATATTCGCCCTCCGGGGAAATAGGCGATTACCTCGCTTTTGCTTATCACAGTTGCGGCGCTCTCGTCCCCCGGGGGTAAAACTTCGCGCGCGTATACAGCGCCAGCCGAGTCATCGATCCGAGGCTCGTAAAAAAAGGGAAAATAAAATATTACGGCGTTGCGCTGCATTGCCGAGAGGAACGTCAATGAACGGCTTAACGTCTAAAATACCTAAAATTCGAATATTTTCTTCCTCGAGGCGGCAGTCGGGAAATGGGAATTTTTCGTCGCAAGTCAGATTCACTTAATAAGCGCGTACAGTAAAAAGAAGGCTAAGAGGTCTTGAGTCGCGGAAAGATCGAGTGCCTGAGAAAACCCGAGTGTTTAAATGGTGAATTCATAAAGGAGAGTTAAATGTCGATGGGTTTGCACGGAAATTAGCGAAGCCTTTTGCATGTAAGTGCATTTATAAAGGCCTTGATGTATTTAAAGGAGAGAAGTGCTATATAATAGACGCGGTTCGAATTGAGGAATCGAAAGGAGAGTAAGTCTGCTCTATCTGAGTTCGAGTAAATGAATCGGTACTGACAAGTAAAGAATGCAACTTCAATACGTGCTTTTGATCAATTTATGTAGAACGAATATTAAAAATATCTTCTCGCATTCTGTTATATGAAACAATTTAATGATTTTCAGCGTGTGGTATGCAATTAATTAAGTTAATTATTAATTATTTTAATTAAAGTAATTTTATGCAGCCGTTATTATTGTTTTAATTGTGCCAGATTCCCGTTTGAACGTACATACCTCGATTAAATTTTTAATGTCAAATTGACACATTTTCAAGCCATTTTTCCTGATCGACATTTAATCGTGGGTTTTTAAATATCCCTTTGTTGCATGTCAATTTAAGCGATATTCAAGGAAATGCGCGTATTAAATGTTTAATGTTATATGTAAGCGTAATTTAGTTATAATAATATTAGTATATTTTATGAAGAAAAATAATATCAAGGCTCGTCCTCGTATGTTTGTTTTGCGCGATACTGTTTATTACTTTAATTCAGGCGGGATATATGTATTAAAAAAGGTAAAAAGGCGTCCAGTATATTTCCGGCTATTTCGCTCAGCAGTCCTTTATCGTAAAAACCGTGACCACGTTATTGGATCGCTACTTCCCACAGAGGCACAAGCTTGCGGTTTGAGCACTCCGGGAGTAGAAAAAACTCTACTTATTTGCATTATTCATCAGAATAATCGGACTTTCTGTTTCCTGAATTATTATTATTTTTTTGATTAAAAAAAGTACGCGACCGCAACACTAAAGCGAATAAGTGGTAAAATCAGAGTTTAGTCAGACAAAGCGCAGAAGCATCTGAGTTTTTAAATAACCCAAGCACTAAGAAAATAAGTGGAAAAAAAATATCTGAAAGATTTAAAAAAACCAACCCACTAAAGTAGATAAGAGGAACAATCCGAATTTGGTCAGACAACGCTCAATAAGATTTGACTGTGTATTTGAAAAACCAAAACTGCAAGTATATAAGTGAAAAAATCAGACTTAGGTCAGGCAAATTTGAAAAATATCTCACAGACTTTAAAAAACCAACGAACTAATAAAAATAAGGGGAAAAATCACTATTCGATCTGACAGAAACCGACAAATATCTGGGATACTTTAAAAAACCAACGCAGTAAAGTAAATAAGTGGAAAAGTTAAAGTACGGTCAGGCAAAGCGGAGAAAGAGTTGAGAAACTTAAAGAAACTAAAGCAATTAAGTAAATAAGTGGAAAAATCAGAGTTTGGTCAGCCAAAACTAAAAGTATCTCTGATACTTACTAACTAAGTGAAAAAATCAGAGTGTACTCAGGCAAAGCGTAAAAACTTTCAAAAACCAACGCACTCAATTAAATAAGTGAAAAAATCCGAGTTCGGCCGGACAGGAGCTCGCTAACGGAAATCCTCTCCTCCCGATCGATGGAAACCTTAAAAATAACTCAGCGGCTAAACGGGAGAAAGAAGGGATGAGATCAGCTCTGAAAAACATCGCCCACTCGCATTTTAATTTCTGTAAATATTCATTGGTCGCGCCGCTGTATCTGTATGCATAAATGAAGAGAGAGAGAGAAATTCGCGCTCCGTGGATATTACTCGCTGGCAGGGCCGAGAGCGCGGTATACAGACACTGTCACGGGGGTGTGGGCGCGAAACGTGCGAGGCACACAACTGCGCGAGGTCGGGGCGCCGGTAAGCCTGAGTGGAGCTGAATACCTGGCGTCGCGTTGAATCGTATCGCATTACAGTCGGCGTTGAAGGCTAGCGCGCCGTCGCCAAAGTGACTGTCAGAGAGGGAGGGAGTGAGAGCAGCAGAGAGAGACAGAGAGAGAGAGAGAGAATGAGAGAGAGAGAGAGAGAGAGAGAGAGAGAGAGAGAGAGAGAGAGAAGATGGGGACGCAGTATAGATGTCAAGGAACTCCAATTCTCGGTGAGTTTCTGCAGCTTCGGAAAAAGTGGCTATACTATTGCTACGTGCCTTATAGAACGTTTGTTCTAGAGAAAAAATAACTTGTAGGTTTTTATCGGAGCTGATATTGTTTACCTTTATTACAATGACTACGAATATTGGTTAATAATTTTTTTCGGTGTTCTCTGGAGAAGAAAGTGAGAATGAGAACTGGTTTTTAAAAATTTACGATGTTTGTCCATTAAGGCTTCTATTTTTAAGGTTTAACAGTTGGAGTAGGCACGCGGTTTAATTTATTAGAGTTAAAGTTAAGAAAATTTTTCAAAGGTTTGTGTGAATTAATCGTATATTGTCTACGAAGGGATAGTATGTAAAGGCTCTTCACAATAATTGTAATAATTAAACAATTTAATAATGATCAAACTGCAGGAAAAAAATGAGAAATTTAAACTTTGCTTTAACAACTATAAAATTCTTCACTTACACTTACCACTGTGTTAAAAAAATGCACATAATTCAATTGAAATGTTTTGAAAGCAAATTCAATACTGATTATCACAATACTTCAGCATCGAATTATTACAATCGCATAAGAAAATGCACTGGCCAAGCTTTCGCAGCAATCTATTTCCGCTTCTTCACGCTAATTGAGGAGAGGTATCCTTCTTTAAGCGGCACCGCCTAGTATTTGCAGCGGCTATTGAATTAAGGAGGCTAACTCAAAGGAAACTAGCGAGTGCGGGCCGGTCTACGGCGCAGCGCCGAATTACGAATGTAAAGAGGTCTTTTTATTCCACTGGCATTGAGTGTTTTGCTCTCCCGGTCAAAGCCTCAAAGTCCCTCAAGCCTCATGAAAATTTCACCCTCGGCTCGCTACATCCGCACCCGCTCTACCGCATGGTACAAAAATACGTGTAAGATCATCTTGCCGCTGGAGAAGATTCGAAAAAAGCGGATTTATCTTTTTCTTCTATTTATTCATTCGACGAGCTAAACAACTAATAGATATCGCTACATTAATAAAATTAATCAAATTATTTTATTAGTTTTTTCAAATCCACAGCCAGCGTTAATGCACCGCCGGCACTTCCTCGATCGGAAAGTCCTCTAGTGTGCGTAAAAAATTTTGAAAATCAAATTTCCTCCGTTCAACGGCAAAACCGCAAATCCCCGTAAAGTGCGCTCGACATCGCGTGCACGCGCGCCAGCTAGGACTTCTTACGCGGCTCGTGTGCACGTGACGCGGCGCGGCCCTCTCTATCGCTGGGTGTAATCGAAACCGCGATTCCGCCCCTCGGCGGGAAACGGGCCGCGCCGGTAATCGACGGCGCCTCCGCCGCGCTAAAGTGCCGTTCTCCCTCCCGCCACAAGGCGACGGGGAATTATGCCCGAAACGGCTCGAGTGTGCCTGGGTGAACGAAAAAGAGGGGTGAAAAAAGAGAGAGAGAAACCGATACTGCGTGTATCGCGTCGGTGTTGGTGCTAACGAAAGAAAGTGTACGTAGAAGCGGAGCCTGAATAAACGCGCTTTTATTCGCGAGCCGATGCTTGGAGCGTGAAAATTTCCCCGGCGGCGGGGAGAGAAGTTTTCGCTGCTTTGTAATGGGATATATACCCGCCCCGCGCGCGCGGCGGGGGGCTACCGCGGAATGTCGACGCGACGGAGCGAAGGGGCCCATTGTTATTCGAATGCGCCGCGCAATTTATGCGGCTGAACGATAGGTGCATCGCACTGCAGTTTATGCTCGACGCTTCGATTGGATGCGCCGGGGATGTCCCCGAGGGACGGCGGGCCGTTCGAGTTAATGTTTTTTTTTTATTTTGCGCTCGCCATTGTTTGCGGAATATTCATTTGCGATGGATTTTGAGGAGAGTGTGTTTAAGTATACTGCTTGCTTTCTACGTGTACCTTTTTTTCATTTTCATTTATTGAAAATATTTCGAATGGGTTTATGCGTCACGCAGCTTTGCATTTTTCTGGCTTTTCCGCTAAAGGACATAGACGTACTTTTTGTTAAAGTTGAAAGAACCGCGATGGGCAGCGAATTTTTGAAGATTCTTTTTCCTTTTAGCACTAGCAATATTGAATGTTTATACGTTTTTTGTGCACTAACTACAGGGCTTAACCGGGCTCTATGTTCATACGTGTTCGATTTTGAGTAGATGGAACTCGAAATGCCATAAATTCTCGACTACTCAGTTTAAATTTAATGAAAGAGCGAAATCGTATTTCAAGATAAATAATAAGTGAAAACACACCAGTATGGTCAGACACTTTTAGTAGTCAACTCCGTAAACTCTAAACTTCCGTTCTTCCACAGTGATCGATTTAAAAAATCAATTGCTGCGCTTTTTTGTCAGTAAAACGAAAAAGAAAATTAATTGCCGTAGATGAAAAAACCAACCGTAATTTTACTCGTCCTCGGCAAAATGACAAATCACCACATCGTCTGCGGTACCGTTTCAATAAGCACAAACGTTGCTGCCGGCATCTCGCTTAAGTACCCGGCCGAGCAATTTCGCTAGAGATTTTTTCCGCTTCCAGCGCGCTCACCCACACGCGGCCGAGTGTAATCGTTCGTTATAAGCGGGTATCACGCAGGCAATTTTTTCATTTTCCGTCTCGCAGTGATTATTCATTGTCAGGCGGGGCTGAGCGCGCGATAGGTACAATAACGGGAGAGAGAGAGAGAGAGAGAGAAAGAGGGGGGCGAGGGAGGGGGTGCGCGCGCCGCCGCGGAGAAAGGGCCGGAGGCACGAGTTGTCGTGTCGCTGCGCAATCAGATACATCGGCCGAGTGCCAACCCGTACGACTCATTCGTTAGGTGAGGCGCGCGGGCGAGCCGCGACGTCGCTCGCTCAGTCTCCGTGTGTGCGTTACTGGGCTGCCGGTACTGTGGGCTTAAATGTGTTTTCAACCGAGGTAACCGCAATTCCTGAGCGCAGCTCTCTGCTGACTTTACGCGGTGATCGCTTTTGTTTTGTTTTCTTTTTTTTTGTTTCTCGTTTGTCGTTTTGAAAATTTTGTTAATAGAAATACGAACTGTAGCGCCGCCGTAGTTGTGAAAACGCAGAGGTAATGAATGGTGAATGGGTGACTTTCAGGATTTTTTATACGAACCGGAAGAGAGAGATCGAAATCGAGTTTTGTTAATAAATTGTATAGGTGCATTATGTAGGTATCATTTTGTATTTCCTTGCGTAACTATTTTACACATACTGTATATGAGGGATTTAATCTGTGGATTCAATTAATAAAAAAATAGCGATTACTTATTGTTTGTACTGCAAAGCTTTTTAACATTTTCCGTTTGATCGGCAACTGCAGTACACATTTTCGTGTGACCGCAAAGCAATCTGGTGTCGTACAAACAAACAGTTTGAAACTGTAATATTTTTCTCAAAGCTAAATTGGGGGAGCGTGTGATTTAGGAAGAATCAATCGCGAGTGTACGCATGACAGGGGAACGAGAAAAGCCGCTCGAGCGAATGCAATAAAATGTACAAAGTAGCGTATCTCGCAAAGCGAAGCTCGAAAAAAAAAGCAAAATGCATTCGTCTATATAAAGCGCCGCACGTCGAGTTTCGACAAGCGACTCCCACAAAGCCGAGAAATATCAGTGTGTCATTTCTCCCTTTCAAGATGTTTTTAAAATAAATGAGATTGTGCTTTTGACACAGCAGAGAACTTTTTAAACAATTGTAAAACTATATACAGTATTAATTAATTAATTTATTGTCATCCTTTACATTCTTTACGAATCCACATATTTAGCAATGTTTTTTTACCGCGACTTAGTAAGATATTAAAAAACTATTGATTATACTCTTTCTCTAAAGTTTCTTATATACATACATTTTTAAAACAAACTATATCGTAAATTCACTATTAAAAAATATAATTTTTAATTTTCTTCCTAGACTTCATGCTAGCTTAGAAGAAAAAGTCGCTTTGTTTTAATAAAAGACTTTAAAGAAAAAAATTTTAAAAAAGTTTTAAACTAATATCTTTGCTAGAGTAGCAATGCTCCTCTTTTCCCTCAAAAAAATTGTTCCCAACCATTGAAGTCGCCATTTTTTTTTAAGCACGCACCCTTCTCTCTATCTTTCCGTACATCGTCAAAAAAGGTCTTAAAACCATTCGCGCACAGATGAAGAGGGGAAATAAAGGCGCAGAATCGAGAGAGAGGAGGCAGCTGAAGACAGGAGGTACCGCGCCCGAGGAAAAAGTCGCCGGAACAGGCCGCGCGGCTATTCGGATACGTCCCCAATTAAGCCGACGAATTGCGTCGTCGACGACGCGGCGATAAAACCGAAAGACCCGAGGAGAAAAAGTGAAAACTCGGCTAGATAAAGCGGGGGGAGCGGCGCTCACGGGGGTAAAATGGAAGGTGAACGGTCAACGCTTGTTTCGGGAAATAACGTTTTACGATTGAATTACGAGCGCGCGCTTCAAAAAGTATTGGTCGCTGTTAAAGTGACGCTCGCTGCGCCGCGACACGGAAAATTGCCAGCTTAGACGTACACTAATACGGTCGGAATGCTTGCACAGCGGAATTTTATTTCTTGTATCTTTTTTCTTCATTAGCTTTTTGGAGAATCACTTTTTTGTAATTATCTTTTTATTGGTATTTAATTTTTACATATAGAGAAAAATGTTGCCTAAAAAATTGACATGCATAGTCTTTACGAAAACGAGAAAAATATAGTAAATTTTAAAATTATTTTACATTTCTTTTACTCGTACAATCGCAATAAAACAAAACTTGATTTGATCCTTTCACTGTCACGACAACAAATACGATTGACTGTCTATTTTACCTTTTGAGCCGTGTCAAACGCACAATCGACAATCTAAATGCAGAGAAAAGTAGGTATAAAATACAAACGCGACGTACGAGCTCAGTGTAGAAAGCTCGCGACAGAACTGCCGGAGGAACAAGGAGACAGGAAAGCGAGCCGAGCGCAGCAAAAAAAAGGTCAGCGGCGAATTCAATTCCGCGCCCGGGTCTCGAGTTACGCGCCGCCTCTGCCGGGTGGCGCTTTCGCGAGCCTACAAAAGCTGTTGCTCTTCCGCCTCGCGCGCACCTACGCGGCCCTGATTGAAAAGTTCCCGCTCGCCTGGAAGAAACGAGATTTTGTTTTTCCTCGCGCCAACTGGATTTCAGTCCTTTTTTCGTCCTCCCCCCGGGGTGTCTGTCGACTTCTTTTAGCGCGAACGAGATGAATTTTGCTCCCGGAGGCTGGCGGAGTATGTCGCTGAAATGCGCGGGAGTCGCTGGAGGGTCGTGGGTGTATAGGTGGGTGCGGAGGTGGGAACGCCGAGGCAGTGAGCTTATAAAAGGCGAGCTTTTTTTAAAAGCGCGTTATACTCTTTCATTGGGGATTTTCGCGGAACTGCGAGCGGGGGGCTTTTCGGGGTTGTTATTGATGTAACTTCGGAGAACGCTGACTGAAGGAATGTTAATTTTTTTCGATGCCAAAGCGCATTATTATTTGTAGCATGAATTTATACCGATTATTTTATTTCTTATATTTTAAAAATTTTCGTCTTCGTGTAGTATTTATTACTTCTAGTTTTTTAATACAATAAATGGAAATTAATAAAGTAAGCAAATTTAGGAAGGATCCTGAGTTTGTGGAATAAAAAATGCAAAGAATGACTTGAAAAAACTTAGATTGTTATTTTATATCTCAAAATCGGCACTTTTGCATTGTCTTGCAGTATTCGTCTGTTTCTACTTCGAGATACTAGGGCTAGAGAAATGAATTAGTTGAGAAAGTGTCTCACCTTTGAAAAAAGGATATTTCAAATAATTTCGTTTTATTATGCTAAAATATGGAGAACGTCAAATTTGGAAGGTTTAAATACTAAATATTTTCAAAAGCACAGTTTATTATAATTTCGCCTTTCGTGGTTATTCTCCACTTTTATGAGACTCCTTTTTCTTGAAAAATGTTTGATTAAATATGTATCCTATTTATTGAGAAGAAACAAAAACTTTACAATTAAGAACAAATGGTACAAATAAAAGATCTTGTTATCTTTTTTTATTTTCTCTTATTTACGTACTCTACACGACTTATATACAAAAATTTGAATAACGAAAAATCCAAATAAGCCTGGCATCCTCGCAGCTCGCGAATATCGAACGAAACGAAGGACTTCAGCCCCTCGACAGACTTAAGCCTGAAAATTGACGGTAAAACGGTCGGCCAACTTTTCTCATCGACGGCTCCGTCAAACAGCGAACGCCGCTTCCGTCGCGTCCCGTCGCGCGGGTACACGCGCGCGAGTTCGAACGTTGTCGCTGGCGCGCCGCCGATCGATTCGCATTGTGCCGGTCGCGGCGCGACGTCCGCCGCGGTCCTGATCTCAAACAACGGGGCAAATGATTAAAAGCGGCCCGGCGACCAATCGGCCGTGCAAACACGCGCCGGGGGACCGGCGGCGCGAACAAGCGGCCCTTACGATGCGCGCCCCGTAATAATGCGCGAGGCGTTTATTAACGTATTAAGGACCGGCCCCTCCCATCGGCCGAACGGCGAGCTCCGTTAACTGACAATCAAGCGGGGCTTCATCGTCCGTTCTCTTTGTGCCGGCGGACGAACTGCTGGAGCGCCGGGACAAATCCGGAAGCCTCCACGCGCTTTGCATTTGTTTATTTTAAGGATGCGGATTTAAGAGTGTAAATTCTACGTTTGTAAATAAATTTGTAACTTAATTTCATCATAATAAATTATAAAGAAAAAATTAGTTTATTTAAAAATTTCTACTTATAAACCTATATTACTCCGTATTTGTACTAATGTTAAGAATAAAATTTTCGGTTTTTTCTATCGTATTTAAAATTTAAAAAATGTCTACAAAAATGTCAAAATATGTATAGACTATTTCGCCTTATATCGTTAAATCCGATAAAGCCGTCATGGGCAGTGCGGTATTTTTGTTATCGATGTCTGACTAAAACCGGATATATCTACTTAAATTGAAATTTGATAAAGAAGATCTATATAAAAATACATAACTTCGTTTGACATATAAACGTCAGTGAAAAATGAAACTTTATAAAAAATGTTTTTTGTGAAAATCGAGATATGAATAAGCCCCGTGATTTTTTAGTGTTTCTTCTTTCACTTAGCACAAGCAAAATTATTCAAAATGTTACCAAAAGCTGTAAAAGGTCAGGAAGGCTTTATTAAGTGTGCTTTTTCTTAGCAAAAATGCACTTGCAAAAAAAATCATATGTAAAACACAAAAATTATAGTTATGCCTTTTTGCTGAAAAGACAGGCACGTATACGTAGACATTGGAAGTTGAGCATTACATTCTTTTATCGTCCGTTAAAAGTAAAGCTCAAGCACGCCGTTAAAATAAAGTAAACGCTGTTGAATTCTCTTTTAAAAAATATAAAAAAGGTACTAAAAAGTTTGTACGAACACCAACGGAAAACATTGAACATCACACCTTTTCACGACGATCACCAAAACAATAAAAAAGTGCGAGAAACTAAGAAAACAAATGCCGCAGCCGCCTCCAGGAACGAGGCGGATTTCAGAGGGTACCGCGAGAGAGAAACGCGCAGGAAAATAAAAAGAGCGGCGAGTATGGCGCTCCGCGGGCCGGTGGAGCGCAGACGCGGGGGGTCGGTCGGCTCGGCCGGCGTCGCGGGCTCTCGGCGCCAGTACGGCGCAGCGCGAGCCACGCGTCGGTCGGTCGCGTCAGCGGCGAGCACCGCGCCACTGCTGTATACAGGCCCCACGTGCCGCGAGTCCACAGGTGCCAGTCGACGCGCCGGACTTTGCTCGACGATTGGCTGCGCCAACGGCTCGACGTTGCACATCGGCGAGACCGTACGGGCACGGAGGACGGACAGTTCGTATCGCGCGCGGCGAACGGGGGGTGAATCCGCGACGAGCGTCCGAGTGCGGCGCCGAGAGTTCGTTAGTTCGAGTGAAGGATAAGTGCGTCGATCGCGGTGAGTACCGCGGCCGAGCGCGCGCTTCGAAGCGGTGAAAATGATGATTTGAAATGTTTTTTTTTTATTTATTTCACCGCTGGATTTGTTGATTAACTTGTTAATTAATTTCATTGCGAGTGCGAATGAGGTGCTGCAGGGAAGTTTTCTTTTGTTTGGATGCTTATTTCGATTATTGGTTATAAGAAATGAGAAAGCGTAAGCTGCAAAATTTGAGTTTTAAAAAAAAATTGCTTCAAACGGAAGTATTTTTATTTTATTTTTGTTACTTTTGGTTTTAATAAATCTTTTGACGTTTAGAGACAAAAAATAAATAATTGTGAAATGGGCGCATGTCACTAATTTTTGTAAAAAAAGTAGCGTGAGTCTTTTGATGTTACTTCGTGATAAAAATTCCTTTGTAGATCGATTTCGACAAGCAAAAAATTTTTTTTATGCATGTTACACTTATCGTTCGTGCGTTAAAGCGTATGATATTTTACATGATATAAAAATAATAAATAAAAGAGTGAAAGTGAAAATTGGTTTCAACTTATTTGTTTCAATGCAGGTACATTTTTTTACAAGTGTTACTTTTTTTTATTTTAAAGTCTCTTCCATTCTGTAATGAATTCGCTGTTCGGCTCATTTTAAATTCTACGTAATTTCATAAAACAATTCGGAAATTTTCATTATAATAGCGTCCAAACTTTAAAAAAAAGCTTAAATTTTAAATTCAATACAAAATTATAAATTTTGTTGAAATTCAATTTCTTGCGCTTCATCCGAAACAACGAATTTTAAACTAAATTTAATAAACGTCAAAAAGTTATTAATTAATTGAACCGTACATCACTTCCAATTTATCCAAAGCAAACGTAATTAAATCGACACGGTATACGCTTGCCCGCGTTTAATATTTCTATAATATAATAATTCGCGTGCATTACGAATATTACGTAAACATTTTAAAATTATAGACGCCCGGCAAACAGAGTGTATCTCCACCGCGAATCCCGGATATAAACTCCTACTCCCTCGCGGCGAAAACAAAAAGTCCACCGCGGCTCGTTTGCACACTGCGAGCGAATCGTGCAGCTCGTACGCTCTCCCTCGAAAAGGCTAAAAAAAAAACGAGGGGCTGGCGACCGCGTAAAAAGCCCTCGACCCCGCGGGGAAGCGAGCAGCGCCGAACGAGACGTAAACGCGCGGTTATTAGCCTCCGTACTTTTTTGCCCCTCCCGCGGCCGATGTACCGTGCGATTGAATGAAAGGGAGCGGGAGGAGGGGCGGCGAGGGGAGGGAAGAACGTACGAGCTGCAATTTCGCGCGCGAGGAAAATTCCGTTATCGCGACTCGCGGTGAATGGCCCGGTGCAGCCTCTAGTTGTCTCGCCGCGTCGACGTTTCATTATGCGCGTCGCCCCCTTTGTCGGGGCCAAAAAGCCGGCTGCAATTTGGTACAGGGTCGCGTGCGCCCTCCCCTCTCCCTCCGTTCGGCCGTTTTCCTGCGGTACAATTAGAAGCTATTGTGGGCGCTCTTGATCTGTCGCTTGAGCGCGCGTGCGAAGAGTAATCTACTTTTTTTTTTTTTAAATTACACTTTAGGTTGTAGGTTGTCGTGGTAGAACGGACGGTATTATTTATTATTAATTCTTTTATATATATTTTTACTTTAATTGTTTATACGTATATATTGTTTACATTAATTCTTATTTTGAATATGAAGGTATGAATATGAAGGTTAAATATGAAGTTTTGTAAATATTTAGGTCGACTGTACGGGATGCATAAGGGTTTTCGCCTTCTGTATGTGTATAGAGTTGAGATGCCGCCAACTGTGACTGATTATAATATTTCTATTCAATGTTTACTTTGAAAAGATTTTAAATGAAATGTGACTACTTCTCTAGGTCGCTTTATGTTTCGGAATTTTTTTAAAAGACAAATGTAATTATCATAATGAAATAACATTAAAAAATATTTAAATTTTATTTTCTGTTAAACTCGTTAATTTTATTAAAATTACCGTAAAACATTTTCATGGGGCAGCGTAAATTATCTTCATTATAAAAATATGCTACTAATTAAATGTGCCTTTACTGCGTTAACCCTTTATTTGCACGGTTAATTCTTTCTAAAATTTGATTCAATGAAGTTCTTCCAATAATTATGTATAACTATTTGGTAATTAATAAGAATTAGCTGATTATCTATGAAATTTTATTTAACCGTATTTTTTACACTTATAAATGACTCCAATGTAAGTTCGTTAACTCATCGTTAATATTAATTATTTATGGAGTAAGAAAGTATGAATAAAAAATAGTAAAAAAATTTAAAATTTGTTAACTGTTTAAATGTTCAATGTAGTGACTCGCGAAAGTGCCTTTTTTTAACGGTGAGAAAATTTTAGAGCGTCGAAAGCGGTCATTGTACGACGATATTTTCGAGCATTTACGTACAGCACAGCGAAAAAGTCACGTAGTGCGCTAGAATACGAAATAGTCCTATTCTTGGCAGTCTGCATCACAGCACGTTTCCCTTTGCTCGGCGCGTCAGCAAAAATGTGAGAGGCAAGAACGAGATCATACACGCGGCTAACTCGCTTTCGCGAATCTTTTCAGCTTCACCCTCGCTTCGATAAAGAAAAAAGGATTTTATTCCGCTTAAAAGATCAGAATCTGACGTTTTAATGAATTAATATTTTTTATGGAAAAATTTTAAATTCGAGTGACGTTGAAAAATTCTAGCATTGCAGATTTCGGTAAAATAACATATTTTAAAAGAAACGTAAAAAAATCTATTCCTTGGTACAGTCAGGCTTGAAAGTTAATTAAACAGGCTAAAAAAAGGTTTGTCTTTTATTTAAATGAACATTTGATGTACCCCTAGAAATCACTCATCTTTTAAAATATCATTTTTCTCAATTAAAAAATAATAGCGAGGTCAATTATTATTGAAGTCAATCATTTGTTTCATTTTCACCGTATCTGATGTTTTAGCGGATAATGGGTTAACGATCACACATATAATAAAGCAAAAATTTAAAATGACAAGTAAACAAAGCCACTCGTCAGAGCTCGTTAACAACACTCGTGACAAAAATTGCAATTTCGCCGGAACTCTTTGGCGCGCAATTATCGCCGAACTAACGGCTCTCGAGGTGAAGTCTCCCCGCAATTTTTCAGGTCTTCCGGGCGATCCTGGCGGCTCCCAAGTTATTTGCCGTCGGCGCCAATTATAAAGGCTGCGAAACACCGTTGAGCCCCGGCGCGGCAGGCGGAGCTTCGCGGAGATAGTTTGCGCTTCCGGGTAACTAAGCCAACGGCTCGAGGGGGCACGTCGCGCGATGAACAATGAAGCAGCTGTTACATCGACGGAAGATTGATCAAGCAGGTACGGCGGCAAGTGGCGCGCGCGGCGGGGCTCCATCGCTGTGACCCACGTCGTTTGCATTTTTCTTAGATTCGTTGCGCAATGCGAGTATTTTTTTTAAAATTATTTTCTAAAAATTAAATTACTTACTGTAAAAGTAGGTTTAAATTGCTTCAATAGTGCAGGCGCGAAAGGTGTATTGACGCCAGTGAATCGCGCAGAAAATTGATCATTTTTAGAGCGATTTGCTCGAGCGGTGAGAAATCGTCGATTTTATCTTATTTGACTTTAAGGGAATATAAGAGGTTCTTCTTCTGTTCTTCTTTACAAATACTATTTTTCTTTGTAAGCCTTTTTGTTCAATGATTTTATTCCTCTACGAAATTCAAAGAAAGTAGATTCTTATTTCCTTTTTCATTGTAAAATGAACTATTCTTTGAAGTACTTGATTAGTGTATTACGCGAGATTAAGCAGGTTTAAATATTAAATTGTTTCCAGCTGAATAATAAATTATTGGCAAAATTCGTAAATCGAGTGACATCATCAAAAGTGAATCCGACGATTTTGC
Source organism: Eurytoma adleriae (assembly GCA_900480045.1). Lineage (NCBI taxonomy): Eukaryota > Metazoa > Arthropoda > Insecta > Hymenoptera > Eurytomidae > Eurytoma > Eurytoma adleriae. Next base: position 177,509 of record UXGC01000075.1, read on the forward strand.
ACCCTTTTAAAAATATAATTTCCTGTAAAGTTGAATAGGTGAATTTTCACTTATTCAAAGTTATATAGTCTACTAGGGTAATATTAAAATACTTTTCATCTAAATATAAATAAAAAAGTCACTTACAAAAGCGAAGTCACTTGCTGTAAATGGAAAATCTTTCACTTATCACGGAAGTGAAAAACTTTTGCCTTACGACAAAGTGACTGTTTTACACTTATTTCACTTGACCTTTGGAGGTAAAGTAAATTTCAAACTTAAAAAAATCACCGCGCAAAATGAACTTCCGCGCGAGCGTAAATTCTCGCGATAGAATCTCATCAAGCTCGGTGTAAAAGTCCAATTAAGCTTGCAAAGAAAGCGCGCGCAAAGGAGAGAGAAAAAAATAAGGCAAGTTTTTCAGGGAATCGCCGCTCACTCACTGAAGAATGCAGAGGATCTTCGCGTAGCGCCGGAGGCCGAGCGCTAAAGTGAAGTCGGTGCACCCCCGGACGATGCCGGTCAGCACCGGGGTTATGCCGTGAGGCGGAGGAAGAGAGAGAGACAGAGAGATAGATAGAGAAAGAGAGAAAGAGGGAGAGAGAGAGAAATTAGCGGGAGGTGCAGGGAAGCCGAGAAAAATGGAGGGCAAAGTAAGCGCCGGCGGGGGCGCCTCTACCAGGCTCATCTACTACCTGCTGTTCGCGCAGTTCCTCGCGCAATTCCTCACGTTCTCCTACCTCTACGCCCACGTGTCGAGGCTCGAGCGCGAGGTGAGCAAGGGCTCGCTCGCCGGATGCTCCGACGGACCCGCGGGCCTGCGCCGGAAGCGCAGCAGCGCCATGCCGACCACCGATGATAACGCCGTTTCCGAGGTCTACAGGGTGAGTTTTGTTTCTCCTTTTTCCCTTTATTTTTCTTACCATCGCCCTCGGTCTACGGTCGGTTAATGGACTGGCTGGTTCTTTCGGCCGATCGACATTCTTTTAGGAAAAGAATGACTGCGCTGTAGTCTGTGTTAAGTTAAACGAGTAAAACAGTAAACATTATTTGAATTGTGAAAAAAGATTTAATTTAAAAAAAAGGTGAGCCCCTTTTGCGAAGGAAAACTTATAAAAATGGCATTTAATCCAGACGTCTGACTATACTCGCGCAATTCTACTTATTATTCGTACTGTATTAAAATGGATATTTAAATTAAGTGTAAATCTGCAAATATTACGTGGATTGTGAAATAAAGAAAAGATGACCCCCTTAAGCGAAGGAAAATTTATAAAAATTTGATTTAATCCAGACGTCTGACTATACTCGCTCAATTATACTTATTATTTGTATTGTATTAAGATAAATATTTAAATTAAATGTCGAAAACTGTAACTATCATTTGGATTATAAAAAAAAATTTAATGTAAAGAAAAGTTGACCCCCTTAAGCGAAGGAAAACTTATAAAAATTTGATTTAATCCAGACGTCTGACTATACTCGCGCATTTCTACTTAAAGTATTATTTGATTTAATCGGGGCGACTCGCTATACTCGCGCAATTCTATTTAATTTATTAAGTGAATTGTGAGTGAAATATGATTCGAGCAACATGATAAAAAGGATTCTGAATTTATTTTGTTATTTAAATGTGAGTGGGCAAGAACTGAGATATATTATATTACGCATCTGCACGAGAAAATTTTCATCGTGAGTTTCCGCGTTGCATCGTCCTCTCAAATTCACAAGGGTTCAATTGCGGAAACGCGGTGCACGGCCGAAAGCTCCGCCGCCGAGTGATTGACAAGGTGCACCGCTGCGGCGCGCTCAAATCAAAAGCGTCGACGGGGACGCCCACCTTCCCGACGGAACTCCCCGATTATGCGACTGGAAATTTATCGCGACGCGTCCGCCGCCGGGAAATTAAAGAGGGAGCGCCGGATTATGACCAGCAGCCGGGTTTCGCATAGAGCAAAATCAAGAGGTGCGGGGAGGTCGGGGACGGGGGAGGGGGGGCTCAAACTTTAGTCGTATATTAACGTTCCCGCGGCGCGATCGCCGAGGCGAGAACTGCGCTCGCGGGGCCAAATTAATTTGCGGTGGTGCCTTGCGAGCTGCGCTTTTCCAAAGCCGTCGGTTCCCATTTTATTTAAACGGAAAGCTTCTTTTGCGTGACGGGTAGTTTGTAAACGTTTATTACAAGTTTTTTGCTCGAAAAGAGGAGGTCGCAGCGAGTTTCATGTTTTATTGTTAGGTTTTAGGTTTAAAAGTTAGTATGTAGTGATCAATATATTCATTTCGATTTTATATTCTCTTGGTTATTTACTTTCTTGTTGGAAATAACTTAATTAATACTTGATTTTTATAAAGAGTAATTAAAAAAAATTACAAGGTGTAATTAATGTTTTATATAGTTAAGAAGATTTTAAAAAATTTTAACATTTTATTGTTCTAAAAGTGTCTCTAAAACTTTCATGAAGACCAGATCCATTAATTTTTTAATAAATCTGAATGAATTATATTGTCCCTGATGTTTTTTTACAATCCTTCTTATAATTTAAATTTTTACAAAGCTAAACAATTCAGTACAATTGGCTACTTTAAAACTACGTGAAGGATGAAATGAAATCAAAATCACTCACCAAGATAAAACTTCGGCGCAAAATACCTTATTAAGTCGTTTTAACCGAAGCGGAAAGTTGAATCCTAGGGATCGCTAAAAAATCTGAAATCTCAATTATCCGCGTCGGGCTTGCCGCCACTTAGCGCGGATTTCGCATTCGCGACGAGCGAAAAGTTTTCCACTTTTTTCCGACGACTCCCTCGCACTGCTTATTTGCGTTGGTCGGGACAAAAAAAAAGCGAACATCGACTGTGGAACTGCGAAAAAAAAACAGAGTGAAACCGCCGGGCGTGTTTGCGCAATCCAATCGAATCGCCCCGGGAAACGGGCACGGGCCGAAACGTCGGCGCGATTAGGAGGTGGTTTTCTCGCTGGGGGATAATGTATTTTTGAGAGGGCCGCGAGGAAGAGGAAGGAGGAAGCGCGGCGCAGATTTTCACGGGTGCAATTAAATCAACGTTTGAATAGAGCGCGAGTGCAGTTTGCGCGGATTTTGCGCCAGCTGGCGCTTTTTCGCTTTCGTTTTGGACACTAATTCGGTTGGGCTTTCGGCGAGAGGGTGAAGCAATAATTGTCGAAAGATATTATTATTTATTTTTTGTTACCACTTGTGGGAGACATTTATTTAACTGTTTAACTGACATTTTATTTGACATTTCTAAAATAAATTAGACGTGTATTAAATGGCCTCGTCAGATGCGTTTATAAGGCATTTTTTTTTATATCAAGCGAAGTGGATCCATAAACATTTTTATGAGATGTGTGTAACATCTGTTAAGTGTACTTGTCATAACATTTAATTAAACACTTCTGTAATTTGAAAATGTACAAGTGTTTACAGCCGCGCAAAACTTTAATATCTTTTTATAAGAACGATAAAAAGAACCTTGGGTGATTAAGAATTTTTTAATATTTATTAAATGAAATAAAAACATGACTTAAAGTAAAATAACACTTTAAATTGTAAATCAAGTAAATTACTGAATTTACTTACTTCGAAAAGTGCTCCGCTAAAATTCTTTGAACAGGACTGCCATTAAAAAGTTCATATGGTAAAATTTTGAATGAAAGGGAAAACAAGAGATAGCGGAGCGATCCTTTCATTTGAATGATATTGGATAATTCTAAAAACTAAGTTGCAATGAGGAGTGGATCAATGGATTCCATTAAAACTTTTAATGTGCAGTTGGAGTTGCAGCGAGAGACGAGTCTGGCAACTGAGATGATGTACTACTGTCGGCAGATAGAGATCCGTAATGCGATATTATATATAGGAGGCTAAAGATTGGGTTTCCTTTCGATAATGGGATTGAAAATTAGAGCAATTACTTGGCTGAATAATCTGCGGAATATACATTAATCCGATCGAAGTCTCTTGTAGTTTAAAAATAAAATAAAACTTCAATAATTTCTTAAATAATAGGAAGTAGATTTTAAATAACTATGGGTATTGTCTATTTGTATATTCAGACGCACAGCTTACTTATGTGAATATTAAAGCGATTACTTTAATATCGTATTAATTTGCATAATTATGATTTAATTACAGACTCGTGACAACAAGGATGCTCAAGAGCCTAAAACTGCTTCAATTAAAGGCGATGAAAAAGTGTGGGTGATAGCGGACACTCATATACCTGTGAGTAATGAGCTTTTCATTGATATACATTCTTCTCGTTTAGCACTGTGTTTCTCTTCTAAAGATAACGATTATTGGAATTCTACTTAAAAAAGTAATGAAATTACGTTTCAAAATTCATGCAACTCATCGTATTAGTAACAGAGACTCAAATTTGCCCTTATTCGCGCTTTCAGATATAGCAAAAAAAAAAAAAAAAAGAAAATGCATCGCTTACCCTTCTCCCCAAGGAACGGGTCCGTCTCCCTTTTTCTTCAAGATACAATCGCCTCCCCCGCAATCTCAGTTGTTCCCGGCAGGCCCCCGTTAGCAACACCATTTTTATTTCGCCGCGGCGTTATTCATCCGGAGGCGCAACGAGCCGCCCTCTCTCTCGTCCTCCACCCCCCTTTTACGGCGCTCCAGGGAAAACCTCGTTGCGGCGGCAATTGATTTTAAATATTACAGCCGGGAGCGTCTGCAGCCATTAATTTCATTAACGACGCGAGCGACGCGCGCGCGCGCAGAAAAAAAGCTCGGATGCGCGGCGACCCTCCCCCGCCCACTCGTTTTTTCCGCCGGCGTTGAATAAGCGCGCCCCCGCGCAGCTTCGTTTCACTCGACGACGAGCGCCGACGGCGTCGCTTCGCAATTAACCGTGAGCGACGTGGATATTATAATTACAGGCGAAGATCCGATCGCGGATCTCGATTCGAGGACTGTTGCGCGCGCGTGTCGCTGTCCCCCAGAAGAGCTGAATATTCATAGGCTGCAACGACGTCAAATCGACGATGCCGTTCAAGGGTTCGTCGGAAGTTTTAATTGGGACGTCGCATGGAAAATAAAATACAATTCTGTTAACTATGACGGATATCCAGAATATCGAGAAATAATCGATACATGTTTTTTCATGTTTTGTTTTAAATAATGATTATTACGAAAGATATCGTGTTTAGAAATTTTGCGTGATTTGTACAGAGTGTAATCACGATTGTACTCTGTATATACTTCGCTGTTGCGACCTTATATTTGTTGGAAATTGTAAATTGCTACATCTTAAACTAGTAAAATTATAAATATTGTGTGAATTGTAAGAAACATTTAATATAAAGAGAAGTTGACCCCATTAAGCGAAGGAAAACTTATAAAAATTTGATTTAATCCACAAGTCTGACTATAGTCGCTCAATTCTACGTATTATTTGTACTGCATTAAGATGGATATTCAAATTAAACGTGTAAATTTGCAAATATTATGTGAATTGTTAAGAAACATTTAATAAAAAGAAAAGTTGACTCCCTTAAGCGAAGGAAAACTTATAAAAATTTGATTTAATCCTTAAGTCTGACTATACTAGCGCATTACTACTTATTATTTGTACTGCATTAAGATGGATATTTAAATGAAACGTGTTAATCTGTAAATACATTCGATTATGAAAAAAGATTTAATATAAAGTTGACCTCCTTAAGCGAAGGAAAACTTATAAAAATTTGATTTAATCCAGACGTCCGACTATACTCGCGCGTTTCTACTTAAATTATTAAGTGAAATGTGAGTGAAATATGGTTCATGCTGCGTGATCAAATAGATTCTGGATAATTTTTTATAGGTCCGTGCGGAAACTTTAACCCGAGGGAATCCTCATACGCCTACGTACACAACTGTTAAAGTCCAGTTTGGCTCTGCTTGACGTTTCGCGTTGAGAGGGGGCGTGGGCGCCGGTTGCTCTAATGACGGCCGCTCGTGCCTTTTGAGCGTCCGTGGCGTTTTGAGAGCGAATGACCGCCGCCACCTGGCGCTCGCGCACAAAGGGCCAATCGATCCTTTTTCTCCCGCTCGTCGTAATCGCGGAACAATCGGCTCGCGCTGTCGCACGCTTCTTTACCACGCGCGTCAAAGCGCCGGCTGCCGCTGTCGACCGGCTGCTTGCGGTGTCTGACGCACACCGGCGGATCGAACGGCCCGGCTTATTTCAGTGCACTTTCGCTTCAATTGTCGAGCCGCCAGTGCTCGTGCATAAGCTCGTAAGCTGCCGTGATGGAGTCGTCTGACAGGTTTACGATTTCGAACGCTTAAAGTTTAAACTCTACCTGGTAGTCGCTTTCTATTTCATATACGATTTCTCATCGAGTGGATTATCATGTTAAAGGCGCAGTAATTAAATAAGTAATGGAAATTTGTAGAATTACTGCTACTAAAATAGATTTGTTTTGCAAATAATGATTGTTCTTAGTGTCATGTTTATAAATAATTATTATAATTTATCGCATGCTATTAAAAAGTTTTTACTGCGTACTTTTAAAAAATTTCCTTCAAATATAACGTTGGGATTGTCACGTTCTTCCAAAATTAAACGGTAATTCGTTCTAGCTTGAAATTCATCTTAATTTCGAGGCAACCGTCATCGGGAGCGGCCCTCGAATTCGAAAACTTTCGAAGCGACTTGTGGAAGCTCATCGCGACTAACGAGCATTAACTTCCTACTTACACGCTGTTTTCTCGCGAAAGTTGCTCGCGCGCAGTAGCATTATGTCACGGCCTGCCGCTTCTGCATCTCCCGCTGCGCCGCAACTTTTCCCATCGCGAGAAACTACAAATCGACTCGAGTCGATCGATCGGGTGACTCTGCGCGGATTTTGCGCTTCGATATTCTTCTCGAGCGTCTCAGAGGGGCGTCACAGCGATAAGGAAAGCGACGCAGCGTCTCTGTTTCCTCGACCAAAGGGACGATAGTGGATACTGATAGTGGATAGTGCTGTGAATGCGAATTTTATTTTGATTCCACTTATTCGCTCGAAAATCGAAGTAAACTTCCTCTTCGCTGAGCCTCGATCGCTCAGGCTTTGACCCATTTCGGCTACTAAGCTTCCTGCCTGAGATTTCGAGACACTGTTAATGGAGTTTGGTTAACGGTGTCGAACAGTGTGTGGATGAAACATTTAGGGGCGATAAAGGGCTCGCTTGAACTACCAGAGTCGAAAATGCGCAAGCTCAACATTCATAAATATCGAGGTGGAAAAATATAACAGTCAAAACATTTAAAAAATCATACAAAATAGAGTATTGACGTACTAAAGGAAAGATTATTCTGCAATTTTTACTGTTGAATGTTACGTGAAATCTTGATTTTTCTACTTATTTTAGCAGATTGCTCTTATTTTTCACAGTTTTGTCTTTACATCCTTCTATTCTTTTTAATTTTGTATCATAAACTGTGAATAATTGCAAGAGTTTATACGCTTCTCTACTTTTTTCTATCTACCGCTTATCCATAAGATTCCTCCTCTGTCGTTTACATTTTTTATATAATTTTACCAGACACAAATAAAAACAAATTATATAGCAATTTGTATTCTTACCTTTCATTTAACTTCCTTTTTTATAGTTACTTATTTGGAGTATAAAACAACTAGCTATTATTGATCATAAAACCAAGTTTAAGTAGTACAAGTAGTATTGACTGTTTTTGGTCAGCCGCGCTCTGTTAATGAACTTCTCAATGAGCAAACTTAAATCGTTTATATTTTTCATACAGTTTTATCACTTTCTTTTTTCATTATTACTTATTTGGAGCATAAAACGACTTAAAATTATGAGAAAGCATTTTAAGTAAAACAAGTAGTACTGGTCGATTTTGGTCAGCCACGCTCGCTCAATGAAGCTCAAATTTATTCAGATCGTCGGCTGTCGAATTTTCTTTCAAAATTGATAAAGCAAACTTAAATCTTTTACAAATGAAAACAAAAATTTATACAGTAATTTATTTTTTTACCCTTATCGTAATTGCTTATTTAAAGCTTAAAAGCACTCTAAAGTCTATTGATCATGAAAACGAAGTTTAAGTAGAACAAGTAGTATTGACCGATTTTGGTCAGCCGGAGCCGCCCAATGAACTTTGAATTTATTCAGATCGTCGAATTTCCTCTCAAGACTCAACGAGCAAACTTAAATCGCAAAATATTTAGCGGTTAATACGAAATCGCTCCGGCGAAAGTTAGCGCGGCTATACCGCGGCGCATCAGTAGTCACGCACGACGGACGCAAATAATGAGGTTCGCCCGTTTGCTTTCCGATGAAGTTAGCGCCAGCCCCGGTGACTCCGTCTGCTGGACTGGAATCGAATAACCAGTGCAAGGGGAAGAACGAGGTGCGGAGGGGGAGCGGAAGCGGGTCGAGAGCCGTCTTCGGGATTATCGCTCGCGGATCGACTCGCTCGGATTATACCTACTTATCTCTGCTCTCGGGATATTTTCCGACGGAGTTTGGAGCCTCCGGAGGGGATGCAACCCACTGTACTCCGATAACTTTCCAGCTCGGACACCGAACGGATTTCGATATTGCCTTGTTGCAGTTTTTTTTTTAATTTCTTCTTACTTTATGCGATTTTAGCTTAATATCCGGCTTGATTAAAGATTGAACCGTATCCCCGCTGCTGACATTGTTAGAGTTTTGCAGTGCGAAATAATTGATTATTTGTACAGTGTAGTAAGCAGTTTATACATATATAGGGTATATAAGAACATTTTACGAGATCCGTTCTTCTATGGTTATATATTTTCATGTGCGCCATATAAATTCTCGCGTCACGTTTGAAATACAGAAGTAATTTGCGTACACTCGCAGACAAGTTTGAGGAAAGTGCACTCGGGGAAAAGTTTGCATAACGTACTAAGAGAGCCTCTCGAGAGAATTCACGAAAGAAAAAAAAATCGTTAAAAAGTTCCAGAGTAGCTTGCCCATTTGCGGATTAGCGTATATGTATATATTTATTCATGTACTTTATTCTTAATTTGCCAAGGAAATTTTTGAATATATCACACTTCTTGACTTTTCGAGCCAATGATGAACTATAAGTTCTAATTAAGTACAAAAATTATTTCCTTCATAAACCAGATATCCGTCGTATTTTTGCTAAGTGCAAAGTAATTATTTAACTATTCAGTTTCCAGCTTTTATCTGCAACTGTTCTAATAAATTAATTAAGAAATAAAATAGATTACTTATTATGAACTTTAAAAGCGATATAAGAATAAACAATAATAAAAAAATCGAAATAATTTTTACAATAATACAAAATGTCTCAGAAATATTTTTAAAAATATGTTTGCGTATATGAATTATAATTTGCATGAATAAATTATGATATCTCGAAACATCTATTCTCGTTTCAATCAAAGCTTTTTTGTAAAACCAGAAAATCCATCAGAACAAAAACAATTCTTCAAGCTGCACAAGTATGCCCACACATTTGAATTTGAATTGCAAAAGATAATAATGGAGCGGCTTAACTCGATCACCGGACGCCCGGCCAAACTCCATTAACCTCTTAAACCTTATCAAGGGCACTGAGCATTAAAACGCAGCGCTTTTCCGTCCGCTTTTTCCGAGCCATCCGGCTCCTCGAGTCGGAGTACCGGCGCCGCGCGCTTCTCTTAATCGCCTCGTAAGTTGATTTGGCCGCGGATGAAGTTGCCGCACGCACTCGGCATCGGTCGAAATTAAATCGGATAAGGGCCGCCGGAATTTGGGCTCGGTTTACGAGCCACTTGGCGCGAGTGCAGGGGCCCGCCGCGATTGCACGCCCCGCCGAGTGGAAGGGCGCAAGATTATTTAGGCGCCGGACGGCGCCGCTGCCACAAATCAAAGATAAACCCGAAGCGCGCTATCGGCGAAAAAAACGTGGCGAGAGGCTTGCGGATGTATTTATAGGCCGCGAGAGGAGCTGGGACGGTGATGTGATTTATGTGGGAATGCGAGGGTGGACTATGGTTTTTTCGAGGGGGGAGGTCGGAATTGGGCGGTGTCTGGAGATTTCGTTTGGACAGCTTGACGGATGAGCTTCTGAAACTTTGATAGAGAGATAAGAGACGATAATGAATTGTCTTTTTATTGCTGTATGGATGTTGGGGTAAATTTTTTGTCTCACCTTTCGATTTTTTAAGATTGAAGAGAAAAGAGAAGAAAATATTAGCACTTGCTCAGCGTATAGAACTTTTGAAATTGTTACTAAAATCCATTGATGCTTTAAGAATATTTTGTTTACGTGACAAATTTCTTTTATCAGTACGAAGCCATCGAGTCGTTTTGCCGCAAGTCGACCGAGTTCTGCCCACCAGGAATGCCAGGGCTGCCTGGAACGATGGGACCACCTGGTATGAAGGGCGACCAAGGTTTGCCGGGGATTCAGGGGTCCCCGGGTATGCCCGGGCCCAGAGGACCCCGAGGTCCGGAGGGGCTGAGAGGCGAGTCCGGACTCGACGGAGTGGACGGTAAAATGACTGTTTTTCATAATATGTCTTTTAAGAAAATTTCAAATAACGATTGGTTTTTATTGCATAATTCGATGTGAAAAATTCTTTTTACGCATTTACAACATTAATATTTAAACGAGTAATCCAAAAGTTGATGGATCGCGGAAAGTAAAAAATGCTAATTACACCTCTAAAAAACGAATGGTATAATAAATGCTTCAGTAAATGAGAAAAATCGTAAAAAAATTGCATATTTTTGCCGTACAATATTTTTAGTTATTTACGTGTGCATATTTCGTGGAAGTTTCCACGAAACCTTTTGAGCGTTTGTATACACATTTTGTATTACCACGTAAAACGAGTTTGAGTTTTTTTTTACAGCTTTTGTTGAAGTCAATAAACGCTAAAATATCAGATTTTGTATAATTTATTTAAAATCGCTTTTACTGAAGTTAAAAAAAGTTCCAAATTATTGGACGTACATTTTAACTTCGCGTAAAATATTCGCGTAAAATATAACGAAATATTGATATTATATAACATTGATTTATTAATTATTGTGCTCGAAATTGACTAGTACAGCTTCCTCGTACAGGAAGCTTTTTTCCTTCGATGAAACCATTAAATTGATATTTCTGCAAATTTTAACGGCCTATATATCAGAAAAATCATTTCATCGTTATGAAAAAAACCAGAGAATTTCCAGCACCACGGTGTGCCATAAAACTACATCAGCACCATCTCAAAAAGAAACAAATTATTTTTAATCACGTAGTCACATTAGCTTTAACCAAAGCAACCTAACGAATCGCCCGGACAACAAACCGTCCCGCAAGATGCCGCCGCGCCTCTCGTTGTCGAGCGCGCGCAACATTAAATTAGCCTTCGCCGCGTCTTCGAGGAATCCCAGTCAGGAATCCTCGGCGTCTCGATTTTCGCGGCGGCACTCGGGCGGAACGGCGATGTCCCCGGCATTCCGATATGTGTCGCGCGCTCATTGTACCCACGGCCCGCAGGTATTCCCGGGGAGCCGGGATTGGACGGACTTCCCGGGCGCAGCGGCAAGGACGGCATGCCCGGCGAGAACGGTAAGCCCGGGCTGAATGGCACTCCAGGAGCACCTGGCCGCAACGGCACCGACGGTACGTATCGCCGCCGGACGAGCGACTTAATTGAACTCGCCGGCCGGACCCGCTTTATTTACGGCCGTCCGCTTTTGGCCGGCCTCGTCTAATCCGCCGACCGGCCCTTTGTAATAAGCGCATAATTCTTGTCCGCTTAATCGCCGCGGGATTTATCCCGCGCGCGCCGCCTCGGGCGTTACGTGTATTTTTCTTTTTTTTCCCGACTGTTTCGGCGGCGCGATGCAATTGCAGTTTTAATTAAAAAGTTTTTGTTTCGCAGTTATTGTTCCGATGTGTGCAATGTTATGTACGAAAATAGACTTTTTTTATTCTGGATTCTGGTGACGATTTATTCTCGTGGTCCAGTGTTTTGCGTTTAATTTAATCGCAGAAGAAAGGAATAGAAATGTTTTTTTTTTGTTTCGTGTCCGAGAACGGGTCAAATGGAAAAAATGTAATTAATGGTATTATATTTTTCTGATTGCTATTCAGTATGTAAATAATAATAATAATGAAATGAATAGTAGTACTAATGATTAATTTTTAACTATAAAGCAACTTCAGAAGCTTGAATAAATTTAAATATTTTTTATTTGATTGCGTCGACGTGACTGAAAAAAATGCACGTTTCATTTTTCGCAGAAAAGCACATTTCAGTATTTTTGCAAATAAAAATAGCACAATTTAAATCTAACACGAAGAAAAGCATTCTTTGAAAATTCTCACAGTGAATAAAAAACGATGATAATACTTTTTTGTTTCCACTTTCTATTATTTACGTCTTTGCGTAGAACATATCATTTTAACTATATTAGGTATTGAACAAGACCTTTTTTCAGTTACAAAAATAACTCAAAGTTGAGTAAAAGTAAAGTTTGTTTTCGTTCGGACATATGTATCACGTGTTTTTAGTTAGGTCAAAAATTCATTACAGCAATAATGTAACAATAACATGTGCAAATTATTATATTTCTTTGTGCATTACTCATTTGCAGGAAAATGCTTCAATACTGGTGATTGGATTAAATCATTAAAAATTATTAAAATAACAGCTTCTTCTTTGAAAAAGGAAAATTGTATAATTCGAAGGTTTATTGATAAATCATTTCGAATATTTAATAAATTTCGGTACGATAAAATTATTAAATGGAACTCTTTCGTCTGGAAAATAAACAATAAATTTGTTAAATTTCCTCTTCGCAGGAAATTATAACACTGGTTATCCAAACGCAGTGGCGAAGTATTTAAAAATTGGTGCTCATAAATTCAAAATTCGAACAATTTCGACCACTCCAAAAGTGTAATCCCTCCCCGAAAGTTCGATGCTTCGTAAAAAAGGCAGCCGGTAATCTCGCTTTTTGGGTAGATTCGCTTTATCGCTCCGAAAGTTCAAAGACTCGTTCGAAAAAACGGAAAAAAGCGCAAGGACCCGAAAAAAAGACGACGATCTCCCGCAACGATTACGCTCATGCACGCCCTGTCCTCCTCGGCTCAATTACAACTTATCGCGCGTCGACCCACCCCGAGGGAGCGACAATCTGCCGCTCGGAGAAAAAAAAACACAGCGAGTACGAGCAAGGCCACTTAGGCGTTCGCGCCGCCGCTTAGTCGAATGACAAATCGCCGGGGGTGGCGAATCACGAGCTGATCGGCTTCCGACCTTCTTTTTTTTCTCGCCTCCTTCCCCTCCAATCGAACGAGTTTACGCAAAGATCCACCGGTGGACTTTTTCGCCGCGAGAAGCAGCGAGGGTGTCGCGTACTTTTTAGCCGCGGTGACCGATGCCCCGGCCGCCTTTGATATCGGCGCGAAAGCGGCCGGCCGCCCGGAGGCGGCGCGAGAGGCCTTTCAGGTCGGGACGTTCATTAAAAGGTGCTCGTTCGCGCGCGAGCGAGAGAAAAGGCCTTGGGTGCGGAGCCCCGTCGTCTGCGTATTTTTTTTCTTCTTTTTTTCAGAAGCCGGCGGGGAAAAAGTGTGTCGCCGGCCGGGGAGTCGCGCGAGCCGAGAGGAGCGTGTGTATACACCCGCGCCGGAGGAAGACGGCGATAAAAAAAAAAACGCCGGGCTCTTTTGAGGAGACGCGATGAACCGAATCGCTTTATACTTTGCATTCAAATTTTGCGCTCCGAATGAGCGCGCAGCCGCGTACCGCGCGTAAGTTCACCTACGCGTCGTTTTACTCTCCTTTCTCACTCTCTCCCTCTTGTCAATTTTGTTTAGTTTTTCCTTCGCACGGTGGATCGATTATTCGAGTCGGCGAGACGCGTGTTGCGGAGTTCCGAGCATGAATACTCGAAACTGGATTATTTCACTGGAAATTTCGAGCGGATGGTGAAATGAGGAAAATTCTTTGAGACTTTTCCCGCGAAAAGGATTATGCGAAGTATCTATTCGGTTGGAAAGAGAAGCAAGTCCTATTCAATTCGTTGCTTTTAATGCTCACGTGACTGAGGTCTGAGTCTCAGATGCCCAAAGAAATGTGTTTTAAAAAAAGCTTCAATTTATGTATGGTAAGCGTATGTTGATAACACTGCATTCCAGTTTTAAATGTTATTTTTATTAAAGGGAAGAACCATTTGACTCAGGACTTTGCGTAAATTAACTTATTATAGGAGAAGAAAAGAGAAGGTTAAAAGCAAGTGCAATTTTAAAATATTTATTTAATTCGTAAAGAAAATATCTGCTATAAAAATGAATCAACGAAATTTTATTGATTGTCAATAAAAATCTAAACAAATTACTACAAATGAAGTGCAAATTCATTGAAAAATAATGAAAATTGCACTGGTTTTAAAGTAACTTTAAAAGAGGGTATTTATATACCGATTGCTTAGATTTTTTAAAAATACATTTCAAAATTATACTTTCGTTTCATATTAGTAGTTTAATCTATGTAGTATCTTTGGATGGCGCTACTATGAATAAAAATTTCCGTAAGATATGATCCTGATGGCTCTTGAAAAAAAGTGGAGAGATGATCTCCAGTCGTAAATGCAGAAAAATACGGGTCATTGCATCTGACAGGCGGCGGGAGAAAAGTGCCGTCGACGGGCGTAGACTGGAATTCAAAGTTCCATTGCTACCAGAATACCGAACCGATAGGGGCTCTGACGTTTGCATCCGTCTATTTTCCAGCTGCATTGTCCACCCGAAGAATCGTTCTCACTAAAATGAACGGGAAAATGTTTAATCTCGTCTCTCGTTTTCCTTCTTTTCGCACTTTGTTCTCCACTCTTTGCCTTTTTTTTTCCTTCACACGCCGAGCACGCTCCATTTGCGCTGCTGTCGAAAGTCAGATTACAGCGACGGTGAAATTGCAGCTATTCGATAATTAAATTTTCCCCGATAGGCGTGAGAAATTTGACTCCTTGATAAAGCGAGTAAACAGCCACGCGCTTTAAGTGTGATATGCCATGGATCGATTGATGCAAAAAGGATGTTTTCCATTTATTTATTTTTTTTTTAAGTATACAATAGTGTATTTTTAGTTTTTTCGCAATTGGAACCTGCCACATAGAAATACATTTATTGCGAGACTTTCCAAGCAAAGCGCTTTAGGTTGCAAAGAAAAGCGCTATCTATTTTAGTACTGTTGAGAATCTTGTTTTTTATTTTTTTTATTTAAATGTATTACGAAATATGTTTTTTTCTGAAAACAGCAATTAACCTCTTGTCTAAACGAGCTTAAAAATATGAAAATCCATCGTACCACTCTACGTCGGACTAAAGCGCCACTTTACCCCTGATTCTTAATTTATAGGTAGTCATACGTCGGAGCAAAGCCGCTCGTTCGTTCGCGCGAATGACAATGCGGGCAGAGATAGCACTTACGGCGTCGAGCGTTCGCGTGCATTATTTACCGGGCTGTCCCGCGTCTCAGAAAACTTCAATCTTACGCTGCCTGCCCTCTTCCTCCAGCTCCGGGGGCAAAAAAGAAACGGCGCAGCCGCTTTATTTTCCGGCGAATGCCTGCTTTTACCCGGAAATTTCGTTTCGGTACCATGCATGAAAAAGTCGCCCATCGATTATGCGAGCATCGAGAGTATCGGGGGAGCGAGTATTTTTCCAGCGTCGCTGTGCGGCGGGATTTGCCGCTGAGCCCCGGGTGCATGCCGACGGATCTCGCGGCAAAAGCGCGCGGCTCTCGTTGTCTTGCAAAATACACCGTGACTGGGGGGGAGGGGGAGGAGTTCGCCGTTTGTTTTGCATTTCCGGGGAATCGCGCTGGGGGAAATACTGGTAGCGCCATTCGCACTTCTCGCCAGTTGTTTGCGGTTTTTTTTTATTTTTCGATTTCACTTGAAGCTGCAGGGAAATTAATTATCGCTTTTTAAGGCTTATACCGAGTTGATAATTGGGATAAAGTATGCCTGCAAAGGAAAATAATTAAAGCGAATTAATAACCATTGAATTAAATAATGTATCATTAATTTCAATTAAAAATTACTTATGAGTTTGTGTGGACGAAAACATTTTCTTTGAAAAAGTATTAACATTAACAAAGTTAATTCGATGAAGCTCATACATTTTCATAAAATTATAAAGTTTCTTTTTAATTTAATGCAAATGCAATTCGGGGTACGGGAATATTGAAAGTCTGTTACTTTTAGAAAAGTTTTTCATTAAAACGTCATCGGTAAAGAATATATTACCGCTAATTATTAACCGAGACGCGTCGAGAGTTCGGGAGACTGTGCTTCGTTATCGTATGAATTACATTAGCTCAAAGGCCCCTTTGCAAGCAAAGCTAAAGCTGTTAGGATGAAGATAGTTTACACCGCTTCCCTTTAGCATATTGTATGCACGCAGTTTACTGTGGAAGTGTGGAATCGAATTTTCAGTTCTTATTTTTTATGAAATTTTGAGCCATCTTTAGTTACTATCGGTCGATGACATCATAAAATGAAATTTAAATTTGCCAAAACCAAAATTAAATAGGTTTATAGGCATCACTTGTACAAATGATGCCTTTTCCGATCAATTACAACGTAAATATTTAACAACTATTTTCCGCGTCTTTTAAAAAACGTATTTTCTACCATATTTTTCATTTTAAAAATTTGCCAATTTAAACAACAATAAATCCAGAAAAGCGACGAAAAATCTTTGTAATTGTAGACTTCTCGATTGGGTATAGTGTCGGTAGCGTGGTAATAGCGGGGATCAGTTTCAATTTCAAACTCATTATCCGTGCCTCGTTGTTCAAAAAGCCGCGAAAAGCGATCAGAGAAAAGCTCTCCTCTCGGATGGAAAGCTCGGATCGATCCCTCCTCCCCGCGGTCGCGAAAATATTTCTCCTGCAATTAATTCACCGAACCGCGCCGAAGCCTTTGGCCCTTTTACCCCGTCAAACCGCGGCAGCAAAATCCCCCGAATCTGCTTCGTCGATATCAAAGCGATTATCCGCGTATTCCAAAGTACTCTCTCTGTCTCTCTTCTCTCTTTCTTTCTTCTCTCTTCTCTAGTTCTTTCTCATTTTCTTTTGCGAGAGGATCTTTCTTTTTCGGGGCTCGAATTTTTCCGTGCCATTGACTATTAGGAGTTTGTCGAATTGACGGACGCCAACATGCAGACGTTGCGACTTCCATCTGCCTGCTCTCTTGGATGCGCTTACGAGAGTCGAACACGTCTTTTTCCCCGATCTCCGATACTTCTTCTCGGAGGGGTTTATTTTTATTTTCCGAGCTCAGGGATTTTTGAGTAGGCTATTGGCTATGCGAGTACTGCCGAAAATGTATGTACGCGTTGCTAACAATATGTTCGATAATTTAACTTTTAGTGTCAAACGTTTCTTTACGTTAATTATTGATTGTAAAAAATTTTGTTATCGTAGTTTTAAAGAAAATTCTGTCCGTATGCACGCGTCTCTATATCTACGTGCAAATGATATTGACTATTCAATTACATCACATAATTAATTATCAAACTAGGTTGTTAGAGCGTCTTTGAGTGGTGCACACATATTACCTAATTAATGCAGCGGAATCTCCTTACAGAACTGTTTACATTATAAACGCATAACATCTTTTGAATAAGTATCACACTTTGTTTATGCATACGTTAAGGATTCAATGCTTAAATCTCGATGTGCACGATATGCTATTTCTTCCTTCCTAAGAAGATTCTCCCCGATCAGTGGAAGTGTAAACTTAGGCATGTGCGCGCACGTTATCTCTTGGATCGAGCAAGACCCGGCAGTGTTCCCCCTTCTCTAGGTACACCACAGGAGAGGGAGTCTATAAGCAATTTACCTTATCGCCAAATCTTCTTGCCGACCGCGTATTACGTTTCTGCCTTGTGGGGTTTTTTTATCCTGTAGGGCTCGTTTAAAGGTTGTCGGTAGTCTTCGCTTTATATATGATACTGGAGCGCTCATAACGCGTGATAGGGTGCACTGAATTTAGCGAGCGTTCGTTATTTTCAATTCGCTACTTTCCCAACCGGTACAAATTGTCGGCAGTAACGGAAATTTAAAAAAAAATCCTTAGTTTTTGTCGTTCATTCCTTTCTATCTCCAGATTAGTGAAAAGTGTCCTATAACAAACGAGATGTCAAGAAGAGGCTTATTTCGAACGAGCGCGCAAAAGATCCTGTTTCAGAAAATCGGCAGTAAAATATCCTATTTCGGCTCAGAACTCAAGTTTTTTCCTCAATTTCGTTTTACTTGCTTGTTTACTCTTACAACTTTTTCGAGTAGTTAAGAACTGTTTGTAGTTAATTAGATTTTTTTCTAAGCCATTATCAGAGTAAATTGACAACAAATCAAACGATTTTTTTATTTTAAATGAGGAATCACTAAATAAAATTTAATATTATATTACAAAAAAAGTTTGGAATTTATCAAGTTTTACAATGAACTGAATCGTACTGAATTGTGGTATATAATTTCAGTGATTTCATTCGCTTTAGAATTAATTAAATGTTAACCACACGGTCCTCCCAATCGACTATCCCTTAGCAAAGCTTTAATAATAAATAATTCCTGTTGGGCGTTTAATTATTCGAAATCGTGAAATTTGGGTTAAAATGAGGACAGTAATGCTCCAATTCAAAATAGATTAAGTTGGGTGTGGATAAGAGGATTGTAATAATACCAATATTTAATTGATTTAATTTATAACTTTATTCTGCAAATGTTCATAAAAGCAGAATGAAGGAGATAAAAATGCAACTTTAGTTAAATGAAAAATAAAGGCACTAGAAAGGAAAAAAAAGAATGATATCGTTGAAGCAAACGATGTATTCCGATATTTTCCTTTAGTTATCATTCGGTAAATACGGTTTTTTATTATTAAAAGTAGAAATAGATTGAAAAAAATTTCTTTATTCAATCTGGAGTATTTAACAAGCGC
Organism: Eurytoma adleriae; assembly: GCA_900480045.1. Taxonomy (NCBI): domain Eukaryota; kingdom Metazoa; phylum Arthropoda; class Insecta; order Hymenoptera; family Eurytomidae; genus Eurytoma; species Eurytoma adleriae. The sequence continues at coordinate 196,441 of UXGC01000075.1, forward strand.
TGAATTTCTTTTTACAAGAATTATATTATTACTCACATGTAATGCATATACTGCTAAAAAATTTGCGTAAATCGTTAATACTACAAAGAAAAACAGAAATTACGCGCGTTTCATGTATTTCATTTAGTAGGTGAGCTAGGCCGATTCTGGCTCACCTCCCCCTCCCCCTAGGCCGGTTCTGGCTCAGTAGAATGAGTCGATGTGAGGTCAGACAGGGGCCTATTCTACTGAGCTACCCCCACTCCTGATTGAATAAATAGGGACCTATACTACTGAGCCAGAACCGGCCTAGCCCCTGTCTGACCTCACATCGACTCATTCTACTGAGCCAGAACCGGCCTAGCTCACCTACTTCATTTAGAAGTGTTTGTTTAAATCTTGTGTACTTAGATTAACCAATTTTTGAACAGTCCACCTAATTTTACAAAACAAACTATCCAATAAAAAAGCACGTGTTACATCTAAAATCCTTACTTATTCTAACAATGAGTATTGAAAAAAAAATCCATTATTAGTGCCAATTTTCCTACACACACGTCAGTACCCACCAGCGGTACACGTCAATACCTACTAACGTGAAACACAATACAACATATAGATATAAACGAAATTCCAGTTGACCCGGAGAATCTCTTCGCTCGAGCTGTGCGCGCGCGCGAGAAATTCATCGGCGCGGCCGCGCCCGCGTGCATCCGTCCGCGAAAAGGAATACGCGCCCAGTCCCCGCACGCTCGACTCGGTCAAGCGCTCGGACGGAATAACGCGGCTCGCGCGGCCGCGGCCTAAGCAGCAGAAATTCACGTCGCGCGCGTGAATCTCCGGTGCGCGGGCACTTAAGTGGCTCGTAAATTTTTAGAGCCCGCCCGGCGACTGGCGCCTTCGGCGCCGCGCCGATTATACGGCTGGCGTGCGTGCGCCTCGAATTTAACGCCGGCCGCTTTACGATCGCCTCTGCGGTGGAACGGCGCGGGCGTCAATTTTTACGCGACGGGGCCTCGGTGCTTTTCTCGCGCGCGCGAACGCTGTATTCGCTTTCAGCGGGGGTTTTCAAACGATTTTGCAGTCCATAAAAGATATACGGTGTTCCGTTGAATCGTGAATTATGTTTCTAAACGCGGGGAGAGGGGTGGGGGGAGGAGTAACTTTCCGATTACAGTTTAAGACAGGATTTAATTATGCCGCGCTAACGATTTTACAAGAGTAAAGCTTTAGTTTTCTATCTGCTAGAGACTGGGATAATTTGTTGGCTCGTAAGCGCTAAAGGGGAAAGTAAAGAGGTTTGGTTGTTAAAGGAAAATTAAATTGTTCGGTGAATGGAAACCTTTTAGAGTGTATAGTATATAGTAAGGAATATTCGAAGCCTTGAAGAGAATATAATCTTCATTTCTTGAAGAAATGTAGATTAGAGATTGTCAAAATAAAATTACGTGATACCTATGTCTTGAAAATATTTCAACTAATAATAACAGATATTGTTTTAAAGGTGTTAATATTTTCAGTTACCTCTTAAAGTGTGTCAAAAGTTTATTTCGTGAAAAATGAAAATCCCTCTTGAAATATAACCAGATTAACGCTTGCATTAAAGTGCTTAAGACTTCAAAAGAGGTTTGCTTAAAATGACTTTAATAACGTATGTATTTGGTGATTTATTCTCTCTGCCTCCAGGAAGAAACGGTCATCCAGGACCACAGGGACCTCCGGGTGCTCCAGGCATTCAAGGTACGTAATTTAATGAAAAAACTAATGCTTTAAAATTCTAATGAATTAAGAGATTTAACTTTCTAAAGGCCGCGTAAACTACATTTAGTTAATTTCACTTAATAACCACCCACTCAGAAAAATTTCTTGTAATAATTCCGGTGTAAATTACGTAAAAAATATAATCATGGAATTGCTTCCAACACTAGTAATTTTTACGGAAAATCATTAAATTTTTTATCAGAATATTAAAAATGACCGAGATTTTCATAAAAATTTCAAAGCTTTTCCCTCAACACTTACGGAGCTTTTTGGTAAATCACCCGTAAAAGTTTCCACTATTGCAAATCGTCCCGTGGCTACATTTTTGACGTAATTTTTACGAGAAAATGTTCTCAGTCTAACTTTCTCGAATTTCTATAATATTTCGATTACTTCATAACCAACTTTAGTTCGTTTCCCCGCCTCCATTTTTAATTAATCAATTTTGAATCGTACTGACACTTTGCCGATTTCATCAGCCTCGCAGTAGCTTCAGAAAATAGAGCTTCAGCTCGAGTGGCTCCGAGAAGGAAAGCTGAGCGATAGCGAAAAATTCAAAAGCTCCGGGTGAAAAAACCCGAATAGTCCGCGCAGCAGTTCGTGCGAGCGCGCGAGCGGTGCTTCGGCTTCAGTTTTTTTTTTTAAAGAGCGCGCGGAGCCGCGACACGGCCGAGGCCGAGCTTCGATCGCGTCGCGGCGCCGCGCCGCACGAGGGCCAACGGAGGGACAATTACAGCGCCGGCGAAAATGGCTCTGCGCAGTTGATTAAACGCGAAGTGATTAGAGGGGCCGCGAGGGGTTAACGGGCGGCTAATTACTTCGTTATCTCGTTTCTTAAGTCGGCGAGGGTATGGAAAATTGGAGGGGGGTGGGCGGGAAATTGCCGGGCCTCGGGGGCGACGCACGCAACTTCTCGTCCGTAGGAAGTTATTGTAATTCCACGCAGTAGGAACAGCGCGGTGGGCAAAAAAATTTCACCGGAAAGTTCGCTACTTGCAATTAGCTGTCGTCGATTTATGAAACGAGCTTTGCCCACGGTGCACCATTGAACGACGAGTTGCTTTTTTAATTTGCAATTGCTTTATTCATAACGAAAAATAATTCTCTATTCTTGCTTTGTGCGGTTGATATATCGGTGAGCAACGCACAAAATTTATTTTTTTTCACGCACTGAGAGAATTTGCTCGTAAAAAAGACGGTGAAGTTGCCTGCAAAAGTTACTTGGAAAAATGTGTTCGTAAACTGTCCCACAATTGCATTTTTTCCTGTTATTTTTACGAGAAAATTTTCACAGTGTGCATATAACAGCAATATAATTTCTTTAAATTTTAACGGGTGCGGATGCTTTTGAATTTACCACCGATTTTTGAGGCAAAATTGCGAATCACACGAGAGCCCAGCATGGATCTAAGGTCCGCTGTGTGTACGCGCTCGCGCGCGCGCGCGAACACGAGGGGGGCGATTAAGTACATCCGGGCGGGCTTCGGTTGACCGCGGCTGCGGTTTAATCGGGACGGCGGTACGGCCGAAATAATTGGGCTCGATGATGCGGGGGTGGAACGCCTGTTGCAGGGAAAATGGGACCGCGCGGTCCGCCGGGTCAGGACGGCAAGCCCGGCATACCCAGCATCGTCGCCTACACGCCCTTCCGGGCGGATACCGGCGCGGCGCCCATCAACAACAACGACATCCTTGTACCGCCCTCCATAGTCGGTAAGTCGATTACCTTTTAGCCATCGGGCAGGACGGTGATTGCTTTTTATTCGATTTCTAGTACAGTACTCGTGACGATTTGATGGAACGTCAGTATTGGGAAAATTGTTATATAGTTGTGGTAGAGTTTTGGTAGTATTGGAGTACTGTTTTAAAGGATAGATTATTTTTTTTAAATATATGAAAATACGTGTTTCAATATTTTCTGATCAATGGATAATAGGAATTTTTAATTTACAATGTGAAGTAAATAAAAAAATGAAATGAAATGACGAAGTACTTTATTAATTTATTAAAAGTAAATAAAAGAGTTGATGAGATTGAAAGTAAGTAAAAACAGATTTGGATACCAGATGTTTTCAATATTCCAATGTAAATAATGCGTCGTAAATTGATATTCCTCTTTTCAAATTCCAGTTTTCTATCAAATTTTTTTTGAAATTAATACTGAACCCAATGTTGAATAAATTGAAGCATACAACAAATAGCAGTTTTATTGAAAAGTAAAACTTTTTTATAAAAATAGTATTTCAAAATAAAATTCTCAAATATTTCAATCTAAAATACTTTGCATTTATTGTTCAATATTTTGCAAAGTAAATAATTAAAATTCTATAAATTTAATTGAACGTCCTACATTTATTATCTATTGTGGTATCGAAGTTAACTGATAAGTTTAAATTGATTATTGCATATTTAATAATTATACGAAATTCATAGCAACTTCAATATATTTACTAAAAGTTACTTTCTTTAGGCAAAATATAATACAATGTTATTCAAGTTTTAATGACGTGTTTCGCTTTCATTGCTAATCAAGTCCCAAGTGTATCCAAAAACTTTGACCAAAACAACCGGAACCGCATCTATCAATACAAAGGCGTATTCACATAGATCGACGCGTAAAAAGGAAAAAAAGTTATTAAGTCGCATTAGCGTGTCGGGCGCATCCTCCAAGTGCGGTCATAAATAATTTAAGCGGTGTAGCGGGAGGCACTCGAGGCTCGCAGACTCAGCCGCCATGTATCACACTTGCAGGCAGCTCGCAGATCCAGTACGTGGTGGCGGAGGAGGGGGTGAATTTGCGCCTGGACTGCTACGCGGCCGGCAAGCCGAGCCCCGTGGTCCAGTGGCACAGGCCCGACGGCCAGCCCATACACACCGGCGTCTGGCACGGTAAGTAACCGATCGATTTAGCCCCGCCGACCGACACAACTTTATCCCCCGCTTGTTTATCCCCGAGCGCCGCGTTAAATGCTCTCCTGGAGGCTTCGCTCGGGTATCCCCCTTTCCCAGCCGGTTCTCTCCTCCCCATCGCCTTCGCCCTTCGTTTATCTTCGCTTTAGGAACGTCTGAAGTGTTTCGGCTTGGCATTTGGAATGCGGTTGTTTCTCGCGGATCATTTGACGCTGATGGAGAGATCGACGGGGAAATAAAGTTTTAATGGGAAATGCGTTCTGGAGTACGGTGTGCACGTATTATGTGGTACGCGTAAATTTGAATTACATTTGCACAGAAAATGAGCTGTCCAAAGTCGATGCGAAAGTTTTATGAGTTAGAAATGCTGCGGGCAAATGTAAAACGATGAGTACTTAGCAAGTATAGAACTAGCGATAGTTTTTATGAAACAAAATTGTGTCAAATACATTTCAATATGCTTATTATTAATTAGAGAGCGTCATAAAAACGCGTTGATTTCATGTTTTTATTTAAATCAACCACTTATTATAATTTACTTAATAATATTATTTAATATCGCTTTCGGTGCTACGTTAATGACTTTAGAGGTGAGCTCTAAAGCCAGGGAGAAGCTGAGACCAGACGGACATTGCATTAGGTAATGCTTGCTACAAGGTTGATTAAATCTAGGAAGCTTATTAATTATTGTTGTAAATTAATGTATGTAAGATACACTTGAAGTTGTAAGTAAAAATTTTATTGATACTATTGAAGTAGAATAAAGTTTAATAACGTTAAATTCACGCTTGAAAATCGTCGGAGTTTGCTGGTCAAAATTTTGTGCCAGATAATTATAGAGACTTTGTATAGAAAATCAATTTTCAATTACATTTTTTCTGTCAAAATATAAAAAAGAAATTGGCAGTAGTTTACGCAGCAGTTTTTCTTCTTAATGGGTATTTTCAGTAAAAAGCAACTTGCAACAAATTTGTTCTGGGCAACGATTTTTAAATTCTTATAAAATTTTAATTGGATTTTTTTATACGCAAGATAAAATTGCCTGTGCAGAAATGGACATTTGAATACGTTGCCTCCAAAATTTTTCATGAAATACTTTCATATTTTCTAAGAGAAAATAATACATTTTTTAAGACCAATGAATAATTACTGGTAGAAACTATTTTTTAAATTATTTTTTGATAAAATCGAGGAGTGTAGTGGGCTATTTTATCTAAAATTAATGGAATATAGTGGAAAACAGAAAAATGAATGCAAGACAGTATTCCTTAATTTAAGTAGTATAAGGCGGGTATGATCAGACGTAATTAAAGGGAAAGGAAGAGGTAGAGACAAAGAGAGGGAGAGAGACAGAATTAAAAAGAACATAGCGGGGGAAAGAGTCAAAGTAATTAGAACATTCTAAACACAAGATGTCAAAGCAAGAACATTTATGAGATAAATTTAAATAGGTCAGAATAAGAGCCACCTTACAATTCAAATTCGACGTCTTCTTGGAGGTACCTTTATACCTGTTGCCTTTGTTTTTTAATGAAAATAGGAAAAGTCGAAAATAAATGTTTCAAATGTTAGTAGAAAAAATAGAGAAATTTTGAATAATTATGAATTTGATGTAATTTGAGTTAAGAGTTATTAGAACTAATTGACTTAATAATGAATCCTAATTTTGTACGGAGTACAGATTTATATTCATAAGTCTAAATCAATATAAATTTTATAAATAGATTTATCGAATGTTCAACAAATTCTCTTCTCACGATTCTTAGACTCTGTGTCATTTCCGTAACTCTTAAGGGCACTCGGTGTCAAAATTAAAGAGCCTTTCCATCCCACTGCCATGTATCGACGCACCTAACGGAGAAAAGCACATTTCGCTCTTTCCTAACGAAGAAAAGTACATTTCAGTGTTCTTCAACGAAAACTAGCCAAAATCAAATCCGCCGCGAAGTAAACCCCATTTGGGAGGTTTGCCACGAAAAAAATACATTCGAAAGTTTTACCGCGAACAAAAGCACATTCCGTAACCTCCCCCGAAGAAAGCCCGAATTAAGCCAGCTTTCGCCGGAAATTTGAAACCTTTTCGTCAGGAGCGGCTCGTACATTTATCCGTTTTACAGAAATTGATCGGAAAATAATTAAAGGCAGCATCGCCGAACCACACCTCGAAGCAGTGCCTCGCATTACCAACGGCGAAGCGGGGCGGATGAAAATTTTCGAAGCGGCCACTGGTATTCCATCCGATCGAAGGCCACTCGAGCGCGCGCTCGCAATCGTCGAGAGGAGGATGCCGAGGGGGGGCAGCCCGAGCAAAAGTTGTACCCGCGCGAGCGGCGAGGCGGGACGCGCGGCTCGGATTTCGGGCGCCAAGCGGTGGTCGGCGCGCGCGCCGGCCCTTTGAATGCGAAATGAAGCCCGCGCGATGACACCCGACGACGTCCGTCGCTTGCGAGCTTGTCGCGCGCAGCACTGCTGCACCGTTCGACATGCCGAAAATTTCAATCAAGCCGCGCTCGTCTCCTCCCTTCGCGGAGCCGGTAGATATTCGGCTGCGCGTCATTTTCTGCTGCTTTGGTGCGCGAGCTTATTGTACTTCCATTCGTCGGAAATTAGAATTTTCAATTGATGTTTAATACTGTTGTATATACAGGGATGGATATGGATACTTGCGATACTTGCGATAGTCGGTTTTTATTTAGCCGCAGGTAACTGTCGTTTCTTAGAGTTCGTTTGAAATAAAAAGCGGCCTTTATTGTAGAAAAAAAAGACAATTAGTATTTAAAAGTATTTTTAAACAAATTTCCTTTATATACGTGTTTTAGCATCGGCAATTTTTGGGAATTCTTTGAACCTCTCGTCAGTACTCAGAGATGACATGGGTAACTATACCTGCACAGCGGACAATGGCGTGCCACCAAGCTCCAGCAAGAGATTCAAGCTCAGCGTAAAGTGTGAGTAAAAACGGTTTTTGAAAGTTTCCTTTATTAAACTTAATGGTAATAACTTGAAACTCGATTAGTTCCACGACCTTAATCCGACGACTAATTTCCCTTCTGTCCCGCGGACAATGAAGCGCACGAGCTTGCGTACGAGCTTGCGCGAGGGACAGGCACTGTTAATCGGGCTGTGTTACGTACGTCCTACAGACGATTTAGGCGCACTCAGTGGTCAGCTTGAAAAGACGAGGCCGTGATTACTTTGTGTGTGCGTGCAGCCGCAACTTCGACGTCGCTACGCTGATATTGCGCTGAAAAGGCAGCTTGTTTACTTCCTTCATTTAGCCGCCGCTGCAGCGTTTCCATCGCCGCGGCATTTCCAACCTCTTCTCTTTGAGCTTCCTTTGTTACCCATTTACCAGTCATTTTGCCTTTCCGTGTCAGCCTGCTGCGGGTGGGTAATTACGAGCATCGCATTAGGCGCGCTGCGGGTAACCGACTTTCGGGATGCGAAGATACATTTGTTTTTAAATTTTTTCTTCATTCGAGTGGAATTCTTTCGAGTATTAGATTTTGATATTGACGAGGAATTATTTCATACATTTTTTTGCGATTAAAAGATTCATTTTCGTGAATAAGAGAAATAAAAAATGTTTAATTTTGACTAACATTCGATCTTTCGTAAAAAAGCCTAGTGCGGAAATCAGTAGTACAAGGCTGTTTTAGTCAAACCTCCATCTTCAATCAATCACGTATTTATTTTCACTTTTTTTTTTAAATTGTATTTATTATCTTCTTTTAGTACAAAAAAGTATTATTTAATGTATGCTATTTAATATCGCATGACAACGAAAAATAGGTCACAAGTGTAAGTAGAAAAAGACAAGATTGGTCAGACACGTATCTTTAATGCTACAATTCTCCATATTTTTAAAAAACCTCTTTCTAATTTTTTTTTTTCGCACAATTAAATAATTTCCACTTTAAAAATATGATGTGTATTTTGTACGTCCACTCTAATCTTCTCATTAATTATAAAACTTAATGGTCCATCGCTCTCTCCCCGGAAAAAGTCCGATTTAAAATTGCACTGCAATTCACTCGCACTTAATCACCAATGAATTATTTAAATTCCAAAAATAAAAAGAAATTTGCAAACACGCACCGGAAAGTAAATCCCGCGCAAACTAAAAGAAAATTGCGCGAGAGGAGGCACGTCGCCGAGAGAAAGAATAAATAAAGACTCCGGGAACGACGCGAGCGTCGCGCGCAAAGCCCGCGTGCGCGCGGGCGACTTTTATTCCTCTCAAATTTTCCTCCGGGCGCTTTATTTAGCTCGACGCTTTAGGCCGGCGCCTCCGTCACGTCCGTCGCGGCCGATAACGCCGCCGTTGCGCGGCGACGGCCCCGGCTGCCATCCGAGGAGTCGTGGCGCAGTTTGACGAGCCGCACGGCCCGTCGCACCACTTAAAATGCACCCGCCGGTATTTACGCGCCACCGGGGCGAAGAGTCCGGCTGTACGTGCTTTTCCCGTATATTTCCGGCGCGATCGTTGCATCTTCGTTTCACTTCGACCGGAGTCTTCTTCATCCGGCGCGGCGCGCTTCCTTTTGCCGCGGTCGTATTCATGCTGTTCGTGTTTCCGTTCGAAACGTCGATAAACCATGTTACCTTCGCTGGCAACTGTAAGGTGTAATAATAATGTACACTGATGCGTAGAGGTAGCTTTACGCTCGAGGTAAGGAAGAGAAATGGTAAAATTTTGTTTAAATTTAGTAATGGGTAATGGAGAGTCAAAACGAACGTCCTTGTGAAACAAAGACGAAAGTTCTTGGAAGCTCTTGAATAACCCGAGAAACGAGGATTCTTTCGCCTTTAAAGTTTTGTTAAAGGGTGCAATACTATTAAAACTTAATGACTTGAAGGGGAGAGCCTCGTGAATTGTCAACGAGAATGGATTCAAAAATTGATTTTTTATTTTTTACTTAGAAGCGTAAATTACCGTCGTAGAAATTGTTAGTTTATATGTAAAACCACTTTTGGTCTTCGAATAGTAACTGACTAATTTATGGCCATGGTTAATTGGCAATTTCGACTAGGATAGTTAAGTTATTTGGTCAAAACCGTATATTGCTTACGATTAGACCAAGTGCATTATATTCCATTTACTACGTAAAATAAAAGATGGCATTACTTTTTAATTTCATACTATACCGTGAATCGATTTTTTCATCCAGTTTCGTTTAAAATTTACGAGCCTCTCTCCGAAAAAATCGTCATTTTAACAAAGTTAAAGCGAAGTTACCCTTTAAAAATAAAGTGTGCATTTCACGAATTTTATCCAATCAACAAGCGCAGTCATTTGCATAGTTAACAAATACAAAAACTACATCATAATTTCCGTGAGCTAATAGAATTGCAACTCGTCCGTTTCGGATCCGAGCGAGTCGCAACTCGAGCCGCAAAGTAGGACAGTCGCGCGAAGCGCGAGCGACTAATGCCGCGGGGTCTTCTTTGTAGTCGGGCCGCTGATACGAATCCGCGCGCCGACGGTGAGGGCGCGCAATCACAGCAACGTCCTCCTGGAGTGCGACGTCGAAGCCTATCCCCGGCCCGAGATGCACTGGGAGAATAAAGACGGTCGCATCGACCTCAGCCGACAGGACAAGTATCGCATTCTAGAGGACGACAACCGACGGGAGTACAAGGTATAATGTACATCCAGGTTTAATATAATACAAAAAAGACACATTAAGTTATATACAATTTAACCTTAAAAATATATTTTATAAAAAGACTTATAAAACTTCATATGTCCATTTTTTTATAAATCGTTTTATAAAAATTATACAAATTTTTTTCAGTATTGGGTAACATGATTCTTTATTGTCATATTATGGACATTCGAAGATTCGGATTCGCAATATCCGCGCGTTTCGTTTCGTGTCAATTAACAAACCGATCGGCCGTATTTATTTTAAATGGAATTTAATTTCAGGCGGTTTTAATTGAGCGTAACTTTCTGTCAAAACGATTTGTTTGTACAACATTTATCTGCAAGATAGAGCGAGGTGCACTTTCTTTTTTATATTTTTCTTTTATTTGAAAAGCAAATAGCGGCTCGTTTCCGCGCGTTACAAGCTCCGAAATGTGCATGCAAAGTAAAGGTGCGGTACGCGGCAGCCAAATATCCTCTCGCATCTATCGGCTTTAAGCCTTTGAGATAGCAACGCGCTATTTGCCGTTTCTGCTTACATTTACCATCAAAGCTTTTTCGCCACTAACTTCATTACTTTTTTTGCAACGATGTTTCGTTAGTACCAAAATGAGATTTAAGCGCTTTCTTGTATTTGCACTAAAAATTTTCCATTTCATTAGAATTTCGTTAAGAAGCTACATTGAAAGATGGTATTGTTCGTTTCAGTTCAAGACGAGACTGAAAATATTTAAACTGAACTCGTTCGACTTGGGTACGTATTACTGCGTGGCAACCAACACGATCAATCGAACCAAGGGCGTGATCCTGATCAAAGGTGGGTTTAACGTACTTTGAAATTACCTGTAAATTGAGCTGACAATTATATTTTTGCATCTTGGAATTTCGTGCTTTTTTCAGGCGCATACGACAAGTCGGTCGAGCCCAAGGGTCCGTCTTTTTTCGGAAAGCCACCGCCCCCGCGACCCATATACAGGAGCCTGTGTCCCCCTCAATTAGATTGCGACAGCTGTCCAGTGGCGAACTGCCGGTACACCGGGGTCGAAGCGAAGCCCATGACTGGTATTAATTTCACGGGGATGCTACCTCGCGTCGCTGGTACGTATTTACCCTCGCATCCGTTATTCTTATTCGGTTCTTAAAAAAGATATGTAAGGAAGTTTTAGTCCTTTTGCGTGAATCTTTCCCGAAAAAAATTGAATTGTAGTCTGAAATAACCTTTTAACAAAAAAAGGAGAAGATGCTTGAAAAAAAGCAGAAACTGCCTGTTTTCAATGTCAGTTTAAACATATCGACATACGTGCTAAAACTTTAGATGAAAAAAGGCGGTTTCTGTCATTTTATAAAATATAAAGGAGTTTTTATTATTTTTGAATTTTGATACTGTTTTGATAAACTATCTATCTAATTCCTTTCAAAACGATTAATCGATCTATAACTTTGTACATTGTTAATAATGTTCATTTATAATATATTTTCATTTACTTTAATTATGTTTTCCAACCATGTAAACTAGAGTGTGTGAGTAATTCTAAGATTATTTCATTTTGAGTAAAAGCTCACCTTTCCGCGTATAAATTAGCGTGGTGGTGGCTCAACCTCATTTCATTGAGATGAAAACGCTACATACTCACATTCTATTTGGAATATCCCGAAAAGACTTTATTTAGCTTCCCAGCAGAGGAATTAATTTGCAAAACCAACACCCGACCGAAGAACCGAAAAAATTTTATCGCACTTACGCAAAATCTACGTAAATAATTAAGCGCATCCAGCGCGCGTAAAACGTGTACCCTTGAATGTTTCACCGCGTGTTTTAAATGCTCGATGAATAAAGCGACGGCCCGCATCGATCGCCGCGGGGATGCGCCGTTATATCCGGGAGCCGCATGAAATTATAGCGGCGCGAGTGTCCGGCACAAAGGATATTGGATTTTGTGCGTGTTTATGCAGACGGCGTGATAGGAGCGGTGGGGCTGGCGGTGTTCAAGGGCCAAATGGACGATCCGTTCGGCATATGGATGCAGGACGCGTCGCCCAAGAACGAGACGACCGCCGGCAAATTGTGGGTAACGCGCAGTAATGACACCCTCCACGTTTTCGAGTATAACGACGTCGAGGATTACAACCAGAAGCGGACGCCTCGCAGCATCAAGCTTCCTTATCCTTTCCAGGTACAGTTTGCTATTTTTTAATTTTTTGCTTACATTATTTTTCATACTGGAAAACAATTTAGTAATTTTCGTTGGAATAACTAAACATTTTTTTGAAACTAAAGTGTTTAGTCACTAAAGTAGTTTCAAAAAAATTTTTAATCGATTTAAAGAAATTATTTTGATGCAACTATTTAAAGAAATATTTAGTTAATATTAATTATTGTTTTAGGGTATTTTAAGTATTTCTCGACGATTAAAACTGAAAAGATATGACGGAGTTTAGTTTAACGTTTTTGCCCGATGAAAGAGAGATGCATTCTATCTCTAATATTATCCAGAATATAAGTAGAATCTATATAAAATTCATGTCGCGATTGAATTTAAGATATGATACGCAAATTATAAAAGAAAATTTGACTTTCATCGATGGGGAAACAAATTTAAAAAGATCAATTTCATTCTGCCACACGCAAGTAGAAACAGACGAGTACTGCAAGACGCCGGGTGTCAATCTTTTTTTTTCATTAAATATCAACAGGATTAGCGATGAAAAAATTGCTTGTTTTTCACCGCACAATATTACGAAGGAGCTTGACACGCGGCGCGGTCGATGTAGACGTTATTATGAAAAAGAGACTTTTTTAATAAAACCGCGGGCGCGACGAGGTTAAAAGTTCCGACCTCTTCCGCCGAGCCCGGCGTCGGTCGGAAATTTTTATCCTTCCCGGGGCCAAGCCATCGGTCATTAAATTAATTAAACGAGAAAATATTCTCTTCGCTTAAGCGATATCAGGGATGACCGGGCTACCGGAGATGATTCAATCTGCATATTTGCCCGGACGTCCGCGGCGCTCGGCGGGGATTAATTAAAACATATTCAAATTATCAGCGCAAAGCAAGTTGGCCCGACGACTTTGTCTCCGTCGGTTCGCTTGACCTTCGCAGGGCGGACGGGGGTGGCTACAATGTGGCGGGAAGGACCGTGGCGAAACTTTGTTATTAATATTAGGGTGATGCCGTTTTATTACACTTGATGTAGCTGGAAGGAACTCGCACTGGCAATGAGATTAATGTACCTCGCAACGCGAAAGTTTGGGGCTACTTTGCGTTGGCAAGGAGAGATTGGATATTATATAAAGGAGAGAAACGTTGAGATAAGATGAAAATTTAAATGAAAATATTTGAGAAAAAATAATTTTATTACGATATTATTCAGAAATAACACTAGAAGCTAAAGGGTTAAGTACATCTTCTGCATGATTTCGATTAAACGGCGCAAGCTCTTTATTTTATAAATAAAAATCCAAAAGCTCTCTTCCCTCTTTAAGCTTTGCTGTTTTTCATTTACGAACCTTTTTCCATAAATGTTTAGAGCTCACTCAACTTTAAATTTAAATGTATAATTCCATTTCGATATGAAACAAGAACGGAGCTTTACGATCAATAAATGACGTGAAAGTGGAGTTTGTAAAATATCAACGAATAAGCCACGCTTACAAGCTTAATGGTCGAAAAAATTTAGCGTCATTCAATTCTGAAACAGCGCGGAAAATAAAGCTTGCGCGGCTGGGATTGATTCATGCTCATAAAAATCGTGCACAAAACGTCGCTCAGGAAACTTAATGCACATGAATTTTGTGCGCATTATTGTCATACGTTTAAATGAAAAAAAAATTCAACGATCATACGTCTAAGTGTATGAATTTTGTATGAATCATTCCCGGCCGTATTTTAAATGGAAAAAAGAGCCAATAAAGTATTCAATAACAAGGCGTCGCTTTTCCGCTGTCGTTTTGCAGGGCAACGGGCACCTGGTGAACGACGGCTACTTTTTCTACAATCCGAAAAATCGCTCGTCGATCGTCCGGCTGGACTTGACGCACTCGAAGGGCACGATGTTCGCGTACGGGCGGCTCGAGCTCGAGCTGCCCGGGCTGCGCGTCAACACGGCCAATTATTTGTACACGCCGAATCACAACTTCAATTACGTCGACTTCGACGTCGACGAGAACGGTGCGTATGCAAAGTCGCCTGCAGCGCGATCATTAATTTAATACCGACAATCGACGCGCCCCTGATTAAAGTTCACCGGCCGGCGAAATAATTGGCGAGAAAAAAGGCCCCCGCGGGCGAGATGGACATTCGAACACTTTAATGAGGTCGACGAGGACCGAGAGCGGGAGCTTTTTAAGCGCTAATTAATGCAACTCTGCAATTAAAGGTGTATGTTTGAAGGCGAGCGCGATACATCGAAAAAGTAAAAAAAAGAAGCTGAAAAATAAAAAAATGCGGGATGCATAAAGTGGCCAACGTTGAATACCTTTTTATTTTTTGTTCCGCGGTTATGTCACGAGAGAAGATTAAACTGTTTGCTCAAAGCAGCGATTAACGTTTATGAGCGGTTTCTATTCGGAAAGCTTTTGAGAATATAATGTTCGGATCGATGCAAAATCCGGTGACACAATGTACGATCTTTTATTTTCACAGGTTGTGTTTTCAATGCCAAATAATAGCACCGATACTTTCCCATTTTTATGTTTATTTCATGTCGAGGTTCTTTATCGACCCTTAAAAAATTGGACGCTTTATTTTATAAGTGATTTTCAATGAAATGGCCTTTGAATCTGAATTATACATTATACATGGGGAAGTATCTATGAGGAGAAAAATTTTATTGTAAAATTTGGCATAAATTTTGCTAAAATTATAATACATCTACTACTTTTTACAATAAAATTTCCGGTACACCCATGATTGGATTCCAATTATATTGATAACTGTTACACAATTCTTTAGCTTTAAATTGTTTAAATTGTAAACATATTTGTGTTTGTAAATTTCAGTGTATAATCAACTTGTTAAATGTTTGAAAGTCCAATATTAATTTTCACAACGTATTATCAATTTAATTTTGTTTTTTCACGAGTGCTTCAACCAACAACGTATTAATATCGGCAAATAACCTCGTTAAAGTCGTTAAAAAAAATGTAACTACCGCGATACGAGCCGGTGGGAAAAAAAATTCCACGTTTCGTTGCGGGCGAATGAAGCCCCCCTCGGTACGTTCAGAAGCACCGCAATTTTTCATGCATAGAAACCTATACGTATTAACGTCCCGGAGCACTGGGAATACATTACATTCGAGGAATCGTGTACCCTGTGTGCGCAGGTTTATGGGCCATTTACGGGACGGCGACGAACAGCACCGTCGTGATGAAAGTAGATCCCGAGACCATGACGATACAGTACGCCTGGGGCATTACAGTCGATCATCACAAATACGGGGAGATGTTCGTCGCCCGCGGAGTCCTTTATGCCGTGCACAGCATCACCGACGCCACCATGAACATAAGGTGAGCCTAAAGATACGCCCCCCCATCCACTGGTCCCTTCTATCCTTTAGTTTCCTCGCGAAATCGTTCAACTGTGTTAAATTGCTCTTTTGCTTCCTCCTAGAAGAAGTTATGTAATAGTATTTTTTCTGTTTGTTTCAAGCTATTTTTTCTTTTGAAAGCATTTTAACGCACAGAACTAAATGTTTTTAATGGTGCAATCAATAGCTAAGAAATGTTACCTTTTCATTGCATTTGAAACAAAAAGCCATAAAAAAGGGTTAAAAGCTTCATTTCTTAAATTTTTTTGGTAATATCATTTTTTATTAAAATTGGTTGTTGGTTTCTGTGCTCTTCTCGAGTCCTTGTATTTTTCAATCTCAAATATTAATAGTTTTAAAGAATGGAGTCAAAAGTACCCTTACATTGCATCTAAAAGAGGCATTTCTGCATTTTTCCCTCATAAAGCTTTGTTCTACATAGCAGCCTCGAGAGTTCATTCAAAATAACGTGCTGAATAAGTTATTTGCGAACTTTACCTTTTTCTCGCTGCTTATGAATAAATTTAAATTTTATATTTATAACTATACTAAGAATTACGGTAGTCGTCGGTTTTAAATGTTTCAATCAAAAGTTTTGACAATTAAATCATCTTGTAAAAGCTCTGAAAATGAAACTGTCGTCTCCAATGTTTTTTCTTAAAATATACAGGTTTGGTTTAATTGAACTTTCCTTTTTTAAATTTCAGTTTAGCAGTTGATCTTTACCAAGGCAAACACTTGGATGTCAGTCTATCCTTTGTAAATGGGTACCAAAAAGTGACGATGCTTAGATACAACAGTCGGACAAAGGTGAGCTTTTTAATGCATTTTTTTAATCGGAATTTAACTCGAACTTTTTTTATAAATTTAAAATTTCATTTAACTTGGAAAACATTTAGGTTTTTGATTAATTTAATTTATAAGTACATAGAAAATTGTATTCTAACTAGACTTAATGATATTCTTAAATGCTGGAGGCGTAACTGTGCCAATCGTCTAAAATCATGTACTATTGACAATATCGAGTATCCAATACATTTATATCGTGTACATTTGCCCATGGCACTATTCCGCAGGAGCTGTACGCCTGGGACAAGGGCACGCTGCTGGCCTACCAGGTGCGTTACAAGGAGGTGCACGCCGAAGGGAGCCCCGGCGGCGCGGCGCCCAAGGAATTGGATGCTGCCCACGACAGCGCCAAGTATCGACAGGACGAGTTCGGCACATAGACGTCTTAGGCAGGCCTCGGCTAATCCCAATTACGTCGACGTCGCCGGCAAAGAGGCGGCGGGTATCCAAATAAATTTGCGTCACCCCCTCTACTCGATTTTTATTTTTGACTAATCGTGGCAGCCTGTTCAGGTGATTTTCAGCTAAATGTGCTGGGATGTATTTTCGTGGCGTTATTCGCGTGGAAAGTGTTCGTCGTGTGTTTTAAAATGCCTGCTGTCAAGATATATACGTAAATTTACTTGTTCATTTCGTGAAATTTTACATTAAATATTATAACGGCGAAAATGCGTTTTAAATTGTTCATATAATAATCGGTGGTTCGATGTTTACAAGGAAATGACAATGACATCTAATTTTTAGCGCAAGGGCGATAGTGGCTCAGATAAATACTCATATTAATTTATTATTATTAAAAAATAATATTTCAATTTTTTGAAATAAAAAAAAGAAAGGCTCTGACTAATTATAGTAAACTCGAATTTACAGTCTTGAGCAATGTTTGCTGCTGTACGACTTTGAACATCGTCTTTTTTTCTTTACGGATATTTCATATAAATTCGTTGTTTAGGTTTTTAGCTGTGCTCACGGTAAAACAAGGCGACAGATATTGCTTGTCCTTGCAAATGTGAATAGACTTAAATGAAGTTATTTTCTCGTGGATCGTGCAAAATAAATTATACGTAGAGCATTTTCATAACATTGCTTTCTCCTTTTGACCGGGATGCAAAGTAAAATCGTGTAACTTTTCAATGTACTACGAAGAAGCTGTAACAAAATACGCGATTTTCATATCTGTTTGCTTTATTCCAAAGAATATGATATTCTGCGAAAGTGACTGAACGGTGTTTGTACTGAATGTTAAGATTATGAAGGATATATAGCGTTTTGCTATAATTTAACGGTTTTTATGGTAATTATTATTATATGTGCCGGAGCGTTGTGACTGCTCTCTTCATATCAATTGATTGTTTGAACAGATATAGCTTTTTTTGCATTGATGATGGATAAAAATCTGAGATTTTTATTTGTGGGATACTATTTTACGAGATAAGGCAGATCTTAGAAAAGAAATGTCGGTGAAATTATTTTTTATTAATATTCATAGGTTTCTCGTAGATCGTAGGTTACCGAATTTAATGAATAATGTTTGATAAACATTAAAGCATTGTCAAGGGTAAGACATATTTATACAATCGTTGAAACGATATCTGTATGTTTTATAATAAATGAAAATTTATCAATCATAATAGGTATTGACAAATTTATTTATTACCTTCTTTACATGTGTATTCTTAAGAATTGAATTGCATGAAATGATGGTGTGAAGTTGCAGCTAGTCAACACGTTCAAATTTTAACAAACCCAACATGATTAGACACTAGTCCAAAATTTCGGATTTCGCAGCTCAAAATTCATCAAGTTATTAACGTTACACAATCAGTATTGATTTCAAAAGTATTAAAAAAAAGAGTAAAATAACCAAAAATGGATACCGTTTGTCCTATTCGAATCCCACATGGTGTGAAAGTAAGACAAGCTTGTACTTATTTAGCAATCAATAGGTTAAGTTAAATGGAACGATTTTCAGTTCTTTTTTTGTTATTTTTTTTAAATAGAAGATACGAACAAATAAAAAAAATTTACATTTTAATTTTAATTTACATTTAATTTGAATTTACCAAATATAATGGTACGTATACAAAACTTTAGGTATTTGTAGCAGCAGCCATTATTGCAAGTCAAATACCAGGAACGCCTGAAGTCTTAAAACAGGAATGTAAAGAAACAACCGACGACTTGAACAAAAAAGGTTTCCCAGAAGCTCCGTACAGCTTTGGCATCTCACCGCAAGATTATAACATAATGAACAAGGATGCTCCAATGTCCATGTCCGAGTTAATGATGATGAGAGCCAGGAAAAAATGGCTCAGAGACAGACCTCCCGATGAAATACGTATGGAAGAAGACACCGAGAAAAAGTATCCAATCCGTTACGATTATAGATCAACTCACAAAAAGCTCTATTTGTAAATTCATCGACTTAAAAAAATAGTAAATTAAAAAATCTTCACCCACAACAATTTAACGATCATCCTCGCATCCTTTCAATCGATTCTAATAAAAACGAAAACGCCTGAGAGACGAACCTGCAAAACGAACTTCATCAGTGGACCATCGAGAGGTACAGCCGCGTAAAAAGTAGGTTACAACCAAGAGCAAGTGGTTAAGTAGCAGTAGCAAAAAAAAGGGAGGAAGAAGAAAGGCACTGGTCAGAAATCCCTCGCGGACCGCGCAATTATCTCGAGCTTCGCGCCGCGCGCTTACGATTGCTCTTTATCTTTATTTACCGCGGCTCCTGAAGTTTTCCGGGTGCCTCGGCTGAACGCCTCTCTCCACGCTCCGTGAAAAAGTCGGCGACACTCGAGTCGACGGCCCGTCACGGTCGAGCCGAAAATCCACGGAGACCGAGGGGGGGAGGGCTGGGACGAGAGGGGAATTTCGAGCGGCGCGGACAATGAAGCTCTTGAACTTTGTCGAGCGGGGGTCGCTCCGGTGAAAAGCGGACGGCCGCTGAAGCCCCGCCGCGCCACCAACAAATAGCCGGCCAACTCTCGCCGCGGTCCTCTCCTCGCGTCTCGTCTTCGCAGCGGCGGGCGTGTGTACCGTGGCTAACGCGCGGTCTTTTGCGCAGGATTTTTCTCGGGGATTACGATTTGCGCGAGTTCCGTCGCGCAATGCCGGCGAAATGCGCAGGGGAAAGCTCTGCTGGATGGGGAAGGGGGCAGCTTAGCTTACCGCGGTATCTTGAATTTCGTTTTCTTTTTTCTGAAGCTTGCGTTTTGCTATTTTTTTGTTTTGGCTCGACTCTACGTATTAGAGGAATTTTAAGGTACTTTTCTTTCTCAACATTTTTTTAAATAGTTATCTGGATTTTTTTGATAAATTTTAGTTTAAATAGCCGTGATCAGCTTTACGATTTTTTTTTAATTTTGTGATACAAAATTTTTACCATTAGTTATACATTCACATAAAAAGTATACAATTGTTTAAACAAAACAAAATTAATAAAATAAATTGCATAAATTGAGGAAGATAAAAGCGTTTCAAGATCTAATCAAGAGTACTTTCCATCAGTAAATACTGCCTGGGGTCGTACCTATTCGGCACACAGCTTAGCAAAATTTATTTTAGCCAGCCAAACAGTTGCGCTTACTACTTAGGGGTGGTCGAATGGCGCGAGCTGGCTCTACGGTCAAAATCACAGTCTGGCCCTCGTTAATGCTCTCGTCCTATATCCCGTCCGCGTAGTTTTTGCCACGTAAACTTTGGTAATTTCGTTACTGGCCGCTACGCGGCTCCGCGAATAAACACAATTATTCGAAAATACCACGGGGGAACATCCCGACCCTACGTGCACTTAAACGAGCTACATCCAGCGCAACGATCGACGATAAGGTGTACGCGTATGTTTCTTCGGTTTCTGCCACCGGGTATATGGCTGATCCTCGTACCATTTTTCTGAGCTTTCACGGGATTCACGTACGTAACGCTTGCTGCTGTTGTAAGGCTTTTTTTCGAGGGCTGAGAAAATGTGAAAAACACAAAAAAACGATTGCAATCTCTATTTAAAAAATAATCGAGGCAATGAAAACAGAACGCTTTAACCTTTCATCATAGATCGTTTAATATAGAGTAACAAATAAAAAAAAGAACAACTTTATCGACCGCAATAATACTTCGCGCAGCAGCTTTCGCTGACGCCGAATAAAGCTTTCGCCCCAAGCACTTATCGTTCGCATCGAGAAACTTTAGCGCGATTCAACTATACAGCTTCGCGAGATTACTGGAAGATCGCCGCCAGCTGATTTATGTACGACTTCTCGGCTCTCGAAAAATTCACCCGGCAAAAGTTCATATCACCCATACGAGCCAGGCTCGAATGTCCCGACCGTACTGTAAAAGCGCGGCTTTCGCGCAGTGAAGTTATATTCCGACGGTCGCGCTGTAAAATTTTCTGGCTGCACCCGACAAATTGATCCCCGCTGAAATAACGATAATCCATTTACTTCTCTGACGAAGTTAGGCTTCAATCCGCGGCGCGTACCTCGAGTTGGAGCAACTTTAGTTACGTGGGGTACGAAAAAAAAAAAAAAACAGAAGAGGCCGCGGGGATCCGACGCGAGAGAAATTACCAAGTAGGAATTTATCCTACGGGAGTTTTATTGATTTGTTCTTTTGCATGCAGCAAAGTGCGTACCAAAGTTTGCAACTTTCAAGTTCCCCTTTAGTATTCGTACGTGCGAGCATTTTTATGAAGGTCTGAAAAATCATGATCATGATAAATGGTCTGATAAATCAACTGATAATTTGATATCTATCAATAAATTTGATTTGACATTTGAATTTTTTCATCAGGATTAATCTATTGGAATTAATTTAATTTGTTAGCATTTTTTAATACTATCTTGACCTTTTTATTTTATTTATTTTATTAATTATCTATTCAACGTATTTACTAACATGTACTGTTTAATTTTAGTTAATACTACATTTTACAAAGCTCGCATAACTTAGAATAATTTTAATATTAATTGAAATTTTCGATCTACTCATACTAATTTGTTGATCGTTGTCATAAACGAGCGACGTCTCAGACAGAGATGTAGTTTTCCTACCACAAAAACGAATTCCAGTCGAAATTATACTCATTACTCGTTTGTAAAAAAAAATACCAGACTCGCAAAACCGTCACGCGTCCTCCGCAATTTACGGAAGCGTAAAAAATAACACGACAGACGGAATAATGCGAATGTAATAACAGGACGCCTGGCGTGAATGTAGCGCGTCCCTCGTTGCAGTAGTAGTGGCGTCGAATTTTTTCGTTGGCGCACCGAGCCCGCAAAAAGTCGGCAAACGATATAATTGGAAACAAGCGTCGAAAGCGGAGTTCGCTATAATTTCGCCGCGAAAAAACTTTTCGTTATTACGCGGAGCCGGGAGGGTGCGGGGAGGGAAGGGGGCGGGTGGTTACGTCGCCGTACATACAGAAGACGAACCGTTGCGCAGGTTTCGACGAAATCGTGGAGAAACTCGAGATAAATGCGTCGACTGGCATTGATTTAAAGCCGCCGCAATCGCGTCTCTCGCTGATTTACCGATTCGTTCTCTCTCATTTCACGACCGCCTGCAACCGTATTAATTTCAATCAGATGTTTTTGTAAATTTACTTTGGGCTTCTGTTTTGTTTGATTTTACGAATGGATTTACTTTCAATGAATGTCGCTTTGTTTCTCTGTTGAAGGTTGAAATTGAAATATTTTTTGGACTGTCTACTTGGTACCAAATTAATTCAGAAAGGAAATTAATAGAAAAATATTTAAACAATATTGTTAATTTAAGTTCAAATTAATTCTTTATAAAATCTACGGTAATTTCTTTTTATTTCTGGTGCAGCTTTTAATGGTAAAGCACATACTGCTGTAACACAATTCAATTCGATGTAAATTGAATGATTTGTAAATAAGAATTCATTTATCACTGGAACTCGTTGGCAAATGCAGAGAGAAGCTAAATCAGAAAATAAAGAGAAAAAAAGCAATCAAGAAGATAAAGAGAGTGGTGCACTCTCTTTAATAGTCCACTTGATCAATATGTCTAGACTCGTTCTTAAAAGCCGTTTGATTTATTAATGGCGATCATGATGTATTATTGCTAATTATATCGACACGCAGGTTTAAATTCTACCATTTCAAGGATAATAATTTCCTCAAATTTCTTTAAGAGTTTTTAACAACTTGGTTCAAATGAAGTGCTTAAATCTCAGTCAAAAGATTCCTAATTTCCTTCGACCCCTATCATCGCAAAAAGAACGGAACGGGAAAGTCAATAAAAATCCAATTAATTCCAAGAGCGTTTGAACATAGATAGCCAAGGTTTTGAGATGCTAAGCGCCCTTGCAAGATCTCGCAAAACTGGATTTCCAATGAAATACGTATTAAACAAAAATCTCCAACCACGAAATCAGACTGTATTCCAGGTATTCCCCTAATTGATAGTCGCGTTGTAAATTATTTCGAGTAAATTCCGGACATACTCTTTGACAATTTAACGCATTCCGCGAGCAAATTAATTGGAATTTAGTGGTTAGATAAAAATGCATGACACGGTGGATATTACCAAATACTATTCGTTTTTTTAAATCAAACGAGAAATAATGGAATTCAAATTAGTACAGTTAATTATTTGCATGTTTAAAAACATAACTTTATAACTTTAGAATGTCGCATATTAAACAAAAGTCGCTTTGCGATGTCAATTATTGCCTTTAAAGTAAAGTTTCAGTGCTTACGGGAACTCGAGTCGTCCGCGTTAATCCCGAATGCATGTGCAAACTTCAATGAGAAATTTTGTTTGCCCCTCGAAATTATTACCTGCACAAGAGCAGAGTTGTTGAATTTGCTCGTTCATACTGAAATATCAACGGTACCAATTTTTATTTTGAAAGCTTAGTTTTATGAGTTCCAGCGGGCATAAAGCAAAATTGTTTCCTTTTACGTTGTTCAGATTATAAGTGTAAAGGAACATTTGTTTTCCTGAATAAATATCGATTCGGGAATCTTGAAAAAAATGTTGCCCTTTTTTTCGATATCATCGTATCGACAATATTTGATAAAAATTCCCATAATGTATCTTAAACATTTAATTAAATGTAATCACTTGTAATTAAGTTATGAAAAATGAAATTTTTATGTATTTTGACATGGAGTTCTGATTTTTACACACTAAATTAAATGTTGCCAGTTTTAAATTATTCGCAAATTTAAATTGAATCGCTGGGTTATCGTATTAGCCATTTCATTTCAGACTATCCAATTGGTGTATCAGTCTTCTGTAATTTTATTTCCATTAGGAAATAGGAACGCTCATATTGCGAATCTTACTATTGGATCACGGAGTTGGTTGAGCCGTCACCCCAAATTGCCTTGGGGTAGCAAAATCGTCGAATTCAGTTACCCAATCCAATTTTAACTTTTTTTCTACCGGTTTTCAAATATTCGTGTATATTGAAGCTATAGTGTTTATTTTAAAATAAAATAAATAATTTTATGCTGCAAAATATTTTATTGCCAATAACTTGTAAATTGTTTAAATATTCGTAATTTAATCGAGTTAAATCGAGAAAAGTAGTAGATAAACATCGACTTTGTAAACAAATTCGTTTTATGCTCTTAAAGTATTTTAATGTTTTTATTAAGTAAAACAAGCAAAAAAATTTCTCGCAATATTTGCTAGTGTTTCTAACGCTATTTCATTTTATTCTCTGCAATTTTTTTCTCTAAAATTCTTACAAATGATATGTAATTTTTATAATTAACGGTATTCAAAGTTTCAGATATGATAGTCTAATCAAACAACAAATTTGCATTAAGTAAACTACAGCACTTACAAATTATCAAATTAACATTGTTTTATTTTATAATCCTTGCATTAAAGCGAGGAGCTTATTTCGGCTTCACAAAAGCTTTGCCGGAATGACGACAAAACTCGGCGACCGTTTTGGCTTTGGAGTTGGCGAAATTTCAGGCTTGCTTTGTGCATAGTTCACTTGAAATAGAACTGAGTTTATTCAGACCAAGCGTTAAAGGTACTATCATACACGCGAAATTCCGTCACGTTGCGATGACTTGCAAACTTATGAAGGCATGAGGTGACTGGTTTGTAAATTTATTACACAAGGTAATTACCGCAAGCGTAATTGTCGTGAAGTTACAAATTATAAATAACTTGGTTTAAAACAAGATTAAATAATGAATCCTTATATGACAACGATCCTTACGGAAAATAAGAATTGCCTCAAGAATTAATGACATAAATTATATCACATACTTTTGTGTGAAAAATGGAATTTACACAAACCGAGGCGTGGCAGCTTCAGTCGAATCTTTTATTCCACAATAGGTACCAAAGTGAATTACCGAGCATGAGCGTCCCCCCGACGATTTCCCCGCGCCTTTCGACCAACTTCGATTACAAGAGCAATCGGGGCGGCAACGTCCTTTTCGGCGTCGGAGATGGGGGCCGATTCCGCGCGCTCCTCGCGCTCGGCTGGACTGCACAATGGCACACTACGGGGGTAAGGCGCCCCCGATATTTTTCCATCAAATCCCGCGTCAGCGGCAGATTGCACGGCGGCGGCTGCGCGCCTCATGATCGCCGGATACGGCAAATAAAAGAAACGATTTCGCGTAGCGTCCGGCGCGCGTGACCGCCGGCCGATTGCTTTTCGCGCGTTCGCTCGGTCAACAATGCGCGATTTTCGCGGCTGCTGCGTAAGCGAGTCGCCGCTTCGCTGCGCATGCAAATGCACGATGCTTTTTCATTTGTCAACAGTGAGAGCGGGTGAAGTGTGATTAAAATGAAAAGAAAATTTATTTACGGAAAATTTTGATGTAGGTACACGCAAGGCGCTCGTGATTTCTTCTGGAACATCAACGCAAATGGTAACTAAAAAATAACAAGCTTAAATATTGTGATTTTTCTTTTGTTTATTAGTTTTTACGTATGATTTTTTGGACGACGATGCCATGTTCTGAACAATTTTTAATATGTACGGCAAGAAATTACTTACGTCGGGGGTTGAATAATTTGCTGCAAAAAATTCTGAGGCTGTATAATTCGATAATAAATTATTTAATTAAATACTAAATTTACTTTCTGCGTAAGTGGTGGCTTCTGTGCTTATGATGAAAAGCGATAAATCAAATATTTAACAATGTATACATTTATTTTCAGTGTCTGCTGATACTGTAAATGTTCAAAATGCAACAAACAATCAATTGTACTCCGCAACGTATAAGGAACGCATTAAAATAAAATTTATTAAACATTCACAAATTGCACAGGCAAAGTAAACCGACATGAATTATAATTTTCACGTTGCATAAGCTAGATTTCGATGCATATATGCAGTATTTGTAACGAGTTATAATACGTGCTTGTGCGGTTAAACAGCAAAACGCTATTTGTTATGTCTAGACGAAATGAATGGTACTTTAACTGCGCAACAGAAGTGCGCCGTACGGTCGACATTAAGCCGTTTGTTTGTAAAAAGAATAACAGGAGTAAAAACTTTTAAACTTCAAGATTCATAGGCAGAGTTGTACACTTTTTTATTACATACACTGGATCGCAGCATAGCTGTTCATCATTTTTATTTGCTTATCAACTTAAAATATTCCGACAGTTCGACACTGTTAAAAATAATTTAATGCAGCTAAATGACACCTCTCCAGCGTCGCGGAGAAACGACAAGAAAAGATTTCCATGCGTCGACGGAGAAAAGATGATGTTTCTTCAAGCCTCGCATCTCAAGTATACCCACGGCGGGTCGCCTCACTGCAGCACGGTGAATGCCGCTGGGTGAAAGGGGTAGCCGTTGTACACGTATATCGGCCTGTTGAACGCGAACGAGTTGGCAATGGCGAGGGCGGGATTCGACTCGAAGTCCTCGGCCGAGGAGCCGGCGCCCTGAATCGCGACCGTCGGCGTGGTGGGCTCGCGGCTCCTGGGCGTCGTCGTCGTCGTCGTAGTCGTGGTGACAGCGGTGGGACGGGCCGATTCTTGCGGGGGTCCGTAACGCTGCGGCGGATGTTCCAGCTGCTGCTGCTGTTGATACCTCGTGGGATTAAAAGTCCGGCCCTGCGGTCGCCAGCCCCGGCCCTGGTAAGCCGCTTCGGCCAGAGCGAGGCAGCAGCAGGCAAGAAGAGCGACGACGACCTGCGCACGGGATAAGGTGATTAGCCGAGACGGAATTTTGCATTGCGGGCTCCCCTCGCCCACCTCGACGAATGGACGTGCTTATCTCGTCACCGAGGTTGCTTTGGGTTTTGCGCTTCGTTTTCGCCCCCGAGGCTCTTGTTTCTAGTAAACGTGCCATCGAAATTTCTTTTAGTGAAGATTTTACTCATTTCCAAACAGATGCGCAATTAGCACTGAAAATGAGTGAATATTCACTTGTTTAAAGTGAAAAGTGCGCGACTGATTCAAAATTATAATGACATTTTCATTGCGGAAATAATTTAGAGGTGTACAACATTGAAAATATATAAATGTAATTTTAATTGTTGTACAATTATTTAATTCATTTCATTTTAATTTGTATTACCTACATTATTGTTTTTTAACCGTACAGAAGATTCTATTGTCTTTTCTAGAAATTTTAAATATTCAGCAGTAAAAATTATCACGACGACCGTACGATTTATTGTTAATCGTCTTGTTCCATGATCGTCGTCTTTCAATAGGGAACGCACACGGATTTCCCGGCTATAATATGTCCGCCTAAATTACAGAGCTCCGCAACAACGGCCGAATCGTAAATGGTGTTCGATTGCACAGCCATGGCTAATCGATAGCACCCTGTTTCTCCCTATTATGTTTGTTAATAATATCCGTTCGCGACGATGAATGACCCGGGTCTGATGTACTCTCCCTTCAAATTGAGACGTACACCGCAAACATGCAAGTTATTTTATGCGAGAAATTTACGCCCCAACCGCATTCGAATGCATCGCTTTCGTAAGGGTATCGTTCGACAACCAAACGTAGTACGCTATTAAATCGATTGTCGATGGTACAAAACAATTTAATCGCTTTCAACGTTGGAATGCAAATGTAAATTTTAATCGTAAAATGGAAAATTTAAAAATATATTAATTCACGACTTGTAAACTCTATACGCGTGCAATGCGAAGTATAAGCGATTGAATTGACAATAATTGAATGATTCGATACTATGTAACGATACCAACCTTCATTGTGGTCGATTTTTTCGTGGACGGCGGAGCGCGATTCAACTGAATCACAGGGTCTGATCGGGCCCGGCATTTATACAGCGCCCCACCTGCCGAATTCGGAGTAAACCGCATGCAATGCCGATTTCGTTTTCGCCGGCGCATTCGATTTCGCAAACAAACGCGTGCTCCTTCACCGCCGCAGGAGTTACGAGCGCTCCGAAACTTCAGCGAGTAGATTTTATTTATAATTCAACGTATCGCAACGTTTCTGAAGCTGGACAGGATACGCCATGCCGTTTGTAATTAACGGAACTTCCTCCCGTCCAGGGAAATAAGCTCAGCAGCTACCTAAAGCTTTAATTTCAAAATGAGGGCAAATTTTGCATTGGTTGTGAAAAAAAGTGAAAATTTTCATTATATCGAAGCTTACTCTTTCTTTTTTTTCATTTTAATGTTTATTAACGAAGATATTGTTTGGTTTTATTATCGTGACATAACTTTTTTTAAATTTTGAACTCGAAGTGCGATTGGCTCGGTTACTATTTGCATCGAATGGTTTATCACTTTTCCACATTCTAAGACAATAGACTAATCGCCAACAAGGTAGCATTTTTAGCGTATGTTAAAGATTTCTCACCAAATCAGTTCTGTGGATCGTATAGCCTTTCTTCAATCGTCCGGTGACCAGCAAAGATTTAGCGCGGAGTGTACAGCCTCACTTTGTCCCCGAGCCAAAATTGCCGCGCGGGCCTTTTCCAGTAGAATCGCTGCGACGGTTAGCGATTTCGTTAATTTGACGCGGGCGGCCAATTCACGGGGGTGGCAGGCGAAGCCGACACAAAGGCGCGCTACGGTCGACGCCGCCGTCAAAGGGGAATCGATGCACACGTGGGACAGCCTGATTGGAGACCGCTGGGTATTATGCATCAGACGCGCGCGAATTAACCCGCGGGCTCGATAGAAAATACACCCTTCTTGCGGTGGTTTTTCAATCCGGTAGATCTGAGCGACGCTGCGTTTTTCGTCTGTAATGGACCACCAGCTCGCTCCTGTCGATCAATTATTTCGAATGCGGCGCGCTAATGTACCGAGCGCCGGAGGCAGAGGAGTCGCGGCGAGGGGAAACGATGGCGCGAGGGGCTAATTTCCAGATAGGATATTATATCATCGTATCCGATGACCTTTAATTATGCAGCTCTGCGCTGCGCCGTTGCTGCTGCGGTTCGGCGAGCAGCCCGAATGCAGCGTGGGTGTCTCAATTATTGAGTCAAAATCGACCATTTGTTGCGATGGTAATCTATTCACATTGCCCACCGGGAGGTGGACAATGTGAGCATTTATTGCAGTTTGTGGAGATGCTTTAGAATCTAAAGAATACGCATTGCTGTGGAAGCAGTCATTTTTTACGAAAGATTACAATTTTATTTCGTATTATAATATTTACAGAGAAATGATTAAAAATCATAAACCATATATCAATGGAATTAATTAAGAAATTTTTTATCAATTGCATAGAAATTGATCATGTATTGAAAGTTAATAGTTTTTATAACGATATCATGAACATAGGGTATTTGGTGGAACATTTTCTTTAACAAAGTTATTAGCGCGACATTTCGAAATTCCACAGATTGAAAATCAGCACCGAAAAAAACCCACCGAAGTTCCCATTCAGCTTTCCCAATAGCCGCCGTCCTTCCGGAGCGGTCGGCGAGTACGCGCGGCGCGTCGCTCTCTCCGCCGCGCACACGCGCGCTAATTGACTGAGGAAACAGGTGCGTTATGCGATCGATCGGGTGGCAGGCGCTCGCGGTGTGCCGATCGCCGGTAGGCGCGTCGGGCGTCTGTAATGCCGGGACGTGAGGCCGGTCGGTGTCTACGTGCTCTGCATGATGCCGCGGCCGACGCTTGATCCTCGCGCCGCGCCGGCTATTTGTCTTCCTTCGACGGACGGCGCGCTTTTGACCGTCCGCCCCCGCGCGACTACGCCGCGGAGGCGAAACGCGCCGTTGACGGCTCGGTGTTATCGGCGCGCGATAAGATTCGCCGCGCGGGGATGAAGCTGACGGGTCGGTAAGGCCGAGTACCGAGGGTAAAAGGGGGCTGCTTTTACCCCCAGCTGCTGGGATGAGATCGAAGGGTATATTTTGCAGCTTCCTAGGTTGGTGGGAGAGCGTTACGCGAAGAAAAAGATAGGCTTTCCTAGCAGAGGGAGCTTTATCCTACGGCTTGTAAATTTGTCGCATGTTAGTTGGACTGCAGTTTGCACTGGAAAGATTCTTGATAGATGGGTAGAATAGTTTGATCAGATGTTGGGTTTGTCATTTTGAAAAATTTATGAAATATAAAAAATTTGTTTTGGTTAACGAATTCGGAACTTTTTTAAGAACACACTGAGAAAATTTTCTCGTAAATATTACGGTGAAGTTTACCGTAAAAATGACGGAAAAAAACGTAATCGTGCGGCGCTTTATAATTCTAGAAATTTTTATGCGAAAATCACTGAAATTTTTAGTTAAAGTTTGATGGCTTACGGAGAACTCTGTAATTTTCGGTAAACTCCGTGAAAAAGCTCTGGAATTTTTAGGGAATTTTTTATATTCCTTGAATTCTCAAATAAAAATTACGATGATTTTTCCGAATAATTATCAATGACGCAAATCGTCTCACGATTATTTTTTTCTCGCGTAATTTTTACAGTGAACTTCACTTTATTTTTTGCGAGTAATGATGTATCTCAGTGCACAAGTCATTCACAGAAATACCGTGACAATAGATATTTTTTCTTTTGGAAAAATTTCAAGAAAGTACTGGAGTAAGGATACAATGAAGCTTACAAATATCTCGAATTTCTCAAGCCGTCATTCCGCGCTCATTCATTTGGAAGCCGTTGTTCAGATGAGGCGAATCACGCTGACGAGCCATAGCTACAGTGGGCGCAACAGATAAGTAATTAATCGCAGACGCGACGAAGAGCGAAGGGACGAGTATGAAAATTGTATTGTGCTTTTTTGCGACCCAATTTTCTAGCAACTAAAAAAGAAGTTTACGAATCGCTCGATGGGTTTCGATCACTAATCCAACTGATTTTCGACTCAAGATGGCTTTTGCAGAAAATAAAAAGTTTATTTAAATTTTTGATTGACTGTAGAACATGGCATAAGTTTTTTGGATGGCATTTTTGGTTAACTTCAATTTAAAACTGAATATTTAATTCGAGTAAACATTTTATCATCGTTACACTTTTAATTTACTTGTTGTGACCAATTCAAACCTAGTGATAATTAAGTATTTTGGGGACCAGATTATAGAGTAAACATTAATTATGTATTTATGCGTTTGAATAAACAATATTGCATACAGTTTAAATGCTTAGAGAATAACAGCAAATACAAATAAAAGTGGGTTAACACAAAATTATTAACGCACATTACAGCACGAATATTAGGAACATAACGGGCCACGGGACAATATGATCCTTCGGGACATCATGGGTCACTCCGTCATGTTGCATTTGTTATGAAAACTGTTTTAAAAGAAAAATATTTCTAAGCTAGAGCAATTTTTTAAAAATGTATTCCTTTTTAAATGACTGATATTCAACAGTAATTATAAACTTTTTATTGAAATTAAGCCTCGTTAAAGATTCTTTAACGAGATGGATGTAAACTTTCATAAATTTAATGAAAGGATTGATGTAAACACTTCATAACTTTAATGAAAGGTTTGAATACAAGAGAAATAGTTAGTAATCAGCAGCCAAGCGGCCCACCGTTGCCCACCTCTTGTTAAAAAACGTATAAAGGAATTAAAAATCTGCCTACGTGACTAGCAAATCTCGGAGCTACTCAACGTAGCAACCTAAGAAGAAACCGTTTGAACCCCCCGCGAATAAAAATTATCCTCGCGCTGAAGTGTCCCGTAACGAAGTATTTATTCGCGATCGTCAAAGCGCGGAATTCCGTAAACGCTGAAAGATGAGTTAATTGGCTCTCGAGAGCGGATTAAACAGTATCTCCCGGCGACGTCCCTTCATCCATCAGCCTGCTCGCGCGGGACGCCTCGAGTCGGCCGGCGCGGCCGGAAAATTCCCAACTGCAACTGTCGTTGTGTGCAGGCCCGCTTCAAAGCGAGCGCGAACTTTATGTAATACAGCCTCGTGGCAATTTGGCGGCTACTGCGTCGACACGCGGGACTTTCCCCGAGCGCTCGTCGCGCGCTTTTAGTATGCCGACGGCAGCGGTGCGCCGGCGTTGCAGCTGCGCGTAAGGCGGCCGTCGCGAAAGGAATGTTAATTATTATCAAGCCGCCTTCTTCCCCTCTACCTGCTGTCGGACGATGGCTTTTGCCGCTTGTGCACCTATAAAGGCGGCGGCGTTATTTTCAGACGCCGCAGCCGCTGGATTCTTCGGAGCATCGGTGCACGCGGCAGTGTTCGATCGGAGAGTTTAGGAATACCTTGTACACTCTAGATCAGTTGATGTGGAGAAATTGTGTAAACGGAGAAATTATATGTGTTAAAATTTCGTGAAAAGATTTTAAAAGAATTTATGTTTCTGATTCCTGTTTCTACTTATGTAACAATGCCAATTTCATGGTCTGAATTTCGCATAGTCAGATTATTATTAAGCTATAAAAAATTAAAAGAAAAAAATAATTTAATTGTTTTCTACAGACGATAATAAAAATTACAAAGAACCAATGACTAAATGAATTTCTTTAATATAGAGTAGCATAATCAAGAAATTTTTCTCGATAGGTTTAGTAAATTTTAAACGAAGCTCCGAACTAATGAATTCATAAATTTTATAAATTAGAGAAATCCATCTTCCTAAAGTGAGACTGCGAATTTCACTCAGAAAGAAAATGTATTTCAAAGTTGGGAAAGAACGGACCCGTCTCCATCTCCTTAAGACGTCCGTCGTTTTACGCAGCTTCGTGAATCTTATACCACCTATATTTTACTCCTGAGACGTCTTGTCTTTTGCCAAATTTGACGCGTTCGTCACTGTTATTCGGCCATATTTAAATAGATTTAATAGTTATAACTGATACGAACTAATAAAGATTCAACTGAGGATTGAAGTTTACTACGAGAACAAATATAAAATTCTTTCAAAAGATCATTTTACGATCAGCTTTGAATTATTAGAACAGCATAAGGTAGATATTTTTGTTTATGAAAATGTCACCTAGTAAAAGGTGAACAAACATTTAAAAGAAAAAAAATATTTTGAACAAAGAAAAATCTGTTAAGTCTGAAATATCTGCAGCATAGTGCAATACGAAGAATTAAATAGAAAACTTCACATATATCCTGGGTCAAAATGTTAATCCCCAATCATAGGTGGCCGTTTTCTAAAAATCTGTCAAATTCTAAAAAATCATTTGATGCTTTCAAAAGGATGTGTACAATTTCAAAGAGTCTGCAAAAAAAAAAATTTTTAATGTTTCATTGATATTTTATCTACTCGCCATTCTAAAACAAAAGAGTTTGCACTTCAATTCTCATATATTGATTATAACATTGTGCGAGTATTAATGAATAATAATTAGATACATAGATATTGTGAAAGGTTATTTATACATAAATGAATGGTGCATATATCTGCCTATTCAAGAACGCTAAAAATAAAGTCTGGTACTGCGAATACCTGACGAGCAGACTGATAAAGCCGCAACTGCAAAAACTACCCCGGCGCTCCGTACGTAAAACGTTTTCACTAAATGCATATTGTACATCACAGCAAAGTCGTAATTTAGTCCGCATTTGTGCGTGCGTAACTTTTAAGCTTGATTATATTTCAATGAGTTCGCTCTCATTCATCATTCTAAGTCGACGAGAGATGCGGAATCTCCTGTATGCGAGGCTCAAATGCACAAGTGTATATCGGTTTTCTAAGTAAAGTATAACAAAACCTAAAAAATTGAAACAACATTAACAAAACTGAGTAATCCTGTCCTTACACCGCCATCCTGATCAAAAATATCGTGTATGTAAAAAACTCAAAATTGAATTTTTTATATACTGATGTAGTCTTAAAAATGAGACGAAACTGTTCTTGCACTTTATAACGTAATATGTTCAATAAGAAAATAGTTATTAACAAAAATCTAACAAAAAACATGAAAATGCTGAAAATTCGGTTTTAATAATCTATCAGTACTCGAATTAGTCAAGAACGACTGTTACATTAAAGTGTACGTTTAAATAAACCCGCAGGCGCTTTAAAAATAGTGTAAAACTGTTTCAATCGATTTTTGAATTTTAACTAACCTGCAGTCTGCGGTTTTAATTAGGACGATAGTACAGTATACCTTATTTTCTAAAGCCAGTGGAATATTTTGCATCTTCAACGAGGAAAAAAAAAACGTATTTTATCCGTTGTTTACTGTATGCCCTTAGTTAGCTTTGCGTTTGCGTAGTTAATTGTTTATTAGCGCGGGCCGCGCGATGCCGAGCATAAATTCGGCTACGTGCGCGGCGTCGTATCGGGGTAAGCGCACGCCCGGGCGCGGCCACGCGCGAAATAATAAATGCACGAGCGCCGGGTGAGACCGTCTGACTGATAGCACGACGAATTGCGCGCTGCCCGCAGAGCGCCGGCGGACGAGTATTCGACTAGTCAAAATTTTCGGGACGCGCGGCTCCGCTGGCCCGTGGACCTCGGCCCGGCTTCTCCGAGCTCATACAGCAGTTTCTGAAGCGTGAAATTTGCCGTGGACAGCTATTACGGCGAAAATTAATCTTTAACGAATTTTGAAGTACGTCATTTCGCGCGCGGCAAATGGTGAAGCATTTTTACGCGAAAAGGACCTATCTTGGTTTACGCTGCCTTTAAGTTAGCCGTTTAATTATTTATTTATGCGTTAGTCGTATGTATTTTCTGCCCTTTTCAAATATTTAATAATTACGAGGCAACTTTAGTAATTTGGAAATGCCGCATTAATGCACTAATGTGACGCAATTTCGCGTTTATAATCAAAATGATTAGGTGCACACGATGAAAATGGGAAAATTTACGTTAACAAGTATTTCAATAAGTAGAACATATGTTTAACAAAAATTTGCTCGGGCTGCATTATCAGCACTTTTTCCATTATATTTCGTTGTATTTCGTTTTAATTCCTAATAAGTATAGCAGAAAGATCAGTAATTCTGTAAAACTGTCTTTATTTTATAAGGCAAACTTTGAGTAAGAAGCTTTATGACAAAATTAATTGTCGGGATTATTGTAAATCACTGTCCTCGCGTTACCTTAGTGAAATGGTGGCAACTGAAGCTGCAAATGTAATAAACTTTAAAATGTTTGAAGAAAATATCCAAATAAGGTACTAATATCTATCAGCTTAGGGACTTATTTTCCAAAGCTAACGAAATCCAACTAAATTTAAAGAAAATACATTAGAAAATAATTTACGTTGTTTTGATTACCTCGGAAAAAGTGAAAAGCAAGAAAACAATAAAAGACCGACTGAAGCGAGCGCCCACCTTGCTCGTTAATGCCTTCTCTGTACACACTCGTTAAAATGGCAAAACTGCATTTTCCTTAATTTACGCCTTGGTTTTCCTATTTCTTTTGATAATAAACGCCTATTCCTCCGAAATTGCGCGCCGTCGTTGAACTTCTCCCGGGATCCCTCGTCTTCCATCAATATTGCCCCTCGGCCGATGTGCGTTTGCGCGCGCCTCCAAAATTCAATTATCCCGGCAGCATCGCGAAATTTTGTCCTTTTGAGGGCTCGCCCAGACCAATAACCGGGACAAAAACGCTCTTTTCCTCCTGCGCCGAGGTGACTCGGGGCGCCCGGGACGCCCGGTCGAATTTGCCGCGCGATAAATATTAATGCGCGCGCGGAACAAGAAGAGAGCGGGAGGGGTTGGCACGTGCCAATGAATATTCAACCGTGAAAGGAGAGAAGTTAATTTTCTTTTCTGGAGCGAGCCCGGGCCACTCGCCTTTAACGCGGCCGGATTTTTGTCGCCGCGCGAGTGGGGGCGAGACACCGCTTGCAAGCCAATTTGCAAGAAATTCCACTGGATTACTCGAGATTTCAATGAATTTCATAAGGTTTCAGTTAAAAGGAGAACTCTGTCGACCTTGAATCGTTAAAAATTTATTTTCTTTCTCCGGCATATTTTTGCGCTGCTTTTTAGACCGCGATATTTCTGCCAAAAATATCATATTGATTTGTTGCTATGAGTACGTAATCAAGTTAAAGTGAGATGGTGGTTATAGCTAGTAATTTTTTATAATGGATAAAACATTGATATCTGAAATTTATTTGCTTACCAATATTAACAATAGAGGATGTCACAAATGGATTACGAGCACGACCTGTGTAAAAATTTGATATTATTGTAATGGAATATGGAATATAAAAAAATGTGAAAGTCATCCACTTCATCGTCTCAATTGTTATACCAGTCTTTTTTACAGAGCATCCTTTTTCCAACACGAACATAGTAAAAAAAACATTGAACTGTTATTGAGCCAAACCACTGTATATTCGTATTTTTATTTTCATGGGACCCACATCGAAGTAATTTGCATGCGGAAAAAAGTGTACACCGGCCAATTTACATTTTCATAAAGAAAAAAAAGCCAATGATTTAGCATGAATCGGGCGCATAAATGACAGGGATAAAATACGCCCGGAGATAAAACGACGCAGGCATTGGCCTTTTTATCGACGGTATAAATCAAGGACAAAATCTCAAGACATCGAAATCCCGCGTGCTCTCGCCTCGCGTCTCTCGCCCCTTTCACGGGAGGAAGGTTTCGTATTTCCGGAGGTCCCGGCCCGTCAGGTGGATACTGAAAACGACCGTCGCGTCCAAAAAAGGGAAGGTGACAGCCGCGGGAGAGGGAGGGGGGCCGCGAATCGATTCCCCCGGCCGCGTGTACGTGTGCTCGGGTGGAAATGTATGACGCGGCTTGTACGCGTTTCGCAGCGGATGCACGGGCTCGTGCGTTCCGGCTCGTCCGGCACCGAGATATCTCGCGCCGATTTCCTCCCCGGCCAGCGCGGATGCCAGTCCGCCGTCTTTCATTCCTCCTTTTTTTTTCCTTTTCGAGGCGAGATCATCGTCGCGACGCGGCACCTTTTTAGCCGGGGCTTTGAGCCGGGCCCGAGCTTATCGTCAACCCCCGGCGTCGCTCCTTCGCGTGACTCTCGTCTGTTTGAATGAAAAGTCGCTGCGGGGTACGACGGACGGACTGCTCCTCGAGATACCTCTCCACGCGTGCAATTAAGCACTTTAAGATCGTGTATCTTTTAAGTAATTGCACCGGCTTGTACCAGTATAAGAGCGTCTTTTTTATTATTTTATTTATTCTTTCTTGTTTCAGTAAAATGCTGCATAATCGCGTTGTATTCTTCATTAGAACGGGCTAAATTTTTTAAACGTACTTTTAATTTTCTTTGGGAAGAATTTATTAAACCGACGTTAAAAAATATTCGAGAGTAGAAGTGTAAAATATTTTAAAAATGCGAGCACTCTGACGCAGTGGGCAAGTTCAGTGGTTGCTGCTGCAAATACCGCGTGCTCGTAGGATACGCGTTGGAGTTAATTAGTTTTATAATAATGTTCGCGCATTTTCCGAAACCAACCCAGTAACCCTGCACAAATATCTTTACGTAAATTGATATGGGTAGATTATTGATATCCGAAGGGAAAATAAAAAATGAAATGTTAAGCCAAGAAGAATGTGGCGTTGGTGCTTAATACGTTGACGTAGGTGTGAATAATAGCACCTCCGCCGTCCTCGCATTCCTTGTTCCTGGAACAGAAGTACCAACCCTCTTCAGAATTTTTTCTGCTCACGAGGGTACTATTGTTTTATAGTGACATCAGTGAAGTCCAGGAGTTAATGGCCATTAGTTACGGCTTGCTATTTTAGAATAACTCGTAAGACCCTTTTCTTGTCTCGCCTTATACTATGGTAATTAATGATAAGCATTATAAGTTTGCAAGAAAAGCGTATATTTAAGGCGGGATTTTACAAGGAAATAAAAAGCTTCTAGAAAAAAAATTAAAATACTTTTAAAGAGCGAAAAATAGTCGTGTAAAGGTAAGTGAAAAATATTTAAAATCAAAATATGATTGAAAGGCAAAGTTTTTAATTATTTAAAGATTTAAATAAAACGGTTTGCTTTTGTATATTATATTTGTATAATCTATAAATTATAATTCTTAGATGTACAATGAAAATCAAACTTTATAAAACAATGCAGAAACATCAATTCGGTTATTAACGATAATCCGTGCAGTATTAGTATTAATTATTATTATTATTATTATTAATATTATTATCTGATATTATTCTGATAAATTTTGTAAAACAAATATTGTCAGAATATTGTGTGGAGATTGTAAGTTGAACCGATAATACGTATAGATTACAAAGTATGAAAAATTATTTAATTAACAGAATGAGCTTTCTCGAACAATGTGCATACATTGTAAATCTGTACAAAATTGCTTATGGAATATCATGAGCTTTAAATATACTTACATTCATACACTAGTACACATATACATCCATACAGAGGCATTTTCACAGAGTATTATCCAAAACACGTCAAATCATACTGCTAACATATTTTTAGAAGGAAGCAAAAATAACTCAGGTCTTTTCTATCTATTCGAAAGAGAGAAAGATTTGGAACAATTGATCAAGCTGTCGCTGATCAAAATGTAGAATCGATCCATACTTTTTTTACAAAAAACCTTCTTACAAGTGTGTTTCGAAATGGCAATGTACACAATACTTGTCTGTGGAGGATAGGAGAGTGGCGATATAGGTGTGCACTTGTGGTAGAGGAGGGGGTCCAACGTGATCTACAGCTGAATTTCCGGGAGAAGCGATAGAGCAAGCCAGCGATGCGTCTTGCAATAAATAACCGCATGTCTTGTTGCAATGCAGATATTGCGTGAATATTATAAATTTAGTATCGGAGTAGTAAAGTATCCTTTGTTGCTGTATTTACTTTAAATGTAAAAAAATAGTACGAAATGTAGGTATTGCTATGCAGTGTCATTTAAAAATCGATACAGTGAAATATTTTTTCTTTTTCAGCAAATTCATGGTTCGTCGGTGTCAGGGAGAAGCAACAAAATATTATTAATATTTACAATTGCATCATCAACGGAAAATATTACACATCTGAAAAAATGCATTTACAATTATACGCGCATAAACAATTCTTACATCTTACACCGAATATTCTACCAATTTACAGCGCAAATTCAATACCACTCGCAAATTGGAAAGAAAATAAGTCTCACGTCGACTCACGCAATAAGTTGCATTAGACATTAGTGCTCGCTCAGGTGGAAATAATTGGGAAGTAATAAAAGCAAGCGGAAAGATGCGCTAGACGCGAGACTCATGCCAAGGCGACGGAAGATCGGATCGAGCGCGAGCTCTGCGACGAGATAATATTCTAGCAGCACTGCCGGGGCACCACGCAATTTCCTCGCGCTCGCACGCGACGCAGCGTGCGCGTAAAGGAATACGTACAGAGTTCGCGGAGCTGACTCGTCGATAAATTACGCCTCGACGATTGGTGACAATAACGCTCCAGACGCCCGGCTATACTACATTTCCGATTGCGAACGGGTGTAAACGATGAGTCTGCGCGTGTGCGCGCGAGCCGCTGTCGAGTCTGCACGTTTCGCACTGATCGATCGCACCGACCACCTATTTTTGTTGCCTTTTTTCCTTCTTTTTTAGCATGCACGTTGACTAAACAAACGGATCGGGCTATTATTTGACTTGGAAACAGTTTTTCATTATGTTCTATTTTTTTTTGTCTCATGCGTCACGGATGTTTCGCGTCAAAATAATCTAGCGGACGAATGAACAAGACTTTCGGATCAATGAATTACAGTATTCGAATGTTCACGAATGAATTGACATCTGATACCGAAACTTAATATTTTATCTACATTTCTTAATATTAACACATGACTTAATATTCAACACATGATTTGCTGTTTGGTCGGTACGTTCAATTTAGAAGTTATCGATAATTCCTACGTTTCATTTATTGCAATGGAAGTGCCTTTGAAGCAAAAACGAGTCTGGAGTAAATGAATTATTGATTTTCTGAAAAGCAAGAGCAGTTAGCAGTTAGTAACCACTACTTAGTATTGGAAGTTAAAATTAAAGAACACGATTGAAAAAGGCAATGTGCTAAGTGTTTTAAACTATACGTGCGCCCATTATCATCAGTTGAGCTATACAATGGCATGAATGCTGAAAATTGCTACATTGCCAACAAGTAGATAATTGGCACGTGGCAATTGAGCGATCACCTTTCTCAGTAAGCGGCTTGTGCGGATCCGACCAGTCCCTTAGTGTGCATTAACCTCTTCGCTTCTACTCTTAGTTTGTTCACAGCGGTTGTACTGTTTCATCAGCGCATTTATTCTTAGGAACAATTGTGCATCTAAATCCGGCAAGCATTAGAGTTCGTCAAGAGGCAAAGATTTGTCGTCGCATATTAACTCATCGTCGTTAGGTAATTGGTCGGACAATAATTCGGTAAATTTTGACAGTGGACACAGACTCGGGCAGCCAGGTATTTGCAGTTCCTTGAAGATCATCGGGGTACCGCTGTTATAGAGCACCTGGGTGATTATAATATGGCGTTTGAAAGAGAAAAAAATGTAGACTTTTATTGACCTTAATTACTCCAGCGCGTACCTTGACATAATAAATTTTACGATCCTCGCGGAGTTCGACGATTATGGCGCTGGAATATTCCGGTATGTGCGGCTCCCAGACTTTTAAAGTTTGCAGAAGCGAGATAACAGTAAGCTCGTGGCCGCTGTATAAAAATAATTTCCGTCTGCTCGCATATTCCTCATCGGTTTTATTTGCCATGTCTTTTAACATTTTCCTTAAGAGGGTACCTATAAGATTGGAAAATAAGCTAGACATCGATTTATTGTCGTATGTACGTACGTCTAATATAACTCAGCTTCTACTTAATCGAGTAATCTGTAAAGGCTCATTTTTTATTTCTTTTTGCATGATTTTCTATATGCTGTTGTACTAAATATAGAAATATGGAAAAAGTTCTTACCACCATTAACTTTTCGCATCCAGTCAGTCATTTTTAGAAATCGATACTCCAAGTATGTCCCGTTCAATAGGAGCCCATCGGCGAGAACCTCCTCAGCCCATTGGGGAAGTGTCTCATTCATCGCTAGCTTTGATAACAGACTATGATACAGGATAAACATATCGTAGGTACTCGAAACTTCAGTTCCCGTTACAACGGTCATGTCCTTCATTAATTCACGATACGGATCTAGTAGTTTTTGGAATTCGTCCGACGTCTTGACTTCCTCTGACTCGCGTTCAAACCTTGATTGAAGTACAAATTTAAAATGAAAATCTTTTGTGTCGTTTTACAAATGTTCGCGTTTTTAAGCAAAGGTAAAAACTTGGAATTAACAAATTTTTTGCTCATCCCAAACATTAATATATCGTTACCACATTATAGAAACTCTTTGAAAGGAATGTTCGATTTTACATGTTATTAAAATATTACATTTGACTTTCATTTTGCTTTAAATTTCTATGAAAATTGTGCGGGAACTTTACCGAGGGCATGATTTTGGAAACAGCAGAAGATCGCGACTCACGGGCGCGTAAGAAAATGGAATTGGTTGCCAGTCTAATGAATTGTGCCATCTCTGATGCTCCCGCGGCGGGTAGATCGCGGCAAAAAGCAACTGCAGACTCATTTTTGCCCTCGCGTATTCAGTGCTGCGCGCGTACACAGCTGCGGGTTCGTAAACGCCACCCAAGAAATCTCCGTACTTTGCACGAAGTGCCTCGCCGAGACGATAAGCCCTTTGTCTGCCTGCCTGGAAAATTTTCGCATTCTGATTTAATACGCGACTTCGCGCTTTGTTACATCGTAGGGCGCCATCAGGGAATTGGGGAAAATGGGTTCGTACAGTTTTTTACAGGCGCAGTAAGAATATTGGGGAGTGCAAACGTGGATTTTAGTTTTAAAGGTTTTTCTTCTTTATTTTTAAAATAATACGCTAAACGGTGACAGATATAATGCAAATTGTAAAATAACGCGTTAAAAATATGTATGAAATACACATTTTTATTACATTGATCTTTGTGTACGGGAAGAGAATGGTTCGATAAAACTGGGTTTAGTAATCTTGGGATCATGTGATTTGGTTGAAAAAATTACTCACCGAAATTGTAAAAAATGCTCAAAAAATATAATTTTTACCAAAAAAGGCCGCTCGATTTGAATATTACTATTACAATATTTTCTTATTAAAATACTTATTAAAATATTTTCAAAATGATGCAATAAGAACTTCGAATTTCTCATGCATTTTTGTAATAAATGCAAATAAAACAATACTTACAATGGTCAAATCGCCTCCGACTTCATGATTAGGCAACCGATCGCCATGTCTAAAAACCTATTGATAAGAATATAATTACAATAATAGCAATAGTTTTTTTTAAATCGTAAAATATTATGCACAAAAATTTCTTACCACATTTAACATCTTCAATTCGGGGTAACTAAAGGAAG
This sequence comes from Eurytoma adleriae, assembly GCA_900480045.1. Lineage (NCBI taxonomy): Eukaryota > Metazoa > Arthropoda > Insecta > Hymenoptera > Eurytomidae > Eurytoma > Eurytoma adleriae. The sequence continues at coordinate 238,888 of UXGC01000075.1, forward strand.
TACACAGACTAGTTATCGTTAGGAAAATAAAAAATTCACGAATGAACATGTTTATTGTCGAAAGTTGGAATTCTTTCGTAAAAATAGAATTAATTAATACATTATGATAAACCAGTTTTGGTTAAGTCTAGTTCATTCTGAATACAAACCAGAACTGAATTAGCGAGTTGACTTTTTGTTAGTTAATTGCCACAGATCAGTGAAGATTTTATTCTTATCTGGATAGTAATCTTAAAAAATGAAAAAATTGAAAATTCTTCTTAAAACACGGCTGCTTGTTTGATGACATTAATTCAAGCTCGAAAGTCACTGAATTATTTCACCTTATCTTCTCATACTGTTTAGTTTACGATCTCTTACGAAGATACTAAAGTAAGAGAATCTAGGTATTGTAAGAAAAAGTATGTATAATGAGTATCTTTTAAATCACATCGTCAATTATTGTAGCGTATTTAATAAAATTCATTATTTTTTAAGTAATTTAACAAAGGTTCACATTGCCCCGTGGCCCGCTGCGACCTTATACTTCTTTCTCGTACATTTTTTATAAAAATACGTTCAAACGAATATTAAAATTAATTTTTATCACGAAAGCAGCAATATTTTTTTCGTACTTTGTGGCTCAAATGATCTTCTTAAATATTTAAATAAAGTAAAACGAAAGCATTAAAAAATACTTTAGACTGATGTACTAATTGATATCAATTAGTAAAGTTATTCCATTGAAATTTCTATAGCTGATAAATTCTGAAAAGTATACGCTAATTAAGATTTATGAAAAGCTCGCTAATGGCTCAGCTAATTATTTTGAATTGCAAATGAATGATAAAATTGTCTTTATCAGTGATAAGATTATGCGGGTTTACTGACGGTACATTCAGTAGTGAAAAGATCCTCGTACAAACAAGTTAGCAGTTTTCGTTCGCAGCGAAAAAGACGTAGTCGGGGACTTGATAAGCAAAAGCTTTTCTTCTTTTAACCAATTTTCTTCTGTACTATTCCAGCAGCCACTTGTTCGACTTGCTGAACGTCACACTTCGAGCGGACCAGAAATCAAGGGCACGTGCAAAGAAATCGGCGCTGCTGAAGTCCGCTAATAAATAATGGGCTGGAGTCTCCCGTGGAAAATCGTCAAAACAAAAGAAGACTTGAGAGGTGGTGAATTAGAAGATTGGCTGAGGAGACTGATAGGTCGAGGCGAGGTGCGGCGATCATGGCCCTAACAGTAAATAATGAAATTAGACCAGAAATGAGCGAGGATAGGATTGTAAATAGTAAATTGGTCAATGAGATAACGAAAATCGAGCTGAAAATCGGTACGGTTGAAAATCGGATTAAAGTATACAGGCGTAGATGGCTCATGCTGGCTCTTTTCATATTCTACTCGACGACCATTAATGGACAATGGATTGAGTATTCCATAATAGCTAACATTATTATGAGGTAAATGGGACTGCTCTTTTCACTCACGTTTAAAATTGCATTTACAGTAGATTTAGACTTTTTTATTTTATTTAATTTTATTTAAATTTCATTTAAATTTAAATTGATTTTTCCAAAGTTTATTCAGCGCGAGTTTTAAAAAAATATAGGAATATCTATTGCAGGTACTACGGAATTTCATCGTCCACTGTTGATTGCACAGCCATGTCGTATATGTTTTACTACATACCATTTATTTTCCCGGCGATTTATTTGTTGGAGCGCGCGGGAATTCGCCAAACTTTGATTTTGGGCAGTTGCTTAAGCTGTGCAGGGGCGTGGATCAAAACCTTGGCTGTCGCTCCCGATAGATTTTGGGTGGCGCTCGTCGGACAATCGCTCGTTGCCACCACTCAGGTAATGGGTCAACCTCATTGTTCATAATACTCCAAGCTCAGATAATCAGAATAGCAATATTGTTGTAAATGGAATAAAGAAAAATTGAATTGTCGGAATTTCAACAAAAATGAAAATGAACCTGCAAACGGAATAACGATTTTTAGAACTAAAATTCAATTATGTAAATGAAAAATCTTTAATTAACTTTTCTAAATTAAAATACAGCATTCACACAAAATTCCTTTATCTGAAATATCGAAAAACACCATTACTCGAAATATCAAAGTAAATAATTTCGTTAAACTATAAAGAAAAGTTAAAATTGGTTCACTGTAGCTTTGGATATTGTAAAATAGAACAACCTCGTCTTCTCCTTTATTTAATTTTCTTTTTAAATAATCGCATGCCCTATTTTCAATGTTTACATACATCTGCATTGCACAATCATTAAAAGAATTCTTGTTCAGGTTTTGATGCTTCCAATTCCCAGCAGAATAGCAGCCAAGTGGTTCGGCTCGACTGAACTATCGACAGCCACTTCGGTCGGTGTCTTTGGTACTCAGCTTGGCGTTGCAGTTTCATTTCTGTTTCCTCCGATGCTTGTCAAGAATCACGAGAGCATAGAGAATATCGGATACGATCTCTCTTTTCTTTCATTGGCTATCGGAATTTCTACTACTGTTACGGTTTTATTAATTGGACTGTGTAAGTTAAGTTTCATATTTCTTTCGTTCCCTTTTCTCGTAATTATATTTAAACCTTTTAGAGATCCAACACTAGTTTACCGAGTTACTATTATTTCCAGAGATGATGTATAACATTTTTAGAATTTCACCAAATTATTTACTTTCCTTTCAATACAGATTTTTTTAATTCCTTTGCCTTTATTTTTTGGAAAATATATATAGATTGTTTTAAATAATTTCGATTTTACATTTCAATAACTGATTACAATGTGCGTAATAGTTTGATCCGTAGATGTTATAAACCCGTACAGAGTCGGAAACAATAAGCCAATATAAAAGATACTTGTTCAGTCTTCCAGGAAGAGCCGGAATTACCACCCAGCGAGACGCGGGCTCTGCAAAAGGCGAAGCGAAGCGAAAATGAAGGGGAGGGCTTCTTACCGCCACTGAAGCGTCTCTTTTGCAATCAAAGTTTTTTGATTCTCTGCAATTCCTACGGGCTGAGCATCGGGGTTTTAAACGCCGTATCTACGCTTCTTAATCAAATGTTTTTGGTCCACTTTGAGGTGAGCGCCGAGAACGCGATTCGTTGAATTGGAAATTGATTAATTTTTTTTCGCAACTTCGAGCTGAAAGTCCGATTAGCTCCTTTCAATTCCAATCCTAGCTACTTTTCAAGGTTTAATTATTGAAATACGCAGTTGCATTTGTTTTAGCGCGATAATTGAAAATTAAAATATTTCTTTTTCTTGGAGAACGGCGAAGAAGATGCCGGTAGAATTGGTCTACTTATTGTAACCACAGGAATGATCGGCTCGGTGGTATTCGGTGTAATACTCGATAAAACTCACAAGTTTAAGTTAGTAACAATTTATATTATTTTAATGCAAATGAACATTATTCTTTATTATTAATTTATAAATATTTTGTTTAATCGCAGAGCCACTGCTGTATTGGTTTACTTTTTTACTCTTTGTGGTCAAATACTTTTTGCGCTGGCTATGTTGTTTGAAATCAAGTGGATGGTTTACTTGGCTGCTGTATTTCTAGGGTAATGATTATAAGTACATATGATTTAAATTAAATTGTATTTAAAATCTAAAGAAATTATACAGTACATTTTTTAATATACTTAAACTAACGCGATTATTATCCAATCTTCGAATGACCAATTTTGCAGATATGTTCGTACTTTAAATAGCTAATGAATTTTGGAATGATTTTTTTTTACGTAAATTTAAATCCATTTTAAGTCTTCCTTTTTATTATTGGAGTAATTGGTACTGTAGTAACAAGACTTATTATATTGCACTTCGTTTTCATTTTACGTTATCGATAATTTTTTAAGTAACAAGGATTAAATTTTCTCTTCGACGTTTTATATAATCTGATTGAATCGAGTAACAATGTATATATTAGATGTGCTGAACCAAAGATAGAAATTCGCAGTAAATTTTTTTATCACGTTATTAATTTTTTATTACGTTAATTATCACTGTTATTAAAGTTTGTATTTGAAGAAAATATCTTTGAAAATTTCAGTTCATTTAGTAAATGTAATTAATTTAGTATTAACTATTTTATCTATTTTCTTTAATTTTCTTAAAATACTTCTTTATATTACAGTGACACTAATATTTAAAATAAACTCGCAAATTGCAATTTTTTCAAAATGAATAAATGCAAGAATATGGAAATACTTGCAGATTCTTCATGTCGGGCTATTTGGCCCTGGGCTACGAATTATCGATTGAATACACATACCCGGAGTCCGAGACCTTAACCTCCGGGATCCTGAACATCGCCAACAATGTCTACGGCATCGTCCTGGTGTTGGTCCTCTCGCGGCTTATGGAGGTCTACGGCGACGTTTTTGTTCACGCGGGCCTCTGCCTCGCGCTGTTACTCGGCACCGTGCTCACCTGTCTCACCAAGGACGAGCAGAGGCGGCAAGACGCCCGCAGGAGCGTCGCTGCCCTGTACACCGCCGTCCCTACAGCCGACGGCGACAAAGTCCGCGTCGATGTTCCGCTTTAAATATAAACATATTCACCTGGACTCTGCCGACTGTCTGCTACGCGCTTTTCTGCAGTGGTAAGATTCATTGTTATCAGCAATCAGTTGATCAAGAAAATCAAGAGTAGATGAAGATCAGCTGATTGAGAAGATTTTCTCGTAAATGTTATGGCGTAGTTCAGTGTAAAAATTACGGAAGAATACTTAATCGTGGGACCGTTTGCAATTCTGGATATTTTTACCTGAATCTTGATGGCTCACGGAGAGCTTCGTAATGTTTATAGGAAAAGCTCTGTAATTATTACGGAAAAAGCTCTGTAATTTTTACGGAAAATCTCCGTAATTTTTACGGAACTTTTCATATCTTCAATAATCAGGTAAATGATTCAAAAAAGCCAGCGTTGCAAATCGTTCAATTTTTACAATTAACTTCGCCATAATTTTTTCGAGAAATATATCTATCAGTGCAACGCAATTACGATTTTCGATGTTTTAATCCAATTTGATAATTTCATGTAAATTATTGCAGTTGTAGGTGAATGAGTCTTAGAATATTCGAAGATTTCGAAGTGAAAAAGAGGGATTACAAGCAGGGGATAGAAAAAATTTTGTAACTTACGTAATGTGGCTAGAGGTAAACAAATAAATAAACGATCAAAATTAGTGAATACGCAGTATTTTTTTGATGATAACAAATTTAAAGAAAACGATTATATTTGCGATTATTACTTATAAAAGTAAAGAAACAGAAGAAAGTAAATCGAGGTTATCCGCTGCATCAAGTGGACGCAACGGGTTCAATTAAAGAAACTCCTGATCTGCGCCTCAAGGAATTTATAAGGCGTGAAAGCTCTTTAGATTTAATCACCACACTAGCTTCCGACATATATATATATATATATACACACCTATAAAAGCTTGAGAATTAAAGCTTATTCCCTTTCAGTATTTCGCCTTTTTCCCAGCTCCTTTCCGCTTCTCTTTCGCGTTAAATCTCACTTCAACTTTGTTCTCGTTGCTCTCTCTTTTTTTTTAAAGAAATGTCTTCACAGAAAAGCAGAAGTGCTCAGACTTGTATCGCTAATAATCCTCTCATTGGAAGTCCTCGAACTTTATAACGGGTTTCTTGCTCACTTTTTCTCACCCTGGCTTCTTTCGCAGTCCGATTCCCACTTAAAAAGTCCTATCTGCGGCGATTGACGATCATCTTAAGTGTCGCGTATTTTCCTCCTTCTCCCCCACCGACTTATTTCACTCTTAGCGCCGTTTTCCGACTGCGGTTAATAGTGAAAGAGATAACCCTTCGAATGGGATTGAAAATTATTTTTTCTCGAAAAATACGGTTAAGAAAATTTCTCTTACTTTTTTCTATTGGTTTGCTTTGGATCGTCAGCAAAAGTGTCCTATGAAATGTGAATCTAGTGAAATAATTATTAAACTCTACCTGCAGAATATTACATTAGTTGAAGGTAAGAATTTTGAACTTCCTGAAAAGAAAATAATGATAATGTACAAAAGTCACGTCTTAATAATAAGCTAATTACTTACCAGAATAGAGAAATGACTGCTTTATCTACGAGGTGGTACGCTCGAAATATCAGCGGCATGTCTGAATCCACGGAAGGGCGTAGAAATCACGACAACGGCGGTGGCGACGACTTGCCTTTCTGGAAGTCTCACCATCCATAAGTCATATTTATGTGGTACTGCGGCTGACACTATCATTCACCCCTTGTATGCCCCATTGCTGCCGACCATTTGCTCTCATTTTCGAGTGTTGTAAAATTTATAAAATTTCGAAAAGATATATAAATAAAATATTTTGATTTATTCATAAACGGTATATATTATAAATCACTAAATAGATATTATCTGTTTATTGATGCATAATATATGTTTATTAATACAAAATGTCAAAATTTATGCCTAAATAAATACGAATTTAAAATATTGTAAAGCTGTAAAATTTTAAAATAAATATTAAACGAAAATTCATCTTCTTGCCCTCCATTTGCATACGTGATTTCCCCTTCGACGGATTTCGCCTCATCGTTAAATTGCGCAAAAGAAGAAGCAGTAGAAGTAGAAAGAATTTCGGGCGGTACAGACTTGAAAGTTCCGCGGGTAAATGCCTCCGAAGGAGGATATTTATGCAAATCGGTCGCTCGCGTGAGAGATATCGGATGAAGGGGGGGAGGGGTTAAAGGGGCGCACCGCGCTCTCGAAATAAAAGTGCGCCAGATAAACAGGGAGGGAGAGAGGGGGGAGGGAGGATCCGGTAGGCGAAAGCCAAATGCGAGAATAAAAGCCGTTAACTCTGATGAATGGGGCCTCGATTCACTGCGTGCCGATGCTTCTCTCATTTAAGCTCTTTTTTCAGCGCTTTACTGCCTTTTCTCCTTCGGGATTCTACCACCCCCTCCTTTCTCGGCTCTAGCCAGCCCGAAGGGATTTTTCTTAGTCAAAATTTTCGAGATTTTAACGGATTTCTTTTTTTACTCGTAAAACAAATAGAATCGAATCGAATTCATTAGAATACCTTGTTTGACCCATTAAAATAGTTAATTGTAATTTAATGGATTGTATTGACGTCAGTAACGAAGAAAAGCCCATTCTATAAAAACGTATTTTAATCTAGTCTTTTTCAAAGCTCTAAAGTTCGTTCTTTTAAAATCTGATAAACTCGCAGAAGAGTTTGTGCTTTAAAAATGACAAAAATAAGCTTTTTTTGAAATGTGCTTTTCTTCGCCAGATGCAGTCGATACGTAATCGAATGGAAAAGTATGAAAGCCTTACATACATTCTAATCGGAGCTCTCTTTTTGACGCGCACAATGTAATTTTCACGAGCCCCAGCGTACTCTCGGATTTAAGCGCGCGAAAAGTTTGAAGCTCCGAGCAAGGGGTTCGTCAAGATCATCAAAGGGGAGACACAGTGCTTTCTCTTTAGCGGCGGGTGGATTCAATCTCCGTTGAAATCGCGGGCGTCGCGACGCTGTTGCCCGGCTCTCGATTCCCTCAAGATTGAGCGTCACGCGGCGTATCAACGATTCGTCGCGAGTAAGCTCCCGCGTAAAGAAGATGAGAGCTCGCGCGGGAGACGCGGCGCGCTGCCACTTTAGGATCCAGTAACGTATTTCCCTGGAGGGCTCGCGAGTCTCGCGGACCCTCGCGAAAAAGCCGAGCGCCGCGCCGGAGGCGGTCTCATCCGAAAATGCTTGACGGATGATGTCCTCGTCGAAATGGGATATTTAAAGTAATGTGACCCGCCCTGACTGACGCGACGTGTAAGAAATTTTAGCACTTAGGCATCTTATTTGTACGTTAGTTAACAAATTATTTAGCTTTAATTTAAAAGACAATTTCAAGCTTTTCAGTGATTTTATAATTTTATAAAGTTTCTCTGATTGATTTATTTTAGGACTGAAACTGTGTACATTATTTTTGTGCACAGACGAATGATATTTTAATAAATTGATAATAAAATTTATTTAAATAATAAATTAATGGATATTTTACGACCTCTGATAATAATAATAATTATTTAATATTCATATAATATCATAACAATTCAATATTGTGCATTTAGATAATCAAATGAATTCTATTCAATTTGCTCATGAAAAAAATCTTTATCACGACAAATAAATTAACTCACCAAATGGACCGTCGTGATCATTCTAATAATCCCCTCGCGAATATCCATTTAATTCGGCGGAGTTCCTTAATGTTGAGCTTCGCTTCATTTAGACCCCCAATGAGTTTGACGCGTTTGCAAAGCCAATGCTGGGATGCAGCTCCCCGTCACCCGGGGACTTTTTTCCCATTCAAACCGGCCTAAAAAGTTGAGTGCGCGGGAGCAGCTTGCGGTCCAGCCGTACAACTTTTCGTACTGTCCCCCCAAGCCGTTAATGGAACGCCGAGCAAAAAGCCCGAGCTCTATTTGCGCCGGAGGTGCAGGCTTCAAAGCCGCTCGCCCCAGAAAAAGCGGGAAAAAATAGCCGGCAGCCAAGCCGAATAATAAGATGCCCGCGCGCGCGGAGCCGCGTTCGCCTAATGGAGAGTTTATGACGGGCGCGGCGTCGTCGCGCTGCGTATAACTAAATTGCGCCCTGCGGGCCCGCGCGCAGTGCGACGATGAAAAATCGCCGGTGCCGCCGTCAGCGAGTTTCCAAAGCAATTACCCGGTCATTGTCGCGGCGGGCCAGAACAGTGCCGCGTAATTCACGCAGCATCGAGGATTTCACGCACTAGCCTGCGTCGCGGAGCCTCGTCGCGGGCGAGCGTAATGGAAGTCGTTGAGAAAAGAGAGCGAAAGAGAGAGAGGGGGAAAAGTCCCGCGCTGCAGCGGTAAGTACCCGGTCAAGTAGAGAGAACTTCAGACCCCGCGGCAGCGACGGCGACTGCGTAAACTGGGCGCAAGCACTCGGGCTTTCACGGGGCGCTGAGTTATGCCCTCGTAAATTCAACGGCATCTCGTTACGCCAGCGCCGTAGCGCGATCTTGAAATTATGCGAAATTAAAATTCCATAAAAATATTTTTATTTCTTATTTCTTTTTTTTTTTTCGTTCGCTTCGCTCGGCCCCCATTCCCATCTCCCCGCGCCCTCTTCGCGGGGAGAGTGCGAGACCCTGCGCGCGTGTATATCTGTATATACAGCGGCGGTGACGATTTCAAGGGGCTCGCAGTTTCGCAATTAATATAACGAGCTTCGCGGACGACGAGTAATCGTGTGTCGACTAGGACGTCGTTGCCGCTCCCCTCCCCCCCCTTCTTTCGCCGTCGAGCACATTTTCGCGTTGTTAGCTCCGCGAGATATTCAGCCGCTCGGTATCGCGCCCTGCGCCGCCCCCGCCGCTCCCCCGCAAGTTGAACAGTTGCCGTTATTCGGCAAACGATCTCCCGCCGTGGTTTAAATTACGGTGTAGCGATATTTCGCTCCTTTAATGAGTCTTGGGAAGACCGCGCGGAGGCTTGGCGAGTGAATACATATACACAAATGGTTTTAATAGCGCGAACCATTAAAACAGACGGCGATCTTCGGTTCTCGTTCGCTTTCGTTTCCGCTGGGGACGACTGGTTCTTAGCGTTGCCTGATTATGTATCAATTTTTATCATTAGCTAAGTTGCTTTTACTTGCTGGGTAAATTAATAAAACTATGACTAAATAAAAATTCAGAATTTGCCGCAGAACTGATCGTTGATGTTGAAAATAGCTTTTCCTTTAAATAAGTTCGATGAACTAAAAATTAAGCTTGGGTTGCAAAATTGATTCTATCCATCTCAAAAATAGGCGGGAGTGCTTACAAAATTATTATTTTTTAAAACATTGTACAATAGGCTCCAAATTTATGTGGACCATATTGTATTCTCCTATGCTTAATTGAATTATTAATACGATATGCATAATACGATATATCGTTTACAGGATACGTGATTATAATTTCTCTCTATCACTTTCACTTATTCTCATTATCAGCTATATTAAAATTAAAATAGCTAAAACAACACTTTGCTCAATCAGTTAAAAAAATGTTCATTTGGAACTTTTTACTTGTAAGTGAAATTCAAAACATCCATCTACAAGTGTTTCATTGAACTTTTCATAAAAATATAGACGGATGCATTAACAAGCATACTCCTGCACAAACGTACCACAAATTAAAACTGCGTTTGATAACCATCACCCTTTTCATTTCGTCCTACTACGCTTCAGAGACGCTCGACCTAAACTTTGATGGCGCAGGCAGCCTCTTTCATCCTCGCAGTTTGACACACGGCGGTAGTTCTATACGCAATGGGAACAGTTTGTTGCGTTTCAGCTCGTACGGGCATGTGCGAAAATAAATACATCAGCTTGGACGCTGCACAAAAAAAGGGGTCAGAAGTCACGATGGTGAAATCGTACATTCGCACCAGTGAGCATCGCTGGCCGGTATGAATGCCGGCCTAGCGATGTGTGCACCATCGATCAATGCCTCCTGATTCCGTGACCGTGCACCCACCTCCCCCCTCGGCCACCGGCTGCAAGCAGCCACCGCGTGCCTTTCTCTGTAGTGGGCCGCCAGTTTGCGGAGTGTACTTTCGGTGGCCCTTTCAACGCAATGCAATACAGGTAGAATAAGGAAAATAGACGCTAAATCTGTAAACAATTTAATTGAAAAAAAAAAACAGTTTTTTATTTGAAAAAGAAATCAAATTTTGTTAAAAGTCAATTCAAATATTATTCTTTTTTTTTCTTCTAGTGATCTGTATATTATTTAATGATCAAATGTGATCAGAGATCTAAATTGAGAGAGAGAGGCTGTCACTTGATTTATATAATCATAACAATTAAATGTAATCTTGAAATTGCACTCGATTTAAAGCCGCGCAGAAGGGTCGTTTTAGATATATCGACTTTGCGGCTAACAGCAATCCCCTGACGGAAATGTCGAATCTAAGCAGGAAAAGGCCCGAAATCGCCTGTTTGCTTTCGGTCGAATATGCCGCTACACTGAAAATGGCATAGAGATGAGTACTTCCGATTGTACGAACGTCGCTGATGATATTATCAAGGTTTGAAATTTTAACACACCTTGTCTGATACATGAGATTTAAAGCTTTTACATGTCACACCATGATTACGCGAATCCATTGAAACTATACACTTTTGGTTATTTCGACCTTCTCTGTGAAATTAGATAACAATGTTATTTTAAAATTACCCCCATATCCAGAGAAAATTACAAAAAATTACAAAAATTATATATTATATTCTTATAATAACGGAAGCGCAGACTAGTCGAATGAAATATTAGACTTACAGTAAAAATTTTCTATTAATAAATTAAATATTGAAACAATTGTGATATATTCCGTTTTAAAAAACGTGAAAAGTTCGATTGATTGTTGGCAAAATTTTGTTTTTAACTTCGATGCTTCATTCTACTGGAGGATAACCAACGATATGATTGCTAACGTCAAAAGCATTGTGGTTGTTAGAAGCGGATGTACCTTTGCAAAATTGAAAATTGAAATCAAATTAAAACATTTTAAAACTCCGATAATGTAATATTAAAACTATTCTGTAACTTGTATAAAAATTGATCATCGGTTGCGAATATATAGGCCGGCTATATAGTTATAACTACCTGCAAACGCGACGGTGACGGAAAAGCAGGACGTGGAATTCGAAGGCGCGGGAGAAGGCGTTTAGGAGAGGGAAGAACGGGGGTCAGAAGGGCTTTGGCTGGATAACAAAGTACCGCAACTAATTCCGCTGCAACTGATTCCGAAGAATATTGGAAGGAATTTAAAAAAATCGCCACGATTTCGTCTCAAGACGCCGGCGCTTTTTCCCTCCACGGTGGCGAGCTATTCACCTATTATCGGCTCTTTCATTAAAACCTACAGTCATTTATCTCGGCCTCCTTGATTCTCCCAACGTTTACAATCGCGTCCCCGCTTTTTCTCTTTCCTTATCGGAACAATCTCGCTGCGCATTCGGATTCAATTAACTGTTTTTTTTTCTCGGAATTGATTTCGGAGAAGATTTAAAAGAAGTGAAATTAAGTAAACTTTTAAAATGAATAAGAGTGATAAAATAAGCAAATGATATCGATTTAATCGTTTAAAAATGTAAAAAAGTAAAAAAATGTCTAAAGCAGTAACTTTTAAATGATTGACAGTAAAATCTGACAGAAAGATTTTGTTAATTAACTTTACCAAGAATCAATGTGCTCTTTTGTGTTCTTTCAAAGAAAAGTTATGTTAAAAAGCGGTGTATCGTAAAGCGAATTAATAGGGTTTCGTAAACGTACTTCAAGGCAAACAGTGCAAAAGAAGCTTAGTTAACTACTCAGATGAATTTTCCTATGCAGACAAAGGAGTTTGATAATTTTCACTGCTTCCTAAGCCAGACTGGCTGTCAAAGGGAAAATTACTGTTCGACATCATAAGGTACACGCAGTCATTGGCTTTTGCAGATATTTTCTTTTAAAAGCAAGCTCAGCGTTGGCTTGCAGCTAACACAAAGGTGCCAAACAAGCGTCAAATTCTAATTTTGAATATAACTATGGCGAATTTAAATTGCTAAAGTAAATATATATCTATACTTAATCGAGGCAAAAACCTGAACGTTTGAGCCCGATTAATTATATCCCGCACACTTTTGACAGTAGTTTTACCCTTTGACTAGTGCAACTTTGTAAAACGTTAAGCTTGCCAGGCAGAAGTAACAGTTGACCAATTACCAAGTGCGCAATATAAAAACTGCAATTGTCCTTCGAGTTTGCACAGCGAGAGGAAGGACAACAGTGGTATTCACGGATGGTCGGATGAGAGATTTCGAGCGGCGCCAAGGGTCCGGTCGTTAATTCGCTTTCCACATCACGCAAATTGGCTGTCTCCGAGATGAATAATTTCCTCCCTGCTGCTAACTGAATTTAGACAAACGAGAATATCGCGTCGAACGCAGCCTCTCACTCTTCCTCCCTTCATCTCCCTCCCTCCACATCTCGCTCTCTCCTGCTCTTTGCTCTTCGCTCTATGGCTACAGGAACGACTTAATCGACGTGTATTTTAGAGTACTGTCAATCGTAGCGACGTAATGCGTAGAGAATAGAATAGTATAATGGGACTCAGAGGAACTGTCGTCGTTCCTAACGAAGATAAGCACATTTCAAAAAAAGGCCTATTTTAATTTGCCCTTTTTAAGCACTAGAGTAAAGTAAACTCTTCTGAAACCTGATAAACTTACGGTATCATGCGAATGATATCTCAAATTTATCAGGCTCACTTTTCTACAGTGCTTTAAAAATGGTAAATTAAAATTGGCTTTTTATGAAATGCGCTTTTCTTCGTTAGGAACGACGCTATAAGACCAGAGCAGGAAGGCTACAAAAAAAGTACAAAGTGAGGATTTAAACGTAAAAAGCTTTTACGCAGAATAAAATTACTTAAATCTCGAGTTTAGTCATTCACTTTCACGATATGTATCACTGGAACGTACAAGCCTCTGATGTTAATCACTTCAACACACATTAAAAAGTATCTCAAAAAATTAGAGCAGTTAATAAATTCACCTTTCCTATAAATTTTGTATATAAAGCAAATTTGCATATTTCATGTAGTGGATAAAATTTGTGTTTTTCAGCCGAAATTGACGCAAAATTTGGGTAACAGGGTTAGCTGCAAAAAAAAGTTCCATTAGACGCGTCTGATAGAGTATTGAATGTTTACTAACGAAGATTTCACGGTTTGAAATTGTACGTGACGTCACGATTTTGTATCAGATGTACATACCTATAGCAATGTCATGTGATATTTTTGTTAATAAACATTGAACGGAAAACACGTATTGATTATTTTTCAATAGTCAATCAGACAGGTATGACGGAATATTTTTTGTAACTAACCCTTATACATTTTCCAAAAATACAAATTTTGTGTAGCGAGAATCCATTTGATACACTGGAAATGCATTGCGGAGCTAACTGCCTATTTGAAGCAGCTATTCTTGAACATCGCTGGAAGTTAAAAGAGCCTTGGAGGCGAAATGAGCGAAAGCTTTCGTAAAAATTGCAGCCCGCGCGACGGGGGCGATCCGGCGGGCCGCGTTATCCGCGCCTCGCGCTTACGCTCGTCAGAGCCCGCGCTTCGGCGGCCCATTCATCACGGTCTGATTCGCCGGCGCGCGTAAAAGTAAAGCAGCAGACGGCGCGAGGGTCGCGGGCACACCGGAAGCTCGCCGCAGGAAGAAAGCCGCGTAAATAGTCGCCGGGGCCGGCGCTACGTATATAGGGTACAGGAAGGATAGGGGGGTCCCGGCTCCTAAGTTGCCGTGCGCGCACCCGCCCGGCGGAATTGAGCCACTTCTTTCGTGAACAATGCACGCTACGTGACTGCAACTTCGGCCGTATCTCGCGGCGGCGGCCGCTCCCGGGCGAGGATCAGCCGGAGGAAATGGAAAGCGAGCTTGGCTCTCGCGCCGCTCGTAAATCGCGCCGGCGGAAATCGACGTTCTCGCTGCGCGCGTATGCGCGGGTGAAAACAAAGGAGGCTCGCGCGCAAACGCCTCGCAATTTCGCAAATTTTGGTCCCGCGGAAGTTTTTGGTTCTACGTTGACGAGCCGAATTGCGCAGTTATTTCGGCGAGGTAGTTATGTTTTTTACTATTTCCCGATGCCGGCTGTTTTCGCGAATTTGCCAGCTCCATTTGTTTCCTATGGGGTTCTTATGTGTACGTACATGACGGCTTACAGGAAAAATCCTGTTAACTGGTCCAATAGCTGGAGAAAAAAACGGGTTCGCCGATAAACTTTTTTCTCGCACTATCGTCCATATTTTAAAAAAAATTTGAATACGCGATATCGAAATACGTATTTCTTTGATTTTACAAATTGAATTTATTGTGCGAAAAAATTTGCAAGAACAAATTTGGGTTCGTTTATTCTATCCTACAAGCAATTTCTTGTATAAACAAACGAAAAATTTATTGAACTTTTTTGTATTCCTTGTACTCTTCATTTGTTATATTAGCATCTGTGTATACAGAGATATAAAATACAGATATTGATATCGCGTGTTTAACATTTTTTTCATCTACTATACAACTCGTAGGATAAGGAAACTTATAGACGAAGTGAACCCGAATATTTTTCTTCTCTAGTTTTTGGATTCACTATAAGGGATTTTTTTTTAAGATTTCCCGACGTACTTTCGGAATTATAATATCTTCTTCCGAACATGCCGTAATATCTTTTGAGGAATTAGCGTAATTTCTTACTAGCAGCTTATTTTCATATGGAAAACCTTGTTTTCCTCAACACAAAAATAGCAAATCTTGTTACATCGGAAATCGGGGTTGATTTCACTGAGAATCGCACCGGTGAGTGCGCAATCTCTTCGTTAGAATAAACGACGTAGTCATTTCAGCTAACCATTAGATTGTTTATAGCGTTCTTTTTGTAAGCCATTTTTTATACTCCCTTATAACGTGAAAAAGCTTTTTGCTGGATAGGAGAGCATGGAAGAATGGCAATGTAACGTAGTCTACGTCATGTTTAATAGAAGAGAAAATGTGTTTCGAATTTTGTAAATGAAATTTTTTTTATAGACACATTGACTTAATCTTCTAGTTCATGCTCTAGATAACAAATCTATATCCATGCATTCTATACGGATCGATATCAGAATACGAGCTATTTTCATAAAAAAAATTTTTCTTTTCCGATGCTTTTGTTAAATATCGTTCAATACAGTATGCTATTTATTACAAATCAATTGTTAATTCTTTAAAATTAAAATATAGAACAATAAATTTAGATTCCTCTTTTAACTTTTTATTAAATTAATTTAAGAGACAATAACGAAGTATTTTTAAGGTTCAATCGAGCACCAAGCGCAATTTCTCCGTTAATAAATTCTGTTCGTCTCCTCTATTTTAGGTCGGCGATTATAACCAAGCAATCAGGCTCCCTCGTATACGAAGAAATTCACTAGATCTAATTCCCGCAGCGCCGCTCCGCATGTCGCCCCGACAAAATGCCCGTTGCGAGAGACTAGACAAGAGTCGAGGGGAAATGCTTGCGCGGCGAAATTTATGGCGTGAACCAAGCGCAGGCCCCTGCTAACAGTGACCGAGTCATACGGTTTCGGAGGAGGAGGCGCTGAAAGGACATTCGCCGGTTATATATGTCCGTCTCGGTACACGGAGAATTCCAAATTTTCAAATTCAAACTTAAGTATTCAAATTTTCATTTTAAAATTTAATAGTGAAGGAATAGTGCAATACCTTGAGTCGTTCTTTAGTTTTTAAATTAAACTATTTCAAATGGAACGATTCTAAATGGTTATTTGAAATTTTTATGGTTATTGTATATAAAATTTCGTTGATTAAAAGCAGCACAACGACTCATGCAATTTAAACTATAAACAGTATTTCCGCAACACATAGTAGGTAATAATAAAATAAAAGTAAAAGTTCATTTGCTTATGAGTGACAAATGAGCTTAATAAAAGATGAGAACATGTATTTTCTTTTGATGAAACCGATTCAATACTTGAACTTGACTTGACCAGAGCATTACGGAAAAGTCGCCTACATCTAATATTCACGCAATGTTGTTGAAGGAATCGAACTTTGCTTCGAAGTTCGTGAAAGTTAATGATAATTAATATCTCAAGTCTCTGGCAACAAAAATTGTACGCCAGCATTTTTTATTAAGCGAAGTTTTCTGCACATTTTTAAAAATAAACACACTTAGTATCGTAATTATCCATTTTTAATTAAATTCTACCACAAACAATGAAACATCGAATTCCAATTTTCCAGTACATTAATCCAGTATATCTGATTAGATCTTGTGACACGATTAGTTTATTCAGCGCATTGACCTTCTGTTTTATTATGTTTGCTACTACTTTATTAGTTCTACCTTTCTTCGTTTATAAATAAAACCATTTCCTGGTCATTTGGTTTCTGCTACGGAAATTCCTATTGAAAATGAATAGAGCACATAATATAAAGAAGATATCCGTTCTGAAATAAGGTGGATTACTTGTCTGAATAAAATGCTGTAATTTAAAATGCTATGGAGGGCTTGGTTGCTATCTAATGGTTACCTCCGCTAAGTTGTTAAATAAAGCTTCTTATGAAAGTTTACTCATTTAAGTTTAGTACTAACAAAATCCTCTCATATGCATTAAAATATTTAATTAATAATTTCAAAGGCAGAAGACACACCATAGCAACAAATTATATACGTGGCTCCATACAAGAGATCTTTGGTCGTCTAGTGCGAACATCAAAGTTTAATAGGTAGCATTAAAGATGCTCTCCACTGAGATATTATAGGGACAATTGGCCACTCCATTAAAACATTGATTTGTAATTTTGAACTTTTGAATTTTAAGCAAAAATCAAATTTTATTTCGGGTTTGTTTCCCACAGCCAACAAGACCACCGTTCTTTTTCATTTCCGTAAAATTGTGATCTTCAAAAGTATTAAACCGATATAATGGCAAAACTTTTTCAAGAAAATTCAACTCGAGCTCAATGTTCCCACAAACAAAGAGTATTTTTTTATTTCATTTAATTTTCTTTTACGTTATAAATATTTGAGCTTTTACCATGGGCTACCTCGAGCCTCGTGAAAATCGCTTTGATGGAAAAGGCAAAAATTCAGGAATAATCTATGCGTACCGCATATTGTTCAACGCATCCACCTATATGCTTATTTATGGAGAAACGATTCGCATGCGGCCTCCTAAGTGGCTTTCTGGAACTTTTCCAAAACTTTTATTCACGGATTTCACGGTCCGCGAAAACCGTCGAATTCGAGTCTCTCTCCATTTATCTCGCGGTGGAAGTGATTTTTTCCTCGAAATAAACTTCCAGTCAACGAGTATATTTATTTTTCTTCTGTACATTTTTCCGCGTTTTAATATATTTTGCGAACTCCAGATCGAATTTTTTCAATTCGGCGGAAGTAAATAAGCTAATACATTATCTCTCGCTTTGTTCTTTGAAGTACGCAATTCGATTAATCATCTAAAGCTTGAAATTTTCATATCATTATTGCAAATATAGTAAGTAAAATTAAATGATTTAACTGAAATTATCACTATTAAAAGGTAATAGAAAAAAGGCTAAAATTTTCGCGCAGAAATCTTGGAATGATTATAAACCGCAGACACTCCTACTTGCCATCTTTCTCGCACTCGGGCTGCACCCGTTCTGTGTTCAGAATCGCGAACACGCACTGCTTGGTCCCTCGTGATGTATGGCGCGGGTCCTGCTGTTGCCGCGATTCTCTCTCTCTCTCCCGCACACATATATACCAGTGATTTGGCGCACACGACGTCAAGCATCTCCAGCTGCCGCGGAAACTTAGAGGCGATTTACAGGCGGCTGCGACGGCGGCGACGGCGGCGACTCGATAAGCCCGTTGCTATAGCGGACTGCCGGTTGATGAATGCGGTTTATCTATACGACAAGTGTGCGACGCCGATGTAACGGCTGTCGGCTACTTCTTAGCTGATTTAAGGTGTACTTTGGGACGTTCAACGATTTTCGGCCGCTTAACGTAAGGAGAGTGCAGAAAACCGGCGAGGATGCAAAAAACTTCGGCGAGAAATGCATGTTAGTTTGCAGAAGAGTGAGGCTGCGGGTACAAAGCAGAGAAGCTTCGCAAAACTACGCCGATGTTATTTTACTTCTGATTCTTTCTTCCGATGGAATGAAAAAGTTGGACAATGTGGATAAAAACTCGGACAAAGTCGACAAGCGGCAATGAGACGATATAGTTCAACGATAATATTTGTGGCCTGGGGGAATATCAATTTAACTACACTTTTTGAGTTTTCGAGAAAATGCAGTTTTAATGTTTGCGCCAATCTGTAAAATTGAAATCTGCAATTCTGTGATAACTTATTAAAACCACTAACACAAACATTTGGAATGAGGTAATTTTTCTTCTCGCGTGATTTAATTGTCAGAGTACAAGAATTATGTACATAGCAAGAAAATAAAATAGGCATTGTCTTATGCATTTTATAGACTTTTAATGTCTGTATGCAACAATTCCGAACACAAAGCATAACGGAAAAGTTACGTTATTTGTACGGCATATCTTTCACCCGCGTTTATTTTCCTTCCCCAGTATAAAGAGAAATCAATTTTTTCATTGAGGAGTTTGGTCTTTTTTTCAATCTTTTCCGTACGTATCCGACTTTTTTATTTACAACCTTTAACTATTGCAATTCGTTCAAATATCGATTGCTTTTTCAAGCATTACTTTACAATTCAGGTTTAATAATACAATAAGTAAAGCGACTTTTTCTAAAAATAACAAGTATGACACTCTTGATTGGAAATGATTTAAAAATAGTGAAGCAGTAAAGTCACTCAGTTGCATCTGCTTTCAATAAACGTCGTGATTTATTTTTGAACTAAATAAAATTCTAAATTTGTCATTTTAGGAACAATCCATTAATTAAATTTAATCCGGAAATTGCATTAACTTCCTAGTTCTGCTAAAAACATGATCACCTGAACATTTAAGAGTTTAATACAATTTAACAGAAAAGCGGGTGTGGTGATGGATTTAAAAAAAAAACCTTTTAAAGTACAAAATTCGTCTATTGCGTGACCGGAGCGTTTCATTATCCTCTATCTAGCTTACGGCGTCTCTCTTAATTAATCGAGGGCGAGACTATTGGAATACTGGTTAGCTTGTAATAGGTTCGAACTACGTTTCCCTACCTTTTGGACTCACCCACACATGTGCGAGCGAGCCATGCGGCTAACTTTCCTAATTTATGTAAATCCGATTCCCCGACTGCGAATGCACTCGTCGAGATGAGTCACCTCTTTCTCCCGCATTACCCGCTTCTTTTCTCGCGGCAAAAGTAAATTTTGCATTTTAATACTGTACACTTTGTTGTGACTTTTACTTTTTTTTTTCAAGAAGTTTGCGAAGAACGCGTGGTTTTGCTTAGACACGAAAGTTTACAATAATGTTATGGATATATGCATTATGTTATTTAATATTTGAGTAACAAGAAAAGTAACAACATCTCGAAGTTTTATAAGGTTCCAATATTAAGAAAATTTTTATCAAGTTGATCTAGCGAAGTAGCGACATATCTTGTTCTTCTATTATTCACGCTCTTTCGTTCGATGTGCTTTCAAAGTTTCGACTTCTCGTATTCTCATCGAACTCCATCTATTTTAAGAAAAAAGCGCATGTTACTTGTAAATAGTTATTGCTTCGGTCAAAAGTGATATGCGTTGAATTTTTTGCTCTCTTTCTCTCGTCGGATTTATGAGAAAATAAAAAATGTAAAATATATTCTCAAACAATTCATTACTTTCCTTTAACTCGATAAGTTCTAATGGAGAACACAGAATTGTCATTGTCTCATTTAAGTACGTTTGTAACGTCTCTAAAGTAGATTATTAATTCATCATCTTCTATATGTATTTTCATTATTAAGCGATTAAGTCGAATTTAGTCAGATAAATATTTGAAACTTTATCGTACAAAATTTATATTGGAGTTATTCCAATTGTGCTATTTCGTCATTTATTAATTTTAATTATCAAGTTATTATTGATTTTTATTATCTTCATTAAGGGATCTTGTCTGATTAAAATCTAAATAAATAATTAATTAAAAATAAACCCCATTTATTGAAATTTGATTTTAAGCTATTCCACCTGTCTCTTTTTCACCGAGTACCGAGGCAGCAGTTTGTAACTTTATTGCTCAAGTCCAAGCTTGGCGGACAAAAACTTTTATGCAAGAAAAATCGAAAGCAACCAATAACAGGAGTCGCTTCCAATAAGTCAATTCGAAAGCCGGCGCGGGAGTAAAATTGACAAAAGCCAGCGAAGAAGAAAAAGAACGAAGCGAGCGCTAGTGTTGGAAAGAAAAGGAGAAACGGCAAAAACGCGCGAGCGCTTCCATCGGGGGGGTCCTATTGAGCTCTGCGCACGGCCTCCGCGCTGCGCCGGAAATTGTATTTCTCAGTCTGCCAAATGTCGATAGATTATAAAGGCAAGTGCTCCTGCAGCCAGTTTCCTTCCGACAATCGAATTCGATAATGAATTTCCCGTTCGCCCGTAGCACGCGAACTGCTTTCGATTAAGCGAAGAGCCGCGCTTTCATGCGTCCGATTAAGAATTTTTTTTCTCTCTCTCGATCTCGATCTCGAGACCATCCCGTGTTCGCAGCAACGTTTTCACCGACGCGCGCGACCTAAGAGCGCCCTTTGAGGTGGGAAGCCGCTCGTCGCTCGCTATAATAAGTAACACATTAAATCTGGAAATAATTTTGTTAAAAATGTTTCCGATGCTTAAGAAAGGTACGATCTTGACACTTCATTTCCTGGAGAATCGAGAGCGATTTATTTTTTCTAACCGAGACAGTTTTGAATAGCGTTTTCGCCAATACGTCGAAACTTCTGCTGCAAACGACGAGCGATCCTCTTTCAATCTCGAAGTAATAATATATTAACAAACCGCTTTCTGATTTAAAATAGGTATGATTGTGACATTTAATTTCCTGGAATTAAACGTGATTTCATTTCTTATTGAAAATAGTGTCGAGTTCACTACATTATTATTAGCATTTTCTTTTGTATTCAGAGATGAATTTATTGATTTCGTAATATTTAATAAAATTTTTTCTCGAAACACTCTGAATATTTATTTCTTACATAGTGTCCGCTGATGTCCGCTTAGAAAGCACTTCATTATCGCGTCTACAATGATCGATAGTTACAGAGTATTGATATTATTAATTAATAAATATTTTATTTTATTTAACTTGTTGAAATCTATTTGTCATGAAAGAAGTACATATAGTAGAATGAAGCCCTGTTGCATCGGATTGTATTGAATACTGTACCTAAATACTTCGTTGATGAGCAGTAGACTATATTTGCTCTTCTGATTAGAATAACCTCTAGCACACAAGATCAAAAGCTAACCACTTGTGCTTTTGTGCGACTTGTAGAAACATAACAAGGCTTTAGCAATTTACCATTAATTAAATAACAACAGTCCTGTCTTTCTTTGACTTCGGCAGTAGCTAGCATAATTAAACAGTAAAGTAATTCTCTTGCACTGTAAAAACAAAAGGAAAATCGAATGAATTAAATTCTACTAGAAACAATTCCGTAAATGGCAACAGAAGAAAATCGAAATTTTTATACACGCGATGTTTCGACATTGCCATTTTCGGGCACGTTCCAAAAGAATTTAATTCCGCTTAGTGTATACACAACGTAAGTAATTTCTTCAGGAACGTAATTGAAATTTTGAAAAAATGGAAATGTCCAAAAAATGGTAGGTAAAAAAAATGAAAAACTAAATAAAATTGGAAAACGCATGCTATTTTTAAGCACTGTCGCAATTTACGGGGATGTTCCGGAAGAAATTACTTGTGCCGAGTTATAAACGAAATAAAAAAAAAACAAATAAACGTTATTAAAATTTAATTGTCATTAAAAAGAAAGTATACGCACCGCGGATAAAAATAAATCTTGAATGTTCCAACAATCTTAAGGGGAGCGAGGAATGCGTTGCTAATTTTTAATTACCAGTGGGGTTTTAAGCAGCGCGTTGCACAGAATGTAAGCGTGCTCGCTTTTTTTTCGCGAGTGTACACGCTTATTTTTTTTTTCTTCTTTTTTTTATGTTTGCGCACGGAGTCGGAAGGGTAGCGGCAGCTCTCGAAGAAAAATCCCCTATGCCTCGCGGACGTCTCGAGTGCGCGCAAATTAATGGCTTTCTAAAGCGCAATACGAACTACGTTGAAGTGCGGTGGAGCAGTGAAATATGTCTGGCTGGATCTGTCTTCCTTACTACTCGAATTCATTTTTATTTTACCCTCGTCATTTCATCGATGGCTGCTTTAATTTTCTTAATCTCCCTGTTAACGTGTAATCCTTAACCCTTGTTAAAACCGCTGCCAATACATTGGCACGTACCTTTTCTCAAATTCAATTTGTTAATTTTGTTTTTTAACTTTTAACAGTTTGTGTTTAATGTACATAAATAATGTATAAAATGGAGGAGCAGATCTTATCAGACACTGTCTAATGGATATAGACCTTATTTTACCATCTACTTATCTCGTAACTTTTTTTACACTATCCTGTAAGAATTTTCTTGCAAAACTTACGCGAACCTTGTCGTAAGAATTACTTAACTTTTAAAAAGTACTAGTCATCAATTTCAATGCTAATCTTTTGCGGAATCATTCGTTAAGTATAAAATTAAAGCAAGGTAAAATTACGACTTGTTTGTCGAATGCTCGACTAAAATTTATGACTGGGATGATTACGAGACTACCAGGCGAATTTTCCATTCCCGAGCTAACGAATGGCATTCATTTATTCCTGTGATAAAATATTTTCAACTAGCTACCTAGCAAATAAATTACTCGCGCCCCGTCACATCCGAGAAATATGCTCTAGGCTACTCGTTTGATGAAAGGAACGCACCGAAATCTCTCCGTCGCGGAGAGAGCCTCACTCAGACGCCGTTTCGCGCGATGCTTCTTCATAAACTCGTTTTTATCCATCCTCCATATTGCAAGCCGGGCCAGCGTCTGCTGCACTGAATTATATATGTATCGCGATGAAAAAATCTCGCGTCAAGCAGACTGAATTTTTCGTTATCACTCCCTGCCTCGCGTTTTATTTCTCCCTTTCAAGAGGGAGAAAGAGAAGACGATTGAAATAGGGAGAGGGGAGCGAGATCAGCCAGGGATTTACATGCCAATGCGGAATGCGTATTCGCCTCTCTACCAATATAACCATGGAGTAAGCTGGGCGAGAATGAATGTGCAGTTTTCGAGGCTGCCTTATACTCGTATTTATTTTTCATTTTCGCTTTATCAATAAAAAGGCTTTCACAGGCATCAAATGGAATAAACGTAAATAAATATCTTTTAATAACTATTTTTCAATTAATTAGCATTTTTTATATACTTTTTAAATTAAAGCTAGAAATTAGATCCATACATTGCAGGTAAACAAACACTAATTACCATTATTATAAAGACTAGTCCTTTTGCTGTGACCATATTCATCGAAAAATTATTATAGAATTCTACGTGAAGGTTCTCCAATTTATCTAATTGTACGAAAGAAATTATTTGAAGAATCCACGGGAAAAAGGGGGAATAGTCAAAATTTTTTAACATCAATTTTGCGTCTCGAATCTTTTAGTACTAGATCAAAAGAGAACAAAAAATTCAATGTTAAAATTTTTTTATACATACCTTATCATACATAAATAATTTGCAACATTATATAAATTCAAAAAGCTGAAAAAATGACTATTCCCCTTACTCCCGTGGACCCCGCATTTGTTATTTTTGCAATCTTCAATGTTACCTTCCTATTAACCAATGTACAATTAAAACAAACCCTGTACTTTGAAATAAATTATCGCGTTACACTACCCGTTAATTGGTCGTCACTCGGAAAGTAGCTCCTCGCAAAAGGTTTTAGCTTTCAGCACATTTCGCGAGGCACCCGATACATTATAAACTTCGATGATGCTAATGAGCAGTCGCGTTCGCCGCGTTCGCCGCGGCAAAATCCAAGAAGTTTGCGTTTCCATAAACCGCCGCGCTCCTAATTGCAGAGTCTCGTCTAGCCGAACTCGCACGCGGACAAGAAAAAAAAAGGAGGAGGGGTGCAGGAGGCGACAAAAAGGAAGGGCCCGGGCGATTCCGGGGCGCAAGGTTGAGTGGTGGCCCCGAGCGCTTAATTGAAAGGCGAGTCTCGCGATTAAACAGGGAAACACGAGCACGGACGCGTGCGGGCGAGCTGTTTAATTACATCTTGGCTAACCGCGCCGAATTAGCCCCGACGACCTCTATTCGAAATCCAACGATTATTACACCCCCCTGCTCGCGCCGGCTACGCTCGGCCCCTTGTAATTATTTTTACGACGGCCGAGGCGTTCGTCTCGGTGCAATTTCCTTAGGTCGCGGGGGCGGGGGCAAGGGGAGTCGCCCGTCGTACGCGCGACCATCACCGCCGCGCGGTTTATGCGCGGCCCAACTTTTTAGCGCTTACCTTGTTTTGGATTGAAATTTTGCATTTTCATTTTTATGGCGGACGAGGGTTGGCCAAGGGAGTAAAACTTGATTGACCTTTAAAAGTAACTTACTGCCGTCGTTTAATAACCTTCCGCAATTTTATGTTCGACGTTAAGATGAACGAAGGCTAAAACTAAATTGAGGCGGTATACTTTTTTCGCTGTTTTGAGACGCGATAAACAAAGGCAATTCAGAAAGAAAATAACTGGCTCTTTTATAGATTTTTATTCTAGACCACAAATCTTGAAAATAAAACAAAAATTTTGAGCTGCATCGGAAGAATATCGAACGAAAAATAAGTTTCAGCACTATCTTATACAAGCACAATCGGACAGTTTCTAAAAATGGGGTTTTTCGACTCCAAATGACTTATGAAAATCTTCTATGATGTTTTTACCGTCACAAAGTTTCCTATATGAGGAGTAATAGTTTTCCATAATTTGTTTACATTTTCAACTTTTATTTATTCTATAAATTATTCTTTTCGCAATTTTCAAATAAAGAGCTTTTGCTAATTTATTTTGAGCATTTATCAATATCTAAGCATTTTTCTGTTTATGGACGTATTATAAATAAAGTGTTTATATATGCATTTGAGTAGTTCATAAAAAAAATGCAGGCTGCAAGTATTTTTTTCAGTAAAAAATATCTTTAATTTTTATAATTTCGAGAATTACTCGTATAGAAAGACTACTTATAGAAATTTTCTATGACGGAATAGAGATTTTCTATTTAAAAGCACTGCTCACTTAAACTGCTTTTGGTACTTCATAAAATATTTTAAAACTAAAGATAAAATTTTCTACATACGTTCATCCTTGTTGCACGTATCCGCAGTATGATGACTAATTTATCGATGCGAATAATTTCAGCTATTTGTAGATCCATACATTTTTCAAAAAAAACGTATTGCTTTTGTATTTACAAAATTTTATTGCGTCAAGGAATAAATTGTAGGTATTTAATTGCTCTCAAACAGAAGTAAATTTAAATTTAAATTTAAATCAATTTAAGTAAACAAGTACCAATAAAGCTGTTTCAATTATTCAAACTCGAACATGCAATTATGGACAAAATAACATATTTGAATTATTTATTAAATTAAATTGCGCCAAAAATGCAGTGAAAACATAAATATAGGTATTTTTTCTCATTAAATATATTTAACGGGATTCAACGAGTAAACTGACTGGTGCTAATGGCACGTAGCAATTAAGGCGCGACATGCTTTCATTGCGACTGACTTTATATACACGTACGGGTAAATTGAAAAATTTCTCCACGCCAATAATACACCCGAAACTAATTTTGCGAGCCATCTGAATTCACTGGATTACAGCTGTTTTATTTTATACTGCAAAATTAAAAAAGTTTCTCTTGAAAATCAAACGTTATATTATTTAACAATAATCAAAATTAAGAAAAACTCAGTATAGGGGAAAGGAAGGAAGGATTTAAATTATGCGTAGACATATTAATTTTCTATGATGTAACATTTATTTTCAGTCATATTTATTAAAATATCAATACATCTTACTGACATGTACAGATTTTTTTATTATACTTATTCGCTCTCCTTGTATACTTAATGAATGGCGCGACTTCGCTGGTCGCCGAGAAGTGAACAATTTTTTTTTCCTTTACAATAATTAACGGATCGCTTTGGCACATCCATGCTGATGGGCTCTCACTCACGCTTACTACCTTATACCTCAAGCCGGTAAAAGTACGTGGATATTTTACAGAATACTTTGAAACGCGCGTCGCAACGAAACTCGCAGTATCGGCGATACAAAAAAAAACAGAAGTGAAGTTAAAATACAAAATGCAAAAGCTAACGTAAACACGGTAGGCGCTGTACACGCTCAAAAACGCAAAGACAAAAGAATCAAAAGAAAAGAAATCAGATGGATGTAAAAAACAGATCTAAGAACGCAGAGAAAAATCGCTAGGTGTTCCCTCTTTTTTTGTGTGCGATAATGAGTTGCAACGAATCTTTTAATTCTCTACCCTCGTTATAGTCGTGTCAATAGTAAATGTGGAGACTTGCGATGTAATGTCGTCAACGTTTGGTTTAGTTAAAAATTAATTTGAATAAAATCGAAGAAGCTAAGAGGGCGAGTTATTAACAACGAGAAGTTCTATAATTTACATAAGGTACGTGCACGAAATAAAATTTTTAATAATCCACTTCTTACGAAATCGCCATCGATCGCGTCACTTTTGTGCACAATTACTATACTCCTATGCAGATTTTGTTCTGTGATTAATTTTTTTTATTTATATTTTACATCGCACATATAAGTACTGATAATTTGTATAATCGCTTGTATATACTTTTCTCTTTTTTTTCCTCATTTGCTTAAAAATCCGTTATACATCTTGTGATAATTGAGTTACAAGTGTCTAAGTTTATTATTAATGTATAGTAATCGTTTACATATTCATGCTATATCGGAGAAGAAAAGAGAAGTTTTTGTATTCTTCATTTATCGAAATGAAAGGAACAGCCGAGTAACATATATGCACCATATTTTACAAGTGCACTCCTGGGGAGATTCGTTTCTGCCCTATTGAAAAAAAAAACTTACAAGCTTTATAAAACCCTATAAAATATTCCAAAAAAAGGTTTATAAGGTTTTATTAGCTCTTCGTATATAAATGAACATTCCATCGTAAAGGTTACGTTTATAAAAACAGCACATGACCGAAGTACTACGTGCAGAAAACCGGGTAATCGACGCTCCAGATGCATGTGTTTAGCTCACGCGAACGGTGATAATAATCGCAAGTGATAGCTTGATCGACGAAGTAACGGGATATAACGATGATGCGCGAAAAAATTGCGTATATACGTTCTCTCGCATGCGTTTTACGCAAATTTCTTTCGCGACTTTTACCCTGTGCATAACCGGTACTAATGGGATACTAAACGATGACGCGTCGTCGTCTTGCTCTAAAAAGCGAAATTTCCTCCGTTTTTCTTGTTCTTTTTTCTGAATCGTCGATATGCGCCTTTCCCTCATACTCGCTACAACTTTCCTCTGTATTTGACATTAAGTTGTGGACAAATTTCTGTTACGTTGGAGTTTTTATCTTAAAATCATGACGGCAAACATTTTTATCTCACTTTTTGCCATATATTGTACATTTATAGTAGTGTCGTTTATTTTATAGTTCTAATGTAAATTTCGCGAAAGGGTGAAGGGAATTTAAAATTATACTCCCAGAATCTAGAAGAGTGAAAAATCCGCTCTTCCACATTTTTAGAGAGCACATACGATTCAAGGACGCTCTTACTTTTGTAGTAATTATTTTTTTATATTTTTTTTTCAATCTTTTGTATTATTTAAAAAGGTAAACTTTGTCATGTAATTCTATGGAAAATAAAAAAAAAATCATTTTTACGTGTAAATTAATTTTTGATATGCTGACTGTAGTCAGTGCAACCTTAATCACGAATTCAACGTCTGTATGATTTTTAGAACAGCATTTTCTAAAATGCTTATTAAATATCGAATTATTCAGTACCTACTGTAATGGTGTAACTATAAATTTTGAAACTCGAAATATTCAATGAAGTATACATATAAAAATTGAGCTATACAATAGTATCCTCAATGAACACATTTTCATTTTTTTCCCATTGTTTTACATAATAAACCCTTAAAAAAATCAGCAGTATCGTTCGAAAAAGTGCCTTTTGAAATTTCCTACCTCTCGCCAACTCTCGAGATATCGAATGTTGCCCACATCGGTTACAAAAAGAAGAGATTAATCATTTTTATTTTTATTAAATAATTGCGCGTTTTTCAGTCGGACGGAAAATCGCGAGTGTACAGCGCGACGTGACTACTTTAAAAGCTCTGCGCGAGTAGAGTGCCTCTTCGATCTTTTTTTAAAGACTAATTTACGCAACGCAAAACAAATATGAATTTCCCACATTTTTTTTATTTTAAAATTTTTCCACTTCATCGAATATTTTAATTCACATAGAAATCCATAAGGAGCTTTCAGGTAGAAGAATAAATTTTCATTTACAAAAAATAAATTAGAGTATGTGACCGGTGCTTCCCTCTTTACTCTAATAATAAACCAGCAGCTTTTTCATTTAACAATCATACCATTTACAAATGAACAGTATCTTTTAAAATATCACTCCTAAGTACGCTTTCTAACGTATGTTCATTCGGTTCCGTTCGGAACCGCATGCAAAAATTTGTCAACAAAAATTTCTGCCCCGACGCACGAGTTTAATCGAGAGCCTCGGGACATAGTAAACTTGGCCAGAACCAACAAGCTTAATCTCTAAGAACTTACCGTCTAAAAACAGTCAACACTTCTTTTTTTTTTTAATAAGCTCTACGGATAACCGCGCAACGCTCGCCGTGATACTATTTGCCGATAACTCGCCTCTTGAGCTCTTCGATGATGGCTTCAGTGGACGTTTACTTAGTTTCGCCTCGATGCCTCGCAATCTCGCTTAGGCCCGCAAGCCACCAAGTGCGCACGCAAAAGACGGGGCTCCCGAGCCAATACTTCCAATTTTTCGCGCGTTTAATGTACAAGGCTAACTTCGTAATAGCGCGACACCCCCTCAGGCCGATACGCGCCGAAAAAGTAGCGGAGCTTAGTTACAGCTATCATAGTTACAGTGAGTAATGGCAGATGACGTCTACTAGAGAACGAAATTACTTGAATTGACAGTTCACAGCGTTCGACGCGATATAATTATTTTTTTCTCTCTTTTCTCGAGTCTCGCTTCTTCAGCCATCTCTTTGGTTTTTTTTTGTCGCAAGTAGGCCTTCCCCGATAACACGCGATCGGCAAGTACAGTAACTCGTCGCTTGCCACTCAGTCGAGTGCGCAAGACAAATTAAATATCATATACCTCGATATCAATCGAATAACATTTTAAATAAATAATCAATAAACGCTGTAAGTAGAAATGAACAGTGAGAGCAGTCTTAAGCGTTGCCTCGGAAGCTTACTTTTTGCGATATCTCGATATCTCTGAAAACTACGAACTCCGTTAACTATTAAAGAATCGTTGATAACAATAACAAAGTGCGGTCGTTTGCCGGTGAAACGACCGCAAGCTACGTAGCGCAAAGGAGGCCGACGTCGTGTGCAGCAGCGTGCCGGGATGCCCTCGCCTCGCTCCCCGGAAGAACCACCCCCGTCCGTGAAAGTAACATCGAGGCGGTCGGCTCGACCGCAAGATTCACATTAATTGTTTTTTGCGCTTCGCGCCACACTTATTTATGTATCTTTTTTTTTTCATTTTTATCGTTTTTTTACGATTATTCGGTTGTGCCACGTACACATAGACACGCGCAATCCACTCGCACGTCACGCACTCATCCGCTTTAGTGTCCGACGTAAAAAAGAGCGTAGAAAGTTGACGTTCGCGGAACGAAAGAACGGCAGGACTCGTCTGTAAAGGGTAACGGGGGGGAGGAGGGGGAATTGATAAGGATCGCGAACGCGACGGCGGAGAGAAGGTTGAATGCACACAAGTGCGCGTGCGTACCAATTCTCTTGCGGGCTGTGATTAATGGAGGGATCTTGGAGATCCGATAAATCCGTGACAAATAACAAGGCCACGAAGGGGGAGGTGGTCGTGCGGTTCGTTCGGTGATTCGCACCAATACCTCCCGTTCGATTCTGCGCGGCAGCGGCGTGAAAAAAAAATAATAATCACGAAGGGATGATGTTTTCACAGTACGCGTATTACGATGACTTTAGACGCTTGTAGGCGTGAGGTTTTACGCGGTACCTTGTAAAACCATTTTTGTTTGCGGATTTATTTACGCCGATTTCGCTTTGCTTTTTTTTCCCCGGGATTTCATCGTCGAGATAACAGTTCATGTGCCGCGCTGTACCCTCTCTTTGTTTCGAAAAATGACGCTGTGCCCACGATTTGAATGCTTGTTTAATTTTCTATCGGATATTGGTTGTTTTCCAAAAATTTTATACATTGAAAGTGTAGTGTAACGAATTTTTCAATAGGTCCTATAAAGACACATGGAAAACCGACACCACTGAAAAATGTTCCTCTTATTTGTGGGTATGCTGTATCAGTTTGAAAGAAATTATAAAAATTTAAAAAGTCTCCGCAATTGCTATCACGTTTTTTTTTTAAATTCCGCCTAAAGCATATATTCTTCGATTTTGCAAAGTATTTTATCTGCTGGTAAAAAAGTTACTTAGTGAGTACAGTAGTTTTAAAAAAATTGGCACGATATAATTTGTACTAAATGATATTAAAAGGTTTCTTTTAAAAATTTGCACATGCCAAATGAAAATTATTTAACCTTATTATATACTTCCGCTCTATACGATGACTTTTTAAAATATGATAAAAATGAAACCATGAAAATTATCTCGACGACGAGTCACGAGTTTAAACGAAAAATTCGAAATAATCACAGTCTCACCGGCAGTCGCGTACGGTCTTGACGAAGACGTCACGGTCAGTTTCTTTGATCCCAAAATGCAAACGCGCGGACGCACACATCCTCAACGTCGATACAGTACAAGAATTACTTTTCTCTTACAGAAAAAAAGATTCCGCAACTTACAGAACCACCTCCGGCGCGCGCAACAACCAACAATCTAAGTGCAAGCGCGCGTAGCTTAAACTTTACGCCTACGTACTTTCTTCCCTTTTTTCTCCCTCTAATCTCGGACAGCCGCGCGCGCAGTGCTCCACAGTCTCTCCTGCTCGCTCACCTTTGGACTACACGAATTAACACGAACACGATGGCACTTTGGGGTGAGGTTTAGAAAAAGTACGTGCTCACAGGAGTTCTTCGCTGTCGTCGGACGCGCCGTACATCTGGGGCCTGCGCTCTTCTCGCTGCTGCTGCTGCTGCTGCCTGGCCCGGTTCTGCAGGAGTGCGATGCTCGCCGCCTTGTAGTTTATCGGCCCGTACGAGCGGTAATCTACGTCGGCGTAGTCCAGATCGGAGAACTCCGGCTTAAATGGCTGCGAACAGACAATTCGTCACGTCATTCTTTTTTTTATAAGATATAATTTCGAGAATATACGAGATTTTGTTTTTGACGCGCGCAATCGTGCTTTACTCACGTCGAACAGTGCATACGGCGAATAATTGTGAACAGAATTTTTTAATCAATTGTTTTTTAAGTTTTTCATATTTTTTTTTAATGGTAAGAAGTCGGCTGGGAAGAAGACTATCTCGCAGAGTCCGATCTGAATCCAAAGGTAAAGAAGGCCACATCGCACTTTTCATGACAAAAGTAAGTAAGATAATAATTTTGTTAAGAAGGATAATTTAAAATCGCACTTTGTTCGATAGTCGATTCTTTTTATGAGTCATCGATGCATTTTTTTAAGAATTATATTTGTGTATATTTCAATAAATTTTAATATAATCAAAAAATTCTTTGTAACTAGAACGTAATGAGAATCTGTAAATTGAAATTTATTATTGTTTCATTCATTTTCATAATAATGTAATGTTCAATATGTCCATCACTTAAATTAGTACATATAATTTGATATTCATTCATTTCATTTATAAATGCCAAAGATTTTGAAGTTTTTTAATAATGTTAATGAAATCATTTTCACCTTCGTTTTACATGCAATTTAACAAATGTACATATAGTTCAAAAATTCTGTTTATATTAATACCAATTGCTGCAAAAAAGGCGAAGTAGTAGTATGCATAAAATACCGAGCTGCTCCTCCTCGTCATTCAAAACACAATTTCAGCGTTCATGACAATAGTGTTCGATTTCGAATTATCATAATCCCCCGAGTTTCGAGAAGCATAGAGTAATGAGATATACGAGAAACCGAGATGCTTCGCATGAGAGCCATTATCTCATAGTATGTTTATATAAAAGGGAAAAGAATAAATCATTTTTTTACAATGTTATAATTTTTGAAATTTTAGAATGCCTGATTAATTAATTTCCAAAAAAATAGACTGATTACGCATACAGTAATTTTCACTGCATTTCAAATCCAAGGATTTTGTGTTTATTCAGTAATATACATCCGTTGAATAAAAAACGTACACGGCCAGCAGGCAGATAATTAGAAAGAAAATGTTGGTACTTGTAATTGACTAATTTTGAAAATGATAACGTGCAATTTTGTAATTTATAAATAATGCATATATTGTATGCACATGCTAAAATAATGAAAAATATTTTTTGAAGCTACATAAAGTGAATCTTTTAGTGCGAAAAATCAACGTATTCGCAACAAGGTGGACCGTATTGTGTACATCTATTTTACTTTAAATTTAAAAGCTACATAATAAAAAAGGTTTGTTTTTTTTTAATCAAAAAAATAAACCTAATCACTCACTCATCAATTTCGGGAAATCACTGTTAATCACGCTCCCACGTTAAAAAATTTCATTCGTCGATTTTTTCATTCGCGCTTGTACCTCGCAACTTTCCTCCCCTAATAGCAACGAGTAAATCGTCAATTATATTTCGCACACGCGGGCACACACGAGCTACGAGAAATCTGCGCTTTACGAGGAAAGCCGGTTGCACGGAGTAATTTCACCCGTCCGCAACTGGAATGCTCGCGAAGTTGCGTGGAACGCTACTTGAATTCCCTCACTGTCGCTTCCTCGCACACCTGCGGATGTTATTACGCGCATAACACGGCCTTGCGAATTGCGCTCGTCTGCTCTAATTGACTCCCGGTGCATGCGGCTTCTTTTATTCCGAGTGCCTTTTCATTATACGCCAGCGAGTTCTCGCAGTATTTCGATTTATCATACGGAGAATTCGACGCAAATCGAAAAATCAACGAGAGAGTTCTAATTAAGCGTTGCTCGGAAAAAGGTTACTAAGAACTTCAATTGACTGTCGAGGCTATATTGGTCTGTGTGCGATAGAAGGTGTCTACAGTCAATATTTTACGTCTATTTATACCTTAATTTAAAAACATCTCGCGGTATGCATCCTCATTTCTCTATACTGAAACATTGGGGTCATTTTCGCGCTGCTCACCATTCTACCCTTTAAAAACTCTGCGCGCTATTCCAGAATATATGCGTATATTATATACGTAAATGTATGTTTTAAATACATAGATACTTGTGTGTATGTACGTTCCCTGTAAAAAAATTAACCATAAATTGACCAGAATGTGCATAATTCTGGCTAATTTATGCTTAATTATTTTACAGGGTTTATATACCTCATATACATACAAATTTCGAAATTTTGCAATAAGCATAAATCAGGATAAATTATCCGACACATCAATGTGGCTTTACTTATATTATTATATTAGTAAATAAACAATCAAATGAACAAAAAACAATTAGTACACCAAAAATAAATGCACACGCGCGCACATAACCCAGTGATTAAAAGAAAATGCGTAAGCAAAAAAGGGATGGAATAAAACCGAAAAAAAAGTGCACTAGCAACATTTAACTTACGTGATGGCGTCGATTGGCCTGGTTTAAAGCGTGGAATTGAAAAGAAAAAACCCGTTTACGCGGTGTGCGCTTCGTCGGATTAGCGGCCCGACGTCCAAACGCATCGGCGATGCGCAAGCGCGCAAGCTCAACAGCGATCGTTTAAAGTGCGACGAAGTTCGCGCGAAATTTCCCAAAGCAGATTATACGAAAACTTGGAAAACGAAATTTTGGCTTACGGTATCGCGGCTTCGCTCGTTCGGTAACGCCCCCCTCCCCCCTGCGGGGGAGGATCGCCCGGCCGGTGGCCTATTTATTACGGAACGAAAAGTTAGTCGCTCTGCGGGCGCAAAAATACAGACGGCGACGCTGCCACTCCGTTGTGTTCGCATTCGCTCGCTTCCGGATTACTCGGCGCTCGATGAAACAGCTCGGAGCCCGGGAGAGCTCGCCTTACGCCGTACAAGCTAATATTCATATTTAAGCCGGGGATGGGAGGGGGAGCAGGTGGCGCGTGATCTACGTGTATCTGAAGTTACGCGCGCCGGCCCCGGCGAAAATCGCGCCTCGCTAAGAAAGAGTGAGTTTCGTGTTTCGGAAACTTGGCCCAGATCTCGTACAATATGCGCATAGTAAACAACGTTGCCGGCTAAATTCGCGGGTCACGTAGGCGCGCGCGCGCGCGAAAAACTGCGCTGTGCCGCGTATTACATTGGGGAAAGCCAGCACCTGTTTGCCTTCTTCGACAAATATTGACAATTTTTTCAGCTCGAAGCTTTAGAAGAGAGTTGCGTTTAAAAACTGTACTTCGCGAGAGTCCGTCTTTTTCTTTCGTTACGATCGAGCGACTCGAATTGTTCGAGAGCAATTGAATTACAACGCCGATCAGCCTCGAAAGTAAACAGATACTTGAGTGCAATGGTACTTCAAGGTGATCATAGTAAGCAAAGCTATCAGTACCTCCGTTCACGAGCTTTTTCAAGTGGCTGACTCGAGCAGGGAATAGTTCCTTAGTAAATGTACGTTTCGCTCATCCGCTTCGGACCCTACGAACAGAGACGTTGGCAATTATCATTTCTTTTATGTTCGATCAATATGAGATAATATCCCTCTTTCACCGTGTCTTCACCCCAATGGAAGCACAATGAATCTAAAGAATAGCTACGCGTTCACACGAAGCAAATAAGCATGAACTATTAAACGTACCTTTGAGCAGTCTGTCTGCGTTGCTAGTGTGTCTCGCGAACTTAAAGGGTCAAGATTAAAAAAAAGCTCACACTATATTTCCATTATTACCCTTTGAATTTAAGTATTATAGAAGAGTGTAAACAGAACTCCGAATTAAAGACTTTGTTTAATCTGTGGGAGATGTAATCATAAATACAAAACTGAAAGTTTAAGGTTTAATAATGTTAATTTTTAATATTGATCTTAAATCTCTTAAATTTTAAAAGAGAGCTACCAATTACAAGACGAGAAGTTAATTTGTATCTTTTTTTAAAGGAATTTTAATCACAACATTGAAATTGCGTTAAATGATTGCGATTTGAATTGATATTCAATTATAACATACATCTACTAGCACAATTTTTATCTTCCTCTACATTTATAAGCAAGAAAAAATCTCCCACAGACTCAACAAATTAGATACAACCAGCAATTTTTTTTTAAATTCTATTAAATACATTCGACAGAATATTGAAGAATATTTCACCCCCATTTATTCTTTTATCAATTCCACGTTTATCGACAAAAATATCGCACGTTGAAATTCCTGGTAACCTACGACGCGTTCCTAAAATATTTCAACAATCGACATCTCCGTTAACAACGTTAAAAACATAAAAAAGTAAAAAAGCAAGTCCCGATCATTTCTCGATATTCAATCAGTCGGGCGCAATAAATTTTTTCACTCCTCTTCTCAATTTGTAAATCCGAAGCTCCGGCGCTCTCCCAGTATAAAGCTCCTTAGATTAACCGACACTCGATGGGAGCACGCGTGGCGGCGTCACGGGGAGCACCGGCGTCGATCACGGAATTCCCGTGCGCGTGCAACGTCGAGAGCGCGGAGAAACATCCAATCGCGGCAGGCCGTCCGCAAGCGGGAAGCCTCCGAGGAGAGCGAGAGGGAAAGAGAGCTCGCATCCCCGGTACGTGCGTCGATTCAGCGGCTGAGAGTCTCCTCCCGATGGATCGCAGGATACACGATACGCTCTGGTGCTCGTGCGCTCTGTGCTCCCCCCGATGCGCCGAAACGGCCGGGAGGCAGGGCCACGCGGGTAGTGCGTACACATATACGGCGATCGATCGATCGGCGCGGGGTCGCGGTTGGGACAGCTGTACGGCGGCAGCCCGTACCTTCAGACGTCGATCTCCTGACCGACGTCGCGGAAGTGCAGCTCGGTGAACTTATGGTTACCCTCAAGCCCTGCGCTGTACCTCTTGGAGTGCTTGCCGCGCGGCTTGCCCGGCTGCTGCTGCTGGTCCCGCTGGTACTCCACCGCGTCCTCGTTCATCGTGTCCTCGTAGTAGTGGGGGTAGCTGATCTTGCAGCTCTCGGGCACGCCGAGCTCCTGCTGGGCGCGCTCGAAGCTGGTCTCGCAGGCGGCCGCCAGCGCCTGCTGGCGCTGCTGCTTGCGCTCGTTGCGCTCGTGCTTGTTGCGGTACTTCCGCCTCTCGGTGCGGCTGCGGGAGGCGGAGCCCGAGTGGCGGCGCGACTGCTGCTGGTGCTGGCGGTCGTAGGTGAGGTCGGGCACCCCGGCGAGGTTGTGGTCGGCGAGGGCCCGCTGGGCGTAGAGCTGCGCGAGCTCGTTCTGCTGCTCGCTGGCGAGTTGCTGGTGCTGCTGCTGGTTGGCGACGCTGAGGCCGACGGTGTTGAGGGAGTGCCGGCTGTTGGCGTGCGCGTAGGAGGTTTGCTGGGGATTGGCAGTGGAGGCGGAGTGGTAGAGGGACCGCGACAGGGAGAGGGTTAGCTGGTGCGAGCTGTTACTCGGCAGCGAGTAGCCGCACTGCTGCATCTCCTGCTGCTCCTGGTAGTGCTCTTTGTAGTCGTACATACTGTCGGTCTGCAACAGTTCGTACGGGATGTTAGTAGGCGACTGGAAATAGACGAGTGCTTGCTGCAGGCTGGTTAATGATTGATTAGTTGTCAATTGGCTGGACGGCAGATCGATAATTAATATTAGAAATTTCTTAAAATGGAGGAAGTACGGAGAAGACCGCAATGACTTTTGTAATTTAATTACTTTTCTCTGGTCTATTTTCCGTTTCCTCCCTTTTAAAATGAAATTTAAATTAAATATTGGAAATGGAAAGAAGCAATTATAATGAATGGCGATTAATGCGATAAAGTTTCCGAGTCTCTTGAAAAAATTCATAATAAATATTTTTTAATTATAAGATCAATGTTTAAAAATATATGTTTAATAAGTTCTATAAATTCTAAACACATAAACTACTTGTAGTGCATAAATAAACACGTTAAATAATAAATGCTACTCGAAAGTGCGTATGTACATTGAATATCTATTTTCATTTATAAAATATTTCTCTGTGCAACATTGATATTTTCTAAGAAAAAAACGAAAATGCACTAAAAATTAAAGATAAAGAAATGGAAACACTAATTTTATTCATGTATAAATTGAAGCCTCAGCTATTTACGTATTGACGTAGCGGAGCTCTCCGGCCTCTGGTAACTTTTACAGCGCGACATCGCTGGAGTGAAGTTTTAACGAGGTTAAAGTAGAAAACGACATTAGTGTGTTATAACAGTTTGGTCGCCGAGGTAGGCGTCGCCCGATGCTCGTGCAAAAACATCGGCGCAACGCGTGGCTCTTAGCGCTTTAAGGACTTACTTGATGAGGCAGCCGCTGCGGTGTGTGTCGTGCATGCAGGTGCGCAGAGGGAGGGGGGGATCACTTGGCAAATTACGCAACATCCGGGCATCGGGATGCACCGCTCGCGCTCTTCCCTTATCGCGAGTGGCCGCGGCGCAACCGATGCTAATGGTTGCGTTTTAAGGAGTGCCTTCTTCGACGCTGCGACTGGCAGGCGTGTGTGCGTGTGGAGTGCGAAAACACGTCCTTCTGAACGACGCTGGCGCAACCGAGCGGACGGTGAAATTGTTGACTTTGCATGTTGTAAGTGTGTGAATGAAAATTTGTCGCTCGTTAAAAATTTATTTTCGTTGGATTCTGGTGAAGGACCATTACTGCGCGGTAGTATTGGCAAATTACCGATGCCGACGTTAACAATAGTTACGCACGTCGGTACTAGAGTGATAATACAGATTTATGAACGCACGACAAAATTCGTTTACAATATTAAATTCCATAGTTGTTAACAATTTAATGAGAGACTATTGCTCAACGACACATTGTGCGAGTTACGTAAGTAGATTTTCATGAATCTTGTAAAAAAAGAATACACATATTATTCTAGCAAAAAACGGGAAATTATGCACTTGTAAGAAAATTAACATTTCTTTCGAATCTAGGTGAGCTTCGTTACTCTCTGCTGCGCACGTGTACAAACATTTTTTTGAAATGTACAATTTACTACATTCTCGGCGTAAACACGCAAAACAGGGGAAGTCATTCGGCCTCCAGAGATACTCGTCATTTTTATACGCGCGCATATCCTACCTTCTTTCTTTTACCGCGTGCCTTTTCTTTTCCATTCGCGCGCGTTTTACGCCGCGGAGCCCAGGGCGCGGTAAAATTCAAGCTTGCGGAAGAAACGGAGTAGAGAGGACGCGCGCGCGCGCTGGCGAAAGCTCCGGGAGAAAAATGTAAACGCGGAATGAAGCGCGAAACGGGACGATAGCGCGGTGGCGGTGCCGCGACAATTGCCGCCGTTACGGCGGATGGGACTGAGCGCGCCGCGAGCGATAAAAGCGCGCGACGTCCCCTCTACAATTCGTCCAATTATGCGATTTTCGAGACGTACGGCGAGCTTTTCGCCGATGTAATATGACGCCGATTTCCGGGCGGGGCGCCTTAACGGCCTGGAGGGAAATGGAAACATTACGCCGCGATAGGAGAGACCGTTCGAGAAAATTATACGCCAGGCGGAACGGTTAAGCTCTCGCATATCGCTTTTACGCGGATGGATTTACAAGCGCGTCGTTATAAGGGCAGTCTTTTGTGCGCGCGGCGGATCACCTCTCCGCGACGAGATCGGATTACTTGTCACGTAAATATTTACATAAAAATGTGTACGTAATGCGTAATACGTAATACGCTTATAAAACGCAATGATCGGAAAATGTAATAAACTGCGGGGTCGCTTCCTTCGTGACGTTTCGAAGAGCTGCGAAAGAAACTTTTCTTGCACCTGCGGGTCGTACCTGCGGGGAGGTCTATTGAGCTTTTTCCGGTTAAGCTGTGAAAGGAAATCAATTTACTCGTCGGCATCGACTTTCGAATTTCACCCGTTATTGAAAATCGTCTTGAGAGCGCGCAGATTTTGACCTCGTCGAGCTTAAAGTTTCGCAGCTTCGCCGACGAAGCCATTACTGCTTGCGTTTCGCGATTAATCGCAGGTACACGATACTCTTTAAAGCTGAGTCGCTGTACCATTAAGCTCTAAATATCGGAGTTCTTTTCATTAATTTTCAGTGAAATTTCATGAATGCAGCTTTAGATAATGCGCAATGAAAATTATTATATTCGTCTGACAGAGTATTTAAAAATAAACGACACGTATTTTCTCTTTCTTCTATTCAATGTTTGTTCACAAACATATCGTGATTAAAATTTATTATCCACATGACGGCACATGCAATTTTAATCCGCGATGTCTTTGTTTGAAAACATTGAATTGGAAAAATAAAAGATTATATGCATCGATTATTTTTTAATATTTTATCAGATGAATACAATGGAATTTTTTGTAGCTAACCCTATTGGTGAACTTTTTCTAAACGAGCTAACCGATACCCTACAAAACTGAATTAGTGAAATTTCTGTGTTTTCACTAATTTTATATGTTTAGTTATAATAATTCTGGGTCAAGTACTCCAAGTGGCACTACGTACATCAAATTTCATTAATTCAGATTCAGATTGTACTAAGTAACTAGTGGCGCATTTTCGCTAATTCGCTATCAGAGCCTTCCTAAATAAAAAATATTTACAACGAGTATTATCGGTACGCATAAAAAAAAATCCAAAGCAAACGTCAAACTCAGTCACACAAGCGTCTCCCTTACGACAAGCGTGCAAGCGGAAATCGGAAGCGGATCACGCGTCGATGGCGAGGTAGACGAGGGCTGCGCGGTACCGGAAGCGCGCGCGTCGCGAGCCGAGGCCCCGAAAGGACTGGCTGGCCCAGGAGGCCTCGGCCACCCCCGCGGCACACACCTGGGCCTCGGCGCCGGGCGCCTCCAGGGCCGCGGGCTGGCCCGCCGGGTACACGGGCGCCGGCACGTTCTGGTAGGTGTGCTCCGCCGGGTCGGTGCGCCCGACGGAGCGGGGCGCCGGCAGCGGCGGCGGCCTTGCCCCCCCGCCGCCGGAGCGCGACAGCGTCGAGGTCGGCGTGCACTCGAGCGAGCGCAGGCTCGCCGTCGCCAGGCTGCTGGCGCTCGCGCTCCGGTGCGGGCAGGAGCGGTAGATCGGCACCGCGTACAGCTGGTAGCCGCGGCCGGGGCCCTCGCGCTCGTCGTCCGTCAGGGAGCGCCGGTGGCGGTGCTGCTGGTGGCGGTGCTGCTGGTGCCGGCGGCACAGTCGCAGCGAGTAGTACTGCTGGCGCTGCTGGTGCTGCAGCTGCTTGCGCCGCCGCGGCTTCAGGCTGTTGCAGCGGGGCTCGGGCG
Source organism: Eurytoma adleriae (assembly GCA_900480045.1). Lineage (NCBI taxonomy): Eukaryota > Metazoa > Arthropoda > Insecta > Hymenoptera > Eurytomidae > Eurytoma > Eurytoma adleriae. The sequence continues at coordinate 280,252 of UXGC01000075.1, forward strand.
AGTTGCAGCCGCGCGGCACGTTCAGGTCCGAGTAGTGGGGCCCGAGGTGGCTGCGCGCCCGCGCCACGGCGCCCGACGACTCGTAGCCCGAGCTCGCCCCGCCGCACACGCTGGCCGCGCGGGACGAGCACGGCGAGCCGCTCAGCTGCGTCGCGGACGCGTACCCGTGCAACGACAAGCTCGGACAATGCTAGAACACACAAGCGACACACGGGGCTTCATGCACATGCGAGCAAACGGCTGTTACTTCTTCTCTTGTGCGCGCGCGCGCTGCAAGTTGGAGAATGCGAGTTGTGCTTGCTGGACGATGAGAAAGCGCTAATTAAATTAGGACGAGTCGACGACTTGCGGAGAAAAATTGCACTGCGATCGTTGACACAGGGGAAAGGGGCCTGCTTTTGGTGCGAGCTTTTTAGGTCCGGATTTTCTTTTTTTACGGCTAACAAGACGGTCGCCCTGTTTTCTTGACAGTGAAAAGCGGAAAATATGCCCCGAAATGCTAACCGTCGTGTCAGATTTTAGCTAAGTTTCTTTCACGTCATAATCCAATATGGCATCACTAGAAATGCCAAATGCGAAAACTGTGTACCAAAAGCAGACACTTTTACTGCGTCAATTAGATTCACGAGTTGTCTAAAAACATCATAATTGAAGTTGCGCTTTTTCGTCATACTCCGCGATTGATGTTACGATTATCCTTCACAATTTTGTAAATAGATTTGTTACGATTAATTAATTTACTTTCATAATATATAAGGACAATGCCCACAAGTACTAATTTAAACCAAGAATTTAAATGTTTAAAAATATTTAAAAATAGATTAATTTATCACAGTGAATTTCAGAAAACTATTCAAAAGACCTTTTCTTGTTAAAATTGTTTATATGCTTCTTTTTGAAAAAATGTTGGCAAATAAAATTACTTTCTTTTATTTTGTTTAAATAAAGTCATTTTAATTATTGATTACATTTATCTAAAGATCTAAAGGCTTTCAAAATTGTTATGATTGTGCTTAGTATGAAACAAGAGCGGCAGTAGTTCTAATCAACCAATAGTCAGACAATATTTTATTGTAGGCTAAATCTTTAAATTGCAGGACAATGCCCACAAGTACTAATTTAAACCAAGAATTTAAATGTTTAAAAATATTAAAATATTGATTAATTTATCAAAGTGATTTTCAGAAAGCTACTCAAAAGACCTTTTCTTGTTAAAATTGTTTATATGCTTGTTTTTGAAAAAATGTTTGCAAATAAAATTACTTTCTTTTATTTTGTTTAAATAAAGTCTTTTTAATTATTGATTACATTTATCTAAAGATCTAAAGGCTTTGCTTGTGCTTAGTATGAAACAAGAGCGGCAGTAGTTCTAATCAACGAATAGTCAGACAATATTTTAATATAGGCTAAATCTTTGAATTGCATACTAATCCACGTGTCTGTCGCAGTTTTTTCATTATCACGAACCGTTTGTCAACATGCTGCAATAAATTAACTCAATAAATTTATATTTTATGCGTGGGTAGTCTATTAAATCAGAATGTCAGAATTTTACAACGATAATAAAATTTACTTTATGTGAGCACTGTCCTCTCTAAAAAGAACAATCAACAACCGCTTAAATAAAGATCCAGTGCCCAAGCAAATGAACAATCGTCGGATAATACGTCTTAATCGGCAAACACGCATCGTACGAGTGAAGTAGCAGTTGGCCTTTATCGAGCCTCTCCCGCGAGGCTCGACAATCTCTTACTCGGTCTGACTACGTCGTTCCGGAGCGTCGCGCTATTGTTTACCTGTTCGTGGATGGGAAGCGAAGCCGCGCAATGGGCCCACACCCGTTGCGCTGCAATTATCCAGGCGATGCGCCCGTGGTCTTACCTGCTTTTGCGGTGATGCTCGCTCAACTGCTTTCTGCCGTTCCTGAGGACTTCACGCAGCGACGAGGATTTGTCTGCGCTCGACTGCTAGTATCCCACCCTTCGGCCATTAACCACGCGGCCGTCCGCGTCTAATATTATTCAAGGCGCATTCCACTGGGGCATACGCGTGGTAACGCGGCTTTGCGGATTACTTTAACTTGGCGAATTATTGTTGCTTGGGGTTTACGCACCGGAAACAGTATCGGGCTCGTTGATTTTACCGTTGAACTGTAGTTTAATTAACTGTATTAATTAAGTGAATGTTAATTAACATTCATTTTTCAAAAATTTCCAAATGAAGTGAAGGGTAATTATTGGATAAATTTTTAATGAAAAGAATTATTTTTCACTGCGAAATATTAAACTACCTTGTTTTAGACTTCATTCTTTCATTCATCACGTTATGCTTTGAATTATATATTTAAAAAACGTTAAATTTAATATTCATAAATATTATTTTTCAGCTCTTTCACTCGTTGCATAAAAAATAAAATATTACGTGTCCAAATTAATGAATGTATAATGTATGACTTTGATAGTTAACGAAAATTTATTATTTAATTATGCAGTTTCGTTTCTTATTAAAAGTCCATCTCTTTTTCATTCCCAGCATATTACATGTCAATAATTAATTTAATTAAACATAAAAAGGATTTTATTCTCTTTAATTTAATTAAAAAATGTAAAGAATGCCCATGTAGCCTGTTTCGAATAAATTTGTATCCGCTGAAAAATGAGTGAATAAAATATTGTTCCATTGTAATAAATAAAAACATGAAATTCTAGTGAAAAAGGTATTGTTAGCTGCAAAATTTTGTACAATACCGTGTGAATTTTCAAAATCGATATTCTCGTGTATTACAAAAGCAACAAGATGAAATTTACTGTTTTTTTAGAATACATACAATTGAAATGTTTAAAATATAAAAATTAATTGGGCATTTTCAAAACAGTTATAATATGTTGTCTTTTGTAAAAAGTTAAGCCTTGAAATTCAAAAGTTGGTTGACTTGTTATTTCGGGAAAGTAATTTTTTCTTTTTAACCTTTGATTAATCAATTAACAAGAGTACATACGTGACTTAGAGGTCATGAATTTCGCCCGAAATTCGCAGAACGATTTAAAAAAGCAGAAATGATGAATTTAAAATAAACACGAGGCAAATAACGTTTACAGCAATTTTAATTTACTTGAAAACTAAAATTCGTGGAAGAACGTATAAAAAATGAAAATAAACAAACCACAAATACTGCACTAGCGGACATTAGAGTTCGTAAAAATATGAACGTATGTTTTAATTTTTTTAAATTATCAATAAATTTTGCTACGTTGAAGAATTCTTAATCTGATTCTTAATTCGAATCTCAATAAGAAAAGATGAATGTTGCCTCTAGCCAATTTAGTATAATATCAATCTTTAAATTGTTCTTTTCTTTTTTTCTAAAAACTGATTGAAAATAGTAACGATATACACCATTTAGTATACAATATAAATGGAACTTCTTAATTTTGGGAGGGACTGTACCACTTAGAGATAAGATTCGCGCGACCCAGCGAAACGCTCAGAGATCCTCTCGGCGCATCCTCGAATGAGAATGCAGTTTTCAGGAGTCCGCGAAAGCAGTCTGGGGACAATTCCTCGTCGCCGGCAAAGCGTCGCTACAGGCGCATCAGCTATCGCACTTTGTTAGCTAACCTTTCAAGCATCGAAGCTTTTCTTTTAAAAGATTCGCGATTTAAATGCTCATTTCCTTTTAACTGCCACTATCGAATATCATACGTGTTTGCTGAGACAACCACTGAACGATTCTTGAAAGGTTAACATACATTAATTCGCAGGCGTCAACGTCCAAAATAAAACAGCTTATAATTTATCAGCCCTTCCTATGTAAGCATCACGAAAAATAGAAGACTAGAAAACAGCTGCGTAAGCGCCCGCTTTTAAATAATTCTTTCTCAAAATACGGTCTCTTTCTCCATTTCTACCTCTGATTGAGTTCTTCCTATTTTAATACACGACTTATGTTTCACTGCATTTAGCACTGCAGTTCATAAATAACAGCATCGCGAATGTACACGTCAAAATTTCACTCATTGTTTAACGTCAGAAACTTTGGGTCTTTCAGAAGGAGACAACAGATTGTTTATCAAAGTAGATAGATCCGTTTTATGCAATGAACCGTGGATCAATGCTCTGCTATTTTGTATCGCATTTGCGGAACATACCCCCAACATGACCGTCGTGAAAGTACTTTTTTTCAATAATCAAAATAAATTTAAATGTGGCGCTTGCACTGACCGAGACGACAAAGGCCTGAACATAATGAAATGGAAACAGAGAGAGAGAGAGACGTACATTTGAGTGGAACAGTGGATTGTACAAGTCTTGCGATAAATATGCAACATAAAGCATCAATATTTAATTACTAATGCAGTTTGTAATATTTAAATAATTCAATGATCGTTATTCCGCTTTTCAAATTTTAGTTTTTATATTAATTTTATTGCGTTCAGGTCATTTATATTCATTATTCTTTAAAATTATGTTTAAACTATTTTTTTTTACTAGTACGAGTAAAATAACTTTTAGTTATTGAATAAATATTAAAAGATTAAATTTAAAGAATCGAAACGGGAAATAATGGAACAGTTTAAGTAGTAAAGGTCAGTGTGTGTTCGGACGAAATAATGAAACTTTTAAGTAGTAAAGGTCAGTGTGTGTTCAGACGACATTAAACGCTTATAGAAAGCGGTTCAAAATTTTTCCAAACTATCTTATACTTGCATTACAGTATTATAAAAATAGAAAATGATGATTTATTCTTGACTTATGATTTTATAACTAATAGTAAAAGTGTGATCCTCGTAGGTCATTTCCGAATTGATAAATATTCATATACTGCAGCAAGTTATCATTTATGTAAGTTTTATTATATTTATTGTACCAAAAAAATATGCCATCAAATCTCAATATTTCATTACCAATAAACAATTAAAAATTAACTTAAGATTTTACGCGAAACGGGGAGAGGAGAGTCATGTAAATCCGACGCATTCCCATTTGCGGGATTGTACAAAAGGTAACAATTCGCCTGCGCATAAAAATAATGCACGACCCCTACGGTTTGAATCGAATAAAAAAAAATCTATCGAATCCCTTTCGACGCGTGTCCGCCTATTCAGTAGTCACCGTGGCGCGTGCAATTAATTAAGCCACGCGCATTTAGCTGCGCGGGAATAAACAAAAGGGGCCGTGCTGCGGCGCTCGAATGGCCTCTCGGATCGCTGGCGAGCCGCACAATGCGCTCGTTCCACGGTGACTTTGGCCGCGAAGAACAGTCTGAGTGGCCTCGCGGGGCTCGGATGGTGCCGACGCGGCGGCGAAAGAAGAGGGAAGGGGGGACGAGCGACGAGGGTGAAGGCTCGTTTATCGTAGGCTGGTCTTTTCGCGAGTGAAAAAAAAGAGTCTGCACGCCTCGAGTAGCCTACTCGGCGCGTATCCGCAAAATTAGGAGCTACTCGATAGTCTCTTTTTTTTCCACGAGGGTATCGAGTGTCCGCCTTCGCTTCCCCCGCTATGTACCATTCCCCCTTTTCTCTTCTACCAGCTCCTCATTAAGTACTGTACGTACACGCTTGTATTGACACTGTTGTTTTCTTTTTCTACGGGAATACTCGTGATAGCAGTATCTTACTTCGTGTTATTGATTATAATGATTTTTTTTATTAACTGTGACGTAAATCGAAAATTTATTTACATAAATTAATAAAGCTAATATTTGTTTTGCAATATTTATTTCAGTAGATTCCGTGTAAATAAAGCTTAAAGAGCTTAAACGCTTAAATGAAGCTTAAATTCACATCGCAATTGATTTACATATTTAAAAATTATTACGCATACAATATTATAGTATTATTATTTAAATTATTATTATAATTATTAATAAATATATAATATAATACGTACGGTATTTTAACAATAATTTGACTTTAATGATTCAACAATTATTTTACGATTTTGTGTTATTTTAAATAATTTAGTAAAGATAACTAATTGTAGACTTTTACAAGCAATTTACGTTCCATGTATTCACACGGGTCTACAAGAAGTCGTTCAACTATCCCTACTAACTTTCATAGAGTTATCTGAAACTCCGCTATGAGCATAGGATTGAGTAGGTGTGCGAATAAGTTGTAAAGAACTTGAAGGTTCGTTCGAGGGGGATAATACGCGTGATTACACGTCAAGAGAACAACTTTTCCTTTTAGCAATGATTTTCATCAATCAGCGCAATCTGCAAGTGACTGGTGTTAATAAATTTTTTAAAAATTTCCTTTCCTTTAAATTTAATTATTTTTTTGTTATAATTTAGGCGAAAATTAAAAAAGATTTTATCGTATCTTTTCTTGCAAATTTTATTTCTCTTCTATTAAACAAATTGTAAAAAAAATCGAAAAATATGCGTTTTAATAAATGACCGTAGTGCAATCTCAGATCACGTGTATAAGCAGCGATAAATGAAGTAGCGTACTTTGTACAAACTTTGTATAATCCACTGTTCTTTTGCTCTTACATCGAAAGTACTTAATAATAACTGACTAATACTTACAGCATCGACAACTCTAGTATCATCGACACACAAAACGAAAAGAAAAATGTACAAGTGAGCAAATGCTCGCATTCTAAATCACGGTGCAAACGAGACGATAGGCACACCAATCGGTACAAGCTTACCTTGTTCGGCGGCGATTGTATACCGTGGAAGGGCAAATTTTCGTAGAACGTCTTCGTTTCCGGCTCCGACAGCCCCTCCGACACGCTGTCCATGTGATTGCTATTTGTAGCTTCGTTCGGATCTGGAATTATGAATGTCGATAGCGTTACTGTCGTTCATTTTATTAACTTCCTGCGTTATGTTAAATCGAACCTAATGGGCGTATCAATGCATGAAAAATCTTTGGAAAATAATAGTTGGCCCGTCGTGTAAGAAAAGTAGATCGAACAAATATGACGTAACTTTGTTTGAAAAGTTCCAGTAGAGTTTATGAAAGTTTGATTCTTACTCGTGCTTTATGTATACTCTATCAGACTCGTACTTCGGAAAAATAAAAAATGCAGTATTACCAGAAAATAAATCACGTTCGTTCTGTTTTCTTTTATTACTGTTCAAATTTAAAGTACTTTTGAATTAGTTAAATATTTAGCCTTTTTAGCCTCTTGTAAAAAATCATTGTGTCGCATTTGTCCAAAACTACGTTTCTTAAATTAGCCGCAGCATCCTGTTTTAGAACACTGATTATTGGTGAAAAGTAAAACAAACGTTTATTGTAACAATGTTGACTTTTCAGGCAAGATTTTCATCGGAATATTGTTTATACAGTATCTAAGCTAAAACAACGTATCAGTTCGATAACATGTATTAAGCTAACATTAACCCACAGTAAAGTCGACAGAGAGAATCACCGCCACTTTGTTTTCTCTTATCGCAATATCACTGACAGCTATAGGCAAAATCACAATCTAATAATGGTTTCACATAAGATGAATTCCGATAACTAGCGAACGACGGTCTTGCTCGTATAGAACGTAAATATTTCAAACAGAGGTGTTTATTAATTAGTGTTAATGGTGTATTCTAGATAAAGTGAAGTTACAATTATAAAATTATAAAAGTGGTAAATTGTTCTAAATTGCGTGTTGTGTCTTTATCAGTAAGATGGACAATTTAACAAAAAATTAGCGCAACTTTAATCAATAACACAAAAGTTAAATCATAAAATATAAATATTTTACCATTCTAATTATAAAAAGCTCGTAGGAAATAATTAAAAAACATAAAGAAAAACGTAAGATGCAGTGTGCGCTCCTACTTGCCTTTGTGGCGTTGCCTCGCCACTTGAATGAGAAAAAAAAAGTACGCTGCAATACTCAGAAGTAATCAATGAAGGGAAAAGTAATCATTGCAGGAGCATGATTGCGGAAGCCACAGCAACGAAATGAAAGCATCGCTAATTATTTAAATGCGCGTGATTTTTGTTTACTTCCGCGAAAGCAAAGCGCCGGAAACTAAGAGCGAAGGAAAGAAGCGGCGGTTAGGCGCTCGCAATCTCGACTGAAAAGTACGATCAGTCGAGTGGCCATTGTCGGGGAGTCGTGCGTGCCGCTCGCGCGCGAATTGCGGGGGAGGAAAAGCGCAGTTGCCGGCCGGGGCAGCGGGAAGGGAGGCTCGAAGGTAGGAGAGGCGCGCGCTGTTTTACGCGGTTATGCGGGGGGAGAGTGTGTATACGTACCGGCCCCGGGCTTTTTGCGCTTACGGGACACATTGCTCCTTGGCTCGCTGCCGCTGCTGCTCGGATCCTTCGCCGTGGCCGTGGACGCGCCTTGATGCTTTCGCTGCTGCTGCCGGGGCGCTATTCTCTTGTACGTCACGGCTGCTTAATGGACACACACACACATGCGGTTTTACAAACTACTGTCGGTTATCGGCTGCGGATGCAGTTTGCGATCGGACATGCAATTAGGATAATATTGTCTTGTATCGACGTAGCTTTTTAAGAGCTTTCTTTTTTTTAATGATTATTCTGTCGTTTGTTTGCTAAAATAACAAGGTCATTTGAATCTATTCGATTTTGTAATTTGGCTTCGGTAATTAAATTTTCAGAAAATATGAGTAAATAAAAAACCAGTTACACTAGTACAAATGAGAGATAATTAGTTATAGTATATCAAAAAGTTTCTAAATATCAGACTATAAATAAATCTAGTAAAATTTACTAAACTTTTTAGAAAAATTGTTAAAAAATTTCTGTCAGTGTGAATAACCATTTTTTTGCAATTAGTAATCGATTTTTTCATATACTACTGTAAGACTCTTAAATCACTTATTTTGATATTTGGAATTTCTACAAGATTTAAACATGCATATCTTGATTTTTTATCTTTAAGGACTACAAATGGATTTTGAAATATAACTTCAATTATTCTTAATATTAGAATACCGTTTTATTCTTTTCAGATAAAAATAGATACCTCAAAATACAATCACTACTTTAACGATCCATCAAGAAATATAAAGAAAGATAAATCAAGATATCGAATATCACTCAAAGTGTTCTTAAAAAGTCCGAAAGTATCGTATTTTCGGAATCGCCACTCGCGATGATGCGCTGTCATTGAAGCAGAGATCCTATCGCGCCCTAAAATATAGGAATTCGTCACGCAGACGAGACAGGATTCCATTGGGGGGTAATTGAAATTCGGGTCAAGTACCGTTCTCGGACCCAAACCTTATTTTAACGTACTTCAGGTAACTCGAGCACGTTAACTTCCTTTCAGCTTATTAGAGAACTGGCAAAGTGACTGCTTTTAACTTCTTAAATCACTAAAAGCATTTTAAAAATACAAAACAATAATTTCACGCCAAGGGTAGCAAGCCGGCAAACTTTTGCGAAAAATTTCGAAGATTTCTCCAGCGCAATGATTAAAAGAAAATGTAAAAGCCACGCTAAAGGCGTAGCATTAATCAATCCCCATTTTTCCGGCTTTATTTTTCATAAAAAGTTTCCTTAAGATTCTCCGCAACCCTTTTCCCCGGCGAAAATTCACGAGCGGCGTCGCTAACGTAAATTTACTCAGCCTGGAAAACGCGGCGTTAGCTCCCCGCGAGACTTATAACGTATATCCGACGAGCGCGGCCGTCCCGCTAAGCCGGGGCGCACACTTCCCCTTCGCGCGGAGCGACGGGGCGCGACGGGAGGCTGGCAGTCACCGGGAATTGAATCAATCAGCAATCTAGGCGTTTCGCTTGGGCCGGAAACGATTATGCCGACTGCCGGGCGCGCCGTTTAAGGAGCCGAGGGTTCGATAATGCGACCGCCGCGCCTCGACTGCCGGCGCAGCCCTCGCGAGGGAAGCCTGCTGATGGAACTCTTTAGGCACCTCGAGCGCGCGCCTCGCGTGGAACCGTTTTGCCGCCGCGCTGCTTCCCGCTCTGGCGCGAGTCGGGGAGACGTTAATTTTGTCCATTTGCAAGAGGTGGGACGGCGAGTTAGCGAGGTACAATTGCGAAATTTCAAACTCGTTTCAGCCGATAACGACTTTTTCTCAGACGCTCCGGAAATAAATTTAATCGATTTTAATTGTTTTTGCGATGTTCCTTAAGATTATATTCGTCAATGATTATGTAAATTGACAATATCGACTTCCCGTTCATTTGAAATAAATATAAATAATAAATTTGAAATCTACGTTTAATATTTCAATAAATCTGTATCTGGGATAACTAAATATTTAATAAAAGTATAAATGAACAACAAACTATCAAATGTCAAAATGAGAGATGTACAAAACGGAAATATAATCCCATGTAAAATGGATTTCACAGGGTTACCTCGATGTGAATTTTACATAGGGACTGCAAGACAACTATGTAGGAATCATGACTTTGTTCTAGGATCAAATAAGGAATGTAATCCGTTTATTTACCTATTTAAAAATAAAAAAATGAATGACCTACATACTTTGCAAGGAGAGTTTGAATCGTAAATTTGAATAAAACATTAAGCACAGTTATCTTGTGCCACAATTCGAAGAAAACCCTCAAAATTTTCGATACAGGAGATTCCTGAAGTAATTGTTTTTTAAAACTCCCTATTCAACTATCTGACGTCAATTATCTGCTTCCACGAAATCTACAGCGTACCCCAAAGTTTGACTACTCTCTCCTCATCGGGCTGGAAGGGATACCGGTAATTCCAATCCAGGGAAAATTTCCTCAGAAGTGAAAGAGCGATTGAGTGAAACACACACTACGTTGAGAGGAGACACGTGCGCGAAAAAACAGACCTACTGCGCGCTCGACCTACGAAACGAGATACGAAGGCCCCTCGAAATGGATACGAGGAGAAATGGCCGAAGGAATCCAAAGTCTCCCGACCCTCTCCGAGTCCGCTCTCACCTGTCTTGCCGCGCGATATGCCGGGAAAGGTATCGGATTCCCTTATCTGAGCGCTGAACATCGCCCGGATCCTGTTGGCCCTGGCCAGCACGCCCTCCTCGTGCTGCTGCTGCTGGTGCGGCCTGAGCGAGCCCAGAGCCTGCTGGTGGTGGCGGCTGCGGTGTCGCCGGTGGCGCTCCGGGTCCTTGGTGCGGCGGAAGGCGCGCACCGCCGGCACGTCGTCCTGCGCGAGGGACTCGCCCGCCCCGGCCAGCGGCGTCGAGTCCGAGCTGCCGTGGGCGCCGGCCAGCCGCAGCCGCGACGACGAGGAGGCGGTGGAGAGCGGCGGCGAGGGCAGGCCGGCCCCCAGCCGCGGACCCGCCGCCGCCAGGCCCGAGCGCATGCTGTGGCTCCGGTTGATGTGCACGAGGACCCCGGGCTTCAGCGGCCAGCGGGGGGCCTGCTGCTGCTGCGGCTCCTGCTGCTGGGAGTGCAACGCCGTCGAGTGGGACGACGCCGTCGGCGACGGTGGTCCACCCTCCGGACTGCGCTTCGCGTTATTAAACCTCCTACCGCTTGAGCGCCGAGGCGTTTTATACACCGAGAGAGATTCGTCATTTAGCGGGAGACTTTATTACGGAGATTTTTCCGCGTTACCGCCGACGGGATTAGTGGGAGTAAATTGAGGTGACTAAATAAAATGTTTTTAATGATGGACATTTTCTTTTTTCAGCGTTTTAATTTATAAGTTGATAAACTTGGATAATCAACTTTTAGATTTGAAAAACTCGAAATTAAAAATCATTAAAAATAAATTTTGAACTCTGATTTTTATATAATGATGCATATTTGTGCAAATTTGGAATTCGAAAAAAGATCGGATTTTAAATTTATCCCATGAGGAAGTTATCCGGTACATCAATTTATGCGTGATTATAGTCATAAACTCTGGATTAAACGAAAATCCATATTAAACTGTAAGGTGGATCATAAAGAAAATAGGTCGAATATTATCACGTTACACAAGGTAATTATAATTACTAAAATTTCTCTCGGTATATTAAAACGTACACATTTTGTAAAGAAAAGTGTGTTTTAAGTGAAACATTTTCTGACATTATTAGAGCCTGTACCAAAATTCAGAACAAATTCTGAGTTAGGAAAGTTAAACTTGCAGTAGATTAATATTATTAAAATTACTAAATTAATATTTCAACGACTCCTATTCATATAATCGTATCTTACGTGTCAGTGCAGTAAAAACTCAACTGAAAGCTAAAGCAATGAAATTCTAACTCATTGATCAATTCAAAACGATACTGTTTAATCGCGAATTCAAAATAATACTATCTTGACCAATGAAAAATACTTTACTATTTTTTTTATTCTAAGAATAAAACGTCCGATTTATTTCTTGAAATAACTGGCCTCGATAGTATTATTTTTAATGAATAACTAAATCTTTTTATCGTTCATTCTAGTTTTACTTCACTTATAGGTAAGATTCAATTATTCTTTGAAAATTTCTGCAGAAAAAACACTCATTGATTCTTTTTTTAGTCTGATCTATTAATGTAAACGAGAGGTACTCCTTGTATAAAGTAACATAGAAAAGTTGAAAGCTTTTACTTGTATTTGACACTTTATGCTTAAAACACTCTTATCTTTAAAGTGCAAACTTATTAATAGTCTCACCAGCTACATTTTCTACAGTCTTGTATAAAACAGGGATCTTCCATAGATTTAAAAAAAAAATTACCACCACCGCACCAACGCCACCACCACCACCGCCACCACCAACACCATCAACGCTAATAGCAGCGATATTAATACAAGCATCATAGAAAGGAGCGAATTTCAAAGAAAAAGTGTGAGAGAAGAACTGAGGCGGGGCCAACGCTGGCTTTACCGCGACTAAGCCGAACACTTCCTTATCAGCCCTCCTGCGGATTAAGGCTGGCTGGAGGGAACACGCAAGGCGAAGCAGCTGCTCGCGGATATTTTCCCTTCGTCTTACTCTGCCTCTCCTACGTTTACCCTGGCTATTTCACGCTTCGGCTAACTCGGATCGGCCTTTTAATCCCGCGTCCAGCCTTCAGCGCCCCGCCGAAAAATAACGCGCCACTCAGCGCGTTATTATGGCAGGAATAATAAGCTGCTCGCCCGCTTGCTAAACGTTTATGAAGGGGAAAAAATTGAATCAGTTTAGCGTACAAACGACCGGGGCAAAATCAACTTCGACGCCCCGTGATAGTCGAGCGCGCGGGCTTTTGAATATAAATTTGAATATAACTTCCCCTTTAAAGTTGAATAAGCAAGGGGGGGGGGGCTAAGGCCGGTTTTTGGCCCAAATTAAATGTGGGCCGAAAAATTCCTACAGTATCTACTAAAAATAAGAAGTTAATTTCGCCCCAAACTGACCATCCCCATCTCTCCTATTCACCTCCACCACCCCTTCAAAAAATGAAATCGAATTGAATTTTCTTTCCAAAAAATGCTGTATACATGCGGTGAATGTTTTCATTTTTTGAAGGGGTGGTGGGGGTGAATAGGCGATGGGGTGGTCCGTTTAGGGTTGAATTGACTTCTTAGTTTTAGTAGATACTGTAGGAATTTTTTCGAATTTTAAACCGGCCTTAGGGACCCCCCCCCCCTTTTCAACTTAATTATCTAAAGTTGAATTAGTGAAATATCAACTTAATTATCTAAAGTTGAATTAATGAAATTTCAACTTAATTATCTAAAGTTGAATTAGTGAAATTTCAACTTAATTATTCATTAATTATCTAAAGGTGAATTAGTGAAATTTCAACTTCACTACATAAATTTAAATCCGCGAAATTTTAGCTTTACTACTAAAGCTGAATTAGTGAACAACCACTACAATTAGTGAAAGTAACTCCAGAACTTAGTGATCGGCGGAGCAATTTCCACTAATTTAAATTCTTTTTCACTAATTCAACTTTAGACAGTAGGTAGTTGTATTTCGACCGAAACGCTGTAATTAATTCCTCAAATTGTTACATTCCGCCGTTATAGCGTCAATTTGCAATATCACAGGGTCGACTCGCTCGTCGAACAAAACGGCGATACACGTGGAAACAGAAAAATAGGGGAAAAAGCGCGCGCGCGCGATCAAAGCGAATCCGAACGCGCGCGAGAGCTCGATGCGTCCAATTCCGACGGCGGGAAAATCATTCGAGTGAATTTCGGCGGCGATCAATCGGACGCTCGAAGGTGCGCCGGAAACGAAGTGTCCGGCGTCGCTCATTTTCTTTGAATACGCGCGTCGCTGATGACCGCTGGACGCGCGCTCCAAAAAGTTCATCGCCCGGCAATAACTTGACGGCGCCGTTTGTGCAAATAGAGTCGCGCGCCGCTCCGGGGCTGTTCCGTTGTTTTTGCGACGCTCGAGCGCGCGGGTCGCGGGAGCGTGATTAATGCGCAAAACGGGCAAAGGATTCCGATGCGGCGCGCGAATATCGTACTCTCCTTGTCTTGTCCGTCACTGGTCATCCGCGTTTCATGCCGACTTATTGGGGCAAATTTTAATTCGAGCTTCTTTGCCGCTCGTTTTCGTAGTTTCCTCTGGTGGAAGTAATCGCGATGAAAAAGTTTTTTGGGTTATTACAGTGCAGGGTTGTTTCGATCGTTTGAAGAGGAAATAAATTATTTTAGAGAAGATTTACCGAAAGTGTAAATAGAATTACAGACATAAAAAATGAAATTGCAATAAAAGTTAAAGAGGAAGCTGTTTATATTTTTAAAATTTTTTAATTAATTAATTTTACACTTGTGTATTTTGAGTAAGTAATTTTGCACTTGTGTATTTTGCTTTTAGCAGTAAATTAAATTTTAATTCGTTTCGGCGCCGAGCGATAAAAATATTTCGCTCATTTTCCAGGTCCATGTTCTAACGTTGTTTAAGATTATTATTTTATGTTTTTAATTCTTTACGTACTACTGAGAATAAAAATTATTTTTCAAATATAAACTCTCACATTAAAAACACAAATAACATGCTATTTGATCCAATCACACGAAGCTCTCCTAAAATAGTAATAGTCAATTTCAATGTTCTCGCAGCCTGAAATTATTGGAAAAATGTCAAAAGTTTCTTATCAAATTTACTATAATTTCATTTAAACATTTTACTATGATACAGTTTTAAATGAAATTATAGTAAGTTTTTCAAAAACCTATTTTAATGTCATTCTATGAAAACGTTAAAATTGATTATTGCAGATTCTATTACAGTTTCGCGATACTTTTTCAAACGAAATAGAGTTGATTGAACAAAAATACATAAAGCAGACCATGCATCGGTCGATATTGGAGATACTGCGTCATCGAGCGGTAGTTGAGCGACCGTACGAAATTCCAGCACACCCGAGTTAAGCAGAATTAGAAAAGATCATAAATAAACCTTACCTTTATGCACACCAATTTAAAAAGTAGGAGGTGCCCCGGCAGTCTGAAGAATGGGGCTGGCAGTAGCGCGCTAAAGCACAGTCGCGTTGTAGTCGGGAGAAGAGCGCGAAAAGCTCCCGAGCCAAGGCAAAAAGGTGAGCAAGAGCGGCAAGATGGAGCGAGTCTCTAAGAGGATAGCTCAACTACGGCATTCAACGGCTGCCTCCCCGCCAACACGGACGCATGCAAAGCCTCTACTTCCTGATCGCTAAATTATGCAGCGGCCGAGAGCGAGAGCGCGGGGGGTGGGGTAGCAAATGTAAGAGAAAGGGCGATAGAGAGACGAGAATTCGAGCAGAATTGGAAAATGCCGAGCCATTGCTTTCGAACACACGGCGCGCAAATGACGCATAATTTCGGCGAAATCGAGGCGCGCCAGGGATCGATTTATTCCGCAGTCCGGAAGGCGATTTAATGACTGGCGCGTTAGCATTCCGTGACCCCGTCAGCGCGACGCGCGTTTCGCGCTTTTTTCTTTACTTTTTCTTACGCGGTAAATAATGCGACGACACAATTGCGCAATTGCCTCGCTCGTTGTTGAAGAAAGTTACTTTCGCCGGTGTAATTGTTTTCTTTCACATAGAACATTTTATTCCTTTTTTGTTCCGAGCTTTTTTAATACCGGACTCTTATTCTATCTTTGCACAAAGCAATTGAAAATATTTAGATTTTAAATTTACTGTTCTACA
This sequence comes from Eurytoma adleriae, assembly GCA_900480045.1. Classification (NCBI taxonomy): domain Eukaryota; kingdom Metazoa; phylum Arthropoda; class Insecta; order Hymenoptera; family Eurytomidae; genus Eurytoma; species Eurytoma adleriae. The sequence continues at coordinate 296,269 of UXGC01000075.1, forward strand.
AGACACACAAAGAGTTTTGAATGTGCTTAATAAACAAATTTTAGGTGCACTGTAGCATTATATTTTTCTTTTAATAAAGCGGCTTCATAAATCACGGTGTATTTGTTGCACCTACGTAAGCGTGTGTGAATTCGCTTACTTACGGTGAAAGATAGTTACGATAAATCCACGCGGAAAGCTTGCCTATATTTTTCGGCCCAAATGAAAAGTGATGAACTAAATAAAAACAGAACTAATCGAGCGAGCGCCGCGATAATTTATCGCGGCTAGATTAATAATGATATAACATTAAATTTAGCGCGACGCGCCGAACAATTAAATATCAAAAAGGCTTTTGGATGCCATCCAAGAGTACGGCGGCCGGGGGGTATCCATTTCTGCAGTCAAATGCAGCTGCGTCACGCGGAGCGCAAAGTTCATCCCCCAGCGCGCGGTTTCGATTTCATACTTTACGAGTCACTGGACAATCGGCTATAGTGATCAAGGTAATCGCACCGAGTGCGCCAAAGTGATTAAATCTGCTTTCACTTACAGGAAAGTGCTGTGGCAAACCCGAGCTAATTTTGCGTTTCTCATTTTCTCCGGATAAAGGGCATTCTACGTTAAAAACGAATGCTTCGTCTAATTTTGTATTTTTTTTTAAAAAAGCAATCCCGATTTATTATTAACCTTGGTGCAAGTATACCGTTGATTCAGGGTGAATGGCTGAGAAAGATTTTCCAACGAGAAGTTTAAAAACACGCCAACTGCTGGTTGACCTCGGCGGAAAGGCCTCGGAAAAGTATTAGCGGCGTAACTCATTAACCCTTTCAGCTGTTGGACCGTGCACTCGAATTTTCTCTCTCCTCCTGTTTCGCTCTTTCGATATTTAATTATGACTGCCTCGCTCCCGGCCGTACTTTTGCCATTAAGCTTCTCTCGTTGTAGTTTGTTAACGACGCGACGTCACCGAGGACATCGGCAAATGGCTGGAAAGCGTGGAAATGGTGCATAATGCGCGTGTGTGTACGAGTGCAGCTAAAATTGCTCTAAAGGTGCGTTCGTGTGTGTTCAATGCTATATAATGGTCGGTCCTATTTTGACACTGCCTATAACAGGCACCGTGTGTTATACTTTTGCCGTTGCTGTTGTGAGTACTTACTGTTCGCGTTCTTCCAGCTCGACCACTCGGTTATTGTCTGTGCGTGTGTTTGTGGGTCCGTTTTTAAAAAGCGGGTAGGAGTAGTCAAAGGAAACAAAAAAACACAATCGAACAGGTGAGTTAAATCGGGTTAATGTGCCGGCCAGATCGATCGGTGATCTGTGCCTCATAAATACCAGCAATTCTGCGGAAAATTTACTCTTGGATCTTAATGAGATAGGAAAAAATATATTTTTCAGGACACCTTTCAGACCTCCTATTTCTCGTAGCTTATGATTTTCCTACAAAAAATCTATTCATGTACTGCAACCGTTTATAGCGGCATCATATTTTTCTAAAAATGCAATTCTTTTAAAATGTTACGCGAATGCCCAAGCGGGCGCAAATGGACGTTGTGTAGTGGTCTCTTGAAAAGATTTCCGAATGAAAGCATACATAGATTCTTCGTTTTTCTCTCCTCACTGATAGATTTTTTTGGAATTTATAAAAAACGCTATAAATCGGATCTGAAAAGTGTGCTGAAAAATATTTTTGCTTCAAAAATTTTGCGAGCTAAGAGCAATTTTTCAGTAGAATTGCTGATGTAGTTATAAATGTTGCACCAACATGTAATCATAGAATCTAATAGATATTTGAATTACTGGTAGTTGCGTTGTATTAATTCTGTTAAATAATATGTACGGAACAAGGTTTACTTTAGCAAATAATACGAAAGCGTGAGTATGCAGATTGAATTTATTGACATACGATTATTACTATTTAAAATATGTAATTTAATTGACTGTTATTTATTTATCGTTAAATGCGGTTAAAAAAAGGCAATGAATGAACAGTGTGCATTGCAAAATTTCATATGCACGCGTTGAATTTTAAATAATGTAACTGACGTTTATGCGATACGCATTACAAGATCATTAGGCGTGCAATTAAAATTCATTCAATGTTACCATTAGCTTAAATGCCATTCATGATTCAAGTTAAGACGATTTAAGGCATTTAAAAACTTGCGATTGCAAAATCGCAAATTAAGTATGATTGCATCGTTCAACTTTGCTTTTGATTTTTTTATTTGCCATTTAACCGTTCTATGAATTAATCATTATCTATAAAATTACTTTGCAATTCAAAATTAATTAGACGGCAATATGAGACTTGAATAATTTTAGTCAAATAAAAGCAGTACTCATTTTTCTTTAAATAGGTATAAATTACTGAAAATCGTTTTTATTAATTTTACGAACTTACATTTTAGTTTGCTATGTCTGCGCCGACACATCAGGAAGATAGCCACGCAGACGACGATGATCAGTAGGATGATGATTACCGTCACGGCAATGACGATCACTAGTAAGTCCCCTTCCAGCCTTAACCACCAGGGTATGCTAGCTGAAAACAAAAACAAGACCCATTCAATTTATTTTATTGTTACAGGGCCGATTTCTCTGAAAAAAGTGCAATATTTTTTAAGTAAACTCCTTGGAAATATCAACCTTATCCACTGAAGAGATTTACTGACTGCCATGGAATTTAATATACGAAAAACATTTCCCGGATATTTTCAAAATTGAAAAAATAAGTAACGAATGTTTCTTACAGATTTGTTCGATAATTAAGAAAATTTCTTCTTAAAATATGCAACAAATATAAATTTATTCGAAAAGAATTTCTCTGCTTTAATAAATATACCCTCTTCCGGTATATTTGACCGATACTTTTGTCATTACTTTATCCATATCTGTTTTTAAATGTATTGCATTCGCTTTGTATCCACAAGTATCAATGTATGTAATCAATTTGTGAAAATACATTTTAAAAAACAGACATGTATACTAAATATTATACAAACATGCGATGTACGTAATAAATTTCTTAACGCCAAATTATTATTTAAAGCAAACACAAATTATTTATGTATTTGACTGCAATTTACATTGATAAACAAAGATAAAACGATAATGCGACTTACTTTGAATTCCTTGGTGCGCTAAGAAAACGTAAAGAATATTTCTTTTATATACTATTACTATTTTATAAAGATTTATAAATAAAAGATTAATGCAAGATTTACTTTTACTCTAAAGTTGAAATCTATCTCTGCGTTCTGCTTAATTTACTTATTTTATATAACTGAAGTAAGAAAAATAATTCAATAAGTCGTAAATCTGTCTTTCAGTATAAATAATCAATTTCAATACAATATAAAGTGGAATATTTAATAGTTTTATTTACAATTCAAAATTAGAAAATTTAATAAACTAAATTCTAGGATAAAATGAAACAGCTGTACAGTGTTTAATTCTACATACGCTATACTGCATTGTGTATACAGTATATAAGAAATGTATCATTTAATCTGTACATTTTCAGAAAAAGTTCACATAAAATAAAAGCGTAGAAACATGCCAGCGCAATTTTGATTACATATAGACATTTATAACTACGGACGCGAATAAAAAAGTACAAACATTATCGTAGAAAGCTCGTAAAATATGCCTGTATAAACTGTTCTAATTAAGCTTGGCCGCTGCTGTTTTATTTTTAGTAATAAAACATATCACTCGTAATTGCATTTAAATGTTTATTGAAAGAAAAACCTTTGATTGAAGACTATTTAATCAAGCGTAAAAGCGAATCGAAAAAAATAAATCCACCCGCTGACTCACCAGGTACGTATCGCTCGCACGGATTGGACAGTCCGATGCTGTTGTTGGCCACGCAGATGTAGGTCCTCGCGACCGAGACGGAGTCGTCGAGGAGCAAGTAGCTCTTGCCGTTCAGACTGAGCGGCGTTTGTTCGATCGAGTCGTTCTCGCTCTTCAACGACCACTTAAAGCCGTACTCCGTGGGATTGCCGTCGGCGATGCAGACGACGTAAACCTTACCCTCCATTTTTTCCTCGGCGATTTGGCAGTCGGGCTTGTCTGCGCGAGATACGGGACAGACGTAACATGAGTGCGCGTCGGCGTTGCAGTTTGCGCTTCGCTTTTTTACGAGCCACCCCCTCGCCTCTCATCGATTTCTCTCTTTTTTTGCACCGATAGCGCGTTCGGTATTTAAATAAACTCGTAAATTCGAAAAGCGCAAGAATGCATTTTGCCGCATTCTGCGATTGCGGCGCGTAAATTTGGATGTACCTCGAATGATTTAAACGCGTAGCTTCATTCGCTTCGTTTAGTTGGTTTATATTTTTAATTTCAGTTTTTTAAATAACTGGTGCTAATCCATGAAAAAGGGAGAAGCTGTAAACTTTAGCGAGTAAAATGAGATCTGGTAGGGAAAATGAACTTTATTTTCCTGGAAAACGTGCAATGTATTTCTGAGAAATTTAAACTTGTATATCGGATTCAATTTTTCAGTCGAAAGAAATCTCATTTACGTACTTCATGCCGAGTTTTATAGAAATTTTATTAAAAGAAAACGCGCTATATTTTTTTAAGATCAAAAAATGCTATTCATATCGGAAATATTGACTTTGCTCTAGATATAAAAAACGGGCTATTCAATTTTATTTTCTACCTGTACTTTCTCTACCGTCTTTTCAAATAATTGCTGTTTAATTATCTTTACAAAAAACTAGTTTGTGCTAGCAAACGATGTGTGCTTTGAACGTGTAAAAATGATTCAATATACAGAAGCGCGATTAAAGAAGTCTAAAATGTTTGGTTCGCTTTTTATTTACAATAATAACCGCGAACTAAATCTTTTTTATTTTAAGAGAAGATTTTTAATGAAATATTACATATATTAATACTTACATAGCACGTTTATGACAGTTGATATGTTGGCGCTGCCAATTTTATTTTTCGCCTGACAGATGTAGGTGCCTCCGCTGTTCAGCGGAAAGGCCATGTCAAATGATAACACCGGACCTTCGTGTATAACCTTGGACAAGCCCTCGCGAAACCAGCGGTACTGCGGATCCGGCCGGGCAGTTGCATTACACATTATCGGTTCTGGGATGTTGTTCACCACTACGTTTACCACTTTCTTCGAAATTGTAAGACCTTCCGGTGGAACTGAAAAATAGATTTAAAAAATATGCTCGATTTCATTAAAATCTAATGGAAGTAATAAAATAATCACAAATATGATTTACAATTTAAATTTGTGGTATGAGCTTTCAGTTTAATTATGAATAAGGTTCATAATTAAACTCATCATGTACTTAAAATATTATATTCAGTTTAAATTCACGGTAAAAGCTTTCAATTGCATATTAACTAAGTACCGAAGTCTGAACAATTTGCTTAATCGATATAGATGACATTGTACATTGAACAATGGTTAATCAGTATTTAATTTAACATACAATAGACTTCAATTTTGATGGTGCTAGAGACTCCGGGGCCGATGCCGTTGGACGAGCTTATGCAGGTGAAAGTGACGTCGTTGTCGGTGACGCGATCGAGCTGACCGGAGGGCCAGGCCGTTAGATTCCACACCAGGGACGAGTTGATGCTTTCGAAGTCGTCGGTATTGAGGTCCGGCGGACTACGGTTACTCTGCACGTAGTACTGGGGCGTGCGGCTAAAGTCGATTGTCCTGTTGTTCTTCATCCACACGATGTCGCACAGGGGCGAGCACTCGACGTGGCAATTGAGGCTCGCGTTCGACGCATTGTACACGAAGCCCACTGATGGGGGCAGCTTCTTTATGAATGCCGGTGGTGCTACAATTTATTTTTTTACCCTGAATTATCACATGCCTACTTTTCGATTGTTCACGAGTATTTGAGCAATTATTGTGGATCATTGGTGCATTCTATTTGTATTTATTCAAGTGTATTTTTCTGTAATGAAAATGGAGTATATAATAAAAGAGAGATTGAAGATAACTAAATGAATTTAACTTGTAATAAGATTGAAATAGAATTGAAAGGAAGAAGAACGGTCGAGGAACCACAATAAATTTATTGCGAAAGATAAAAAAAGGAATATTTTGTAAAAAAATTCACGTTCTTTAATTATATTTCAAGTCTTTTTTTATTTATTTCAAGTTTTTCACTCAGACAGCAGGAAACTGCAACTCAAAGCTGATAAAAATATGAATAGGATATTTTTAAGTTTTATTGATATTAAAAGAAAGATATTTCTAAAAGGTTTAAAAAAAAGTGCTACTAAGTTACCTAACTAATAGTACCTATTTGCGGATAAATCAGGAAGGTTTTATAAAAGTATTTATTTTTTCAGACTTTAATGTTGAATCAAGTAGATTGTGTTGGCTCATTAACTCGAGAGTACTGGATTACTAAAATAATTACCGGAGACATTGACGAAGGTAGTGGCGGGATCGCCGTCCCCGGCCGAATTGTACGCCATGCAAGTGAAATTCTCGCGAGCCTCCAGTCGCACCCTGTCCACCCGGTAAACAGCCTCGTTTTCCTCGGACAGCCGCACTGCTCCGCGGTACCACTTGTAGCCGGTAACCTCGGGTCGGCCCGGATCCTTGACCGAGCAAGTGATGTTCAGCGATCCCTTCTTTATGACTCGCTTCGGCTCGTAGGATATGGACGCCGGGCCCGGCTTATCTGCGTAAAAAGAAAAGTTCAATCGACCCTCGTATGACTTTTTTATGCTCATTGCTCGGCGTGAGCGGAATGGTATAGCCGGACGGGTGTATGTAAAACATTCGTTTCACGGGACTGTACACTTTGCTGTCACGACGCGGATTTTTTTTACTGGTAATGGACTCTTCCGTTTAAATTTTAATGTTATTAAATTCGAACGCTGAACTTGAGTACGTCGCTCGGTAGAGGAAAAATGCAAATTACTTTTAATTACTACCAGTCGCAGTTTATTAAACGTTTAAAAAAGGTAAAAGCCTCGGGTGAAATTTAATGTAATTGTAACTTCAATTATTTTGAAAAGGTATCGGTAAATTAATTTGATTACTACAGTATTCATTCAAAAATACAAATTGTGGGCAATTAAAAAATATCGTTTTTTAGATACTACACGTTTCTTTTTGTTTACATTTTTCCATTTCGTCTAATTAATTGCCTTCCAGCGGATGAAAAAATATAATTTTTTTTTAAATTCGACGTTGCCTCACTGCTACCGGTGTAGGATGGCAAATAATTAATTCAATTTTGGATTGCAGTCAAGGATATACATCTTAATTTATTTGTGAATTGTTGATTTGTATGAAAACAAATTTTGTTATGTTTTATCATTTAAATGAACCTGATGTAATATTGAAAAATATTCGACACGTATTTTCGAATTATTTTTTGTGCAAGTGAATTACGAAATGCACCCCGACCCAAAACCAAAATTGAATCGCGCATTCACAACCCGCGCGCCAGTGCAATCATCGCTACTCCCAGCAGGCGAGGTAATCCCGTGAATTTAAGTACTTTAACTCCGGCCAGCAGTATCCCCCGCGCGGGGAGCATTCGTCACGGCGCACAATGGGCGCCGCGCGCATTAAAGCGTTCGGGGTCCGGCGGGAAGCAAATTGACGCGTATCGAAGACGTACAGTGCACTACGACCGGAGTGCTGGAGGAGATTGGACCCCAGCCAGCGTCGTTGCGACCCTCGCACGAGTAGTCGCCGTGAAAGGAGCGGCCCACGGACTCGAGCAGCAGCTTGCTCGGATCGATGTCGCAGAACTCCTCGGCGGAGAGGTTGCGCAGGCAGTCGGGCAGCTCCTTCAGCAGCTCGCCGTCCAGGTACCAGCGCACCGCCGTCAGCTGGCTCGGATTGCCGGCAACTATGTCGCAGCTCAGCGACACGTTGGAGCGCGACTCCTCGGTGATCGGGGCGCTCGGCTCGATCGTCACTTCCACTGTGGGTCGATCTGGAATTTTTTTTCATTATTTTTCCTTCGTTGTGCACGGCTGTTTTACGGGTGTTTCGTGGTATTCGATGGAATGCGTTTAGTTTTGTTTTTCATTTTAAAAATAATTTTTTATCAGTAATGCGGGTTTTTTCAGACAATTGCACATCCAAGCTGACGAGGACGGTCATTATAAAAGAGATAACAGCTTTAAAGGGATTACGTCCGTGAATGCATTTTTTAAAATTAAGCTTCGGAAAGGAGCATAATAAAGCAGTAATACAATAATTCAGTATTTATGAAGCTTGAATAATTTTGCGTCTGACCATTTTTAAACCTTAACTACTGAATTTTTTATCACTTGCTATTTCCACGTATGTACTAATATTTTTTTATAAACCTGACGTCAAACGAAGATAATTAGCTTAATTTTTACTTTTTTAACACACGAAAATAATTTTTATTCAACGAGAAATTCACGTTTATTCATTTTTTTATCGTGCGCCAATAAAGAAAGCTTCCAAAGATAGTGCGATGTAGATACACAGTTGTATTGGGTGATATATACGTACAGAGAACAGACACGTCGATGAACTCCGAAGAGTTGGAGCGGCCAAAATCGTTTTCCAAGATACACGAGTATTTGCCGATATCGCTGGCTGTGGCATTTTTCACCAGCAAGGACGTTAGCTCGGGCGTCCCTCCTTCAAAACGTTCCTCGCTCACCGTAACGTTCTTCCCATTTTGTTGCCTGCGAACAAAATAACTGAATTTTGGTGGGCTTCTATTTACTAAAATCTCGTTCCCAATTTCTCCGACCCTTTTTTTATTCGAAAAATAAAAACTGTATGTTGTGATTTAAAAAAGTACTTGTATGTACGATTCCTTACCAAGTTACTTTTACTAAAGAAGCCGGGTTCGCTTCGTAGTCGCAGAACAATTGAAAATCTTCGGTTTCGTTGACAGTGATATTATCGGGACTCAGCCTCACAATCGGTGGATCTAAAATAAGCGAAAGTATATTTTGCTACGGACCGTACTAAATGGTACGTAAATATAATATAATTAAAAAGAAAAGTCGTAAAAATGAAAGGATTTAAAAATAAAGCACTGGAAAAGAGTGCAAATAATCTCCTCAATGAAAGGGTAAATTAAATTTAAATTCCTTAATTCCATTCCCTTCGCCGTCCTTTGTACTTTCTCCGATCAAGTCGTCGAGAAAAAAGGAGAGCGAGTTCGAACGTTCGTCACGTATTGATACCGACAGCTCGTTATTGCCGCTCTGCGCGCGCGATAGTCCGCGATTCATTATCGACTGCCACCTACGAAGCAGACGCACGAAGAAGCAGCGCTGAAAAAAAAGGAGGACTCGACTAAATTCTTTCCGGCCGTACGGGCGGAGCTCCGCTTCTTCGTCGCCTCCGCCTCTGTCCCCGGTCTATTTAAATCATGCAAATGGCACTTTAATAGCGCGTCTTCGTCCACGGCAGTCACCTCTTTATGCGCGTGCACGGGATCTAAGGATCGCGAGATACACGTACGCAAGTGCATACAGGTATACGCGCGTTCGGGTATAGGAAACTAGTTAACCAGATGTGTAAAGAGTCCCGGGAGAACGAGGGAAAAGGAAACGTGACGTGGTTCGCGAAGGCACGAATTTGCATGATGCTCCCGGCGAAGCGCGAGCACGGCCACCTCTATCCCCCCTCGCAGCGCTCCGGCGTACCTACACGTGTTCTTATCGTTTTAAAAGAAGGGCTTCCGTTCGTCAGGCGTTTTTACTGCCTTTATCGACCCAACGGGACGACGACGGCGCTCTGATTTTCGTCGCGACGCCCGAGCAATGCTGATGTATCGTCTCGCTATCGTAATGCACTTCGGCAATTCGATAAAGTTCTACGGATTAAATTTGCAATGAATTTCTTATCTAATGCGTTACACATTCTCACTATACTTAGATTATTTTTCGAGCAGTGCAAAATAATCTAATATTGATTTTCGTTCTTTTTTTTTATATCAGAAGTCTGAAAACACGTCCGCGGAGTAATTAAATATTCCCAATCTTTTAATGTTATGTTTAATATAATTATTCTGCTAATTTGCTCTTTACAACATGCATATTACACTTATTTGAAGTCGCTGTTTTTCAAGTGATCATTGTGAAATAACCAGCTACAATACGGATCCTTCATGAAATGTTTACGAGCAAGTAATAAATCAATCTCCAGCAGGAGAAGATTGGAGACTAGCGCATTTTAATTGACATTAATCTATAGATCTATAAGCTTCCATAAAAGTCGAAATTTTCCGATAAATTAAAGATTTGTCTCTTTTAAGTGAATAAAATCCGTGCCGCAGGATTGATGCCGAGTCGCTGAAAATAAAATGGTCAGTTCACACTTACACATCACTTCGATGACGACGGTTTCCGTCATGGGCTTGCTACCCTCTTTTACCATGACTAAATTCATGGCCTCGCAGCTGAACTTTTGTCCATTGTCGAATTCCGAGGCGGTAAAGGCGAGGAAGCTGTTGGTTTGCGTCGTACCGTCAGCCTGCGGACAGAACAAAAGATTCGCGAATAAAACGAAGGCAGATATAAAGCGCAAAAAGGACGAGGAAAACGGGGGCGGAGGAGTGGATAGGACGCACGCGCTAGCGCCTGTCGATAACAATTCTTTCGAGTCAACGGGTCGACGATGGCCCATTGCCGATGCCAAAGGATTAACCAGGCGAGAGGTAAATTAACTTGCTTTTTACTCTGCTCCGTATAATTTTCTAATGGCTTTTCAATTAAGCCAATCGATTGCTCGTTTTAAAAATATTTCGATATTAGCGATTCTGCTTGTTTAATCAAAAAGAAACTTCTAAGGTATTGAATGAAAAATACATAATAATTATTCAAGTACCGTTGTAAAATACAATTTTATTGGTATTCTCTATTCTTTGAGAGTTCGCAGCGCTCGTGGCGAAAATTCCGAAACACTGATTTTAAATGGTCGAAACAATAGAATATTATTAGCACGTAGCCCACAATTATTTCGAGAAATCCTTTGCGTTTGTGTATCGCTATTCCTCGATTTGCCTGCTCAATTTAACTGAATATAAATTTAAGCATGAGCAGAGCATCATGAGTAGAGATTTAAGCAAGAAAAATGTTTTAATTTGATTTATTTTAACTATTACACTAAAAGCGTTTCAAAAATGTTTAGGGAGTTAATATATTGTTTTGCTTCATGAAAAAGCGAAAAGCAACAATTATTTATGGTCATTGATTTTGCAGCAGAAACCTAAGTTCTATATTGTCAACTTTATCCCTTTGTGCATCTGATGTATGTAGGTCATATGAGCATGCGACATAAGTACCCCAAAAATTGTATTCGGCAGCAGGTGACTCTTCTCTAATTTAAATTAAATACACATATATTTTTGAGCTGTGTGAACAAGATAATAATTGCAGTGACCTACATGCAAAAAAGTAGATTGAACATAATAACGGCAGATCCAAGAAAGAAATGAACAAAGATTAGGGTCACAATCTTTTCGTTTATTCCCTAGCCGTTTTCTTGTTGTCGATCGCTCGACTTTACACCACAGTATGACTCACAAAGAAGATCCCAGTTGTTTCGGGAGAAACAAATCGTGAAAAATCTCGTGCAGAGCATCGTGACTGGTCAGAATTCTTTGAGAAAATTCGCCGTGCTCTACTGTTTTTCAACCTCAATGGAATGTGCACTCGCCTTTTCATTATCTTAACTCGTTCTTTCGCCGTAGGGAAATCGCCTAGACTTTGTGTTTTCTTGGAACTTTAGGAAAGCATTTCATTTCATTTTTTTGAAAACTCTAGCCGCACGGCGTCGTCATTATTACTAATCACGCGTCACGAGTATTCCAGTGCAATTATGCAAATGATAGATTTAACTTTTCCAGTAATTAGTATTCTCTTCACGTCCGAGTCATTCCCAAATAAGAATTTTTTTTTTTAAATTTCGCGTCGAAATTCAGTGCAAAAAATTGCTGCATTCGCACAAGAGCAGGAAAATAGCGGAATATTTTTTACTCAGTTTTTTCAGAAGCTTTGTGCGGATGCGCAAGCTTCAGGATCGATGTAGGTTTCGCAGGCCAATTGGCATTGAATAACGCTAAATTCGCGGAACTCGTAGTGTGGCGGCTCTACAGCGGTTGTACGTTAGTCGTTGCGTAATGAGGCACTTAGCAAACAAAGCTAATTGTGCTCGTACCTATCCGCGCTGTACGATGAGTAAATACTGAAAGGCAAGAAATTTATAATTGGTCCAACGAAGCAACCGCCGCAACCAACGTTTGTGCACGGGGGTTTGACATAATGCTATAATGAAAAAAACGCCTACATTTGCTCTTCTTTTTATACCCTCCCTCCCTCGACTATAACTACGTTCTTTTGTTCCTCTCTCCCTCCCTGTGATTTTATCACACTTTTCAATTATTTTTGTCGTTTCTTCAAAAATGAATACACGTAAAAAAGATAAATAATCTACGCAGCTTATTTGCGCTCTGATTCACATTATTTTTGTCTATTAATTAATCTTGAGGCTTTATGGATATTATAATTATTGTGAAATTTAAAATTAGTGTTTTTGTATTTTACATTTAACAAACGAAATATTGATAGTTCAACAATAAGATATCGTAATTATAGCTATCACTTTTAAATTTTCAGCCTTTTATAAATTGACTTATCGGAAATGGTATATTTTAGTCGTACTTGTGTCGAAAGTACCGTTTTGGCGGTTAGACCGCTAGTTTCAACGCCAGATATACGGTGCAAACGCGAAGCGATGAAGTTATTCTTTCGCCCTACTAGAATCAAATTCACGTCGAATAATTAAATTTTACCCTCTGAATGAATTAACTTAAGAATAAGATTGAAATTTAACTCTTGCCATTTTACGACGAATGCATTTCCTTTCGTTCGTATTCGTTTACCTATTCATTTGTTTAATCCACCAGCGTACTCCCTCGAGAGGTAATTAAACATACCGTAATGATAGCAAGCTCACGTTACGAAATATAAAGCGGCCGGGTGTATAGGTTTAATCGGAAAAAGAAATAAAGGATCCAAGCTGGATCTACTCACGTTGTCGGTGTACTTTGTCTCGTACATGTCGAGTCTGCTGTTGCTTTTTTCGAGGATCTGGGTGCCGTTGTACCAGGTGACGTTGGCGGGCGGCCGGGCTTCCTGTACCTCGCACTGCAGCAGAACCTTCGAGCCCTGGATGACGTGGCCGACTACTCCTTTGATGTCCATTCTCATCGGGCGCACTGCGCGACAAAGAGCCGAGGAAAACAAAGGGTAAATAACATTGTCACATCTGAGCTTTATTATATACGCTGGCGGAGACTCCCGTTTTCATATGATATCCTGCCTTACAGTGAACAAATAATACCCTAGACGGAACTTCACGCATTGCGTAATGAACTTTTCGAGCTGATGGAACGCGACAGTAGTTTCGTCCTCTGTAAATTTGAATTAGTTAAATTTGATTTTTGTAGTTGATACGCGACAGGTTACAAGTCCCATTTATTCAATTAGTGGGACAATTTTTTGTCCAGAATATGCAACTATTCAAAATCGTAGAGATTTTACTAATTCAAATTTAGAGAATGGATGGGCAAGCTTTTATCGAGTCTTGCGTCATCGAGTTACGTCATCAATTAATTTGCTGGTTGAATTATGCAAGATAATATTCAACTTTCAAGTACCATTTAGTTTCCTTTACTGCATTGATAAAATTGACGGCTTCACTAACTTCTTATCTAAGAATTAGTTTAATTGTTAATTGTAACTATAATGTTCTCATTTATGCAAATTAATTAGTGCAAGAAGACGATGGACATCCAATGTACCTAATCGTAAACACATTATTTAATCAAATATGTAAAAACTCTTACATTTTCAAATTCGCAGTCTTTATAAAATTTGCATTAAAGTAAGAATTGGTACGTATTAGATCAAATTAAAGGATCGCTTTGGAGGGCGTTAGTCGGCAATCTATATAAGCGCCGACGCGGCCGGGGCGTTCCATTTCGCCCCTGTGTTTTCTGGCGAGCGAGAACTTGGACGGGAAAAGCCCGCCGGCCCTCCTATCCCCCTTTTCTTCTGCGCTCTCTCGTTTTCAAGCGACACTTCATTCGCTTGCGGCTAGATAACGGACGAGTGGAAATGCTACCGGTGCGGTCGGGTACTCGCGCGCGACAGAAACAATGGGGACGTAAATAGAAGTTGAAGAGGAGGAAGTTGAAAGGAATAGTAATCGAGAGGATAGCGGGCAGGGACGCGCAGAAGCAAAAGGCGACTGGAGGATGAGAAAAAAAGAAAAAACAAAATAGATGGAGATAAGGGAATGAGGAACGAGTAAAAACGACGGGGTGAAGAGGCTGCGCGAGGTGTGAGGTTTGAGTTCGAATGAATCGATTTATTTTTCAGGACAAAACGATACAAGCGGTGATAGGGTCCGAGGATATCGTTAGCGTCAAGAGCTTTCCTGGAATGCGAGACTGTCTAACTTTTGTAATATTTAAACGACCCTGCGAAATGAAGTTTGCATAAAAAATATTTCTTTTTGTAGCCATCATCATTCTTGCAAGCCTTTAACACCGTGAATTGTCGTAGTATATTAAAAATGTAAAGTTTTTTAAAAATAAATGTTTTTCAGCGCGAGTGGCAGCTTATTCGATTTAAGCGTTTAAAAAGCGGGTTTTAAAAAGCGCACCAAACTTATACAATATGCAACAAGGTAGGAAGTTTGAAAAACAGCGGATTGTAATAAACGCATTGAATTTTTTTCTTAAAAAATGAAATAATAAAAGAAGCAGTTATGTGCAATGCAACAAAGGAAGACGAGAAAGACTTTTTTCAAGCACCTCGTGCAACTTAGCTGACGTACATGTCAACAGTACAGGCCACAAGTACAGTGCAAAGAAAAACGAGAAAGAAAGAAACGGTCGGTCAAAAGGTACGATAGAGGGAGGGTGAAGTCACTGCAGCTTTACGATAGTACGAAGAAGGAAGATTACTGGATAAACGAACTCTTTTAACTTTAATTGCCTAGACTGTAGAGAACCAGTCGTGATTTGGTGCTGGTTATTTTCATATTCTGTTATATAAAGCAGTATTTGTACGTGCGGAGTTCAATTATAAATCCTGTTTATAAATAAAAATTGCTTTTTAAATAATAATAAACTGGGTTATATTACGTACTAGTCCCGCATTTTTAACAAAACATTTAAAATAAATCCTGTCCTAACTAAAATTTATAAAATGTTATTATTAGCTCTGGTTTACTCTAATAAATATTTTATTAATAATAGCTGAAATCTAATTCCTTTACTTTATGTTTCCATCCTCCATTTATAATAAATTAATAAACTGTACTGTATCAATTCCTAAAATAAATGTTTCAGTAGTTTAATGCTTCTTACATTTATCTAATTCATTAATTAAAAAAATCCTGAATTAATAAAATAAAACTTTCAAGTCACGGCTTCATTACACGTAATCCCCGACTCTTCAGTAGCTTGAATAATTCCCCCCGAAAATTTAATTGTCCCGTTTATTTATTCAGACAGCGACTCGGTCGAAATTCTTGTCTGCGATACGTCGCCGAGATCCGCTCGACAAAGACTGTGTATATACAGGACGACGGATACAACGGGGTGGGAGCCGCCGGGCGGGTGGGGATGAAATCGCGAAAAAGAAGAATAAGACGAGCGCAGCCAGATCAAACAGAGAAGCCAGCGCCCGGAGGAAAGATTAAACGAACGCACGCGCGCTGAAAATCTATTGCGCGGATGTAGAAGACGAACTGCATTACCGGAGTTGGGCCATTAAACAGAGGGCCATCTGCGCAACGGCACTCGCGGAGCATTCGCCACTTCCATCCTTCTCCTCCCCCCTCTCTCTCTCGTTTCTATACCTCTATCTCTGAATTTCCTCTCCGTTTCTCGCGCCCTCTCCTTTTTCCGTCCGATTCTCATCCCCCTTTCCCCCCTGCCCCTTGCTCTTTTTCTTACTCGCGCTTATTACGCTCTTTATTTTTCTCTCGCTCAGCTTTTGCCGCGCGCGGCGACAGGGCGAAAAGTCCGATATCGCCCGGGAGTAAAGCTTCGCTCTCGCTCCTACCCGCCCGGTCTCCACTTATTTTCTCGCTCGGGGCGGTATGGCCGCAGGCTGCAGCTCGTGGACACTCCTTCGGCGCTACAACTGCTGTGTTTGCACTTAAAATTCAAGAGGTTGAAGGCCCTTGGACCACACTGAACGTTCATAATAGAGCCCCCTTACTGCGGTGATTCATTATGCAGATATCTATAAGTATTTCTATGGCTTGTGGATCGAATTTGCAACTCCAAATGAAGTAGCGCCTTTATGAAGGAATTCGCAATTTAATCGTGGGTTGTTAACTGTTTATGATGTTTAATGCCTCTTCGAGCCGGTTTATTTTAGTAATCGAAACAACGATTTTAATGTTTCTCTATTATTCGATCGTTTTATAAATTCTAATACGGACTATTTTTGAAGTTGGAGAAAAGCGGTCTTTCCTGTCTCCCTCGCGAGTCCCATCTACTGTATGCGCGCGCACAGCTAGCAGAATGCGCGAGCGGCCGAAGCGAAGAATCCACCGCGAAAGTTCCAAAAACTCGTTAAAAGCTCGGCAGGCGTAACGTCGCGGATTCGAGCCCCGATTGATCCGGCCGTGCAATTATGCGGCGCGACGGAAAACGACGAGTTCGGTGAAAGGAGATGGAAATTCTAAAGCTCATGTCTCTCCCCCTCTCTCGCTCCCACTCTTTCTTTTCCTACCTCCCCTTATTCTAGCCCCCCTTCAGGGGCTCTCGTCCGCCCTCCTTATTAAGTGGTGCATCGCAACGCCGTAGCGGAATTATCGTACTCAGAACTCCAATACAGCGATGTTTCGTCGCTCGGTAAATTAATGCGGATTCCGAGCGCGACTCGCTGGGCCCGAGGCTCTCATTAATGGCTGAGTGAAAGGGCGCGCAATAATCAATGTCGACTACTTGACTATTCGAGTGTTTTCTGCACTCTTATTTGCGGAATCCGCGGCAGCTTTGGGCGAATTTGCAGAGCCGAGCTAAGGAGATTGTCCGTTCGGGTGAAGTTTTGAGAACGCTTAAGTAGATTAAAATCTCCAAAAGTACGGATCCGAGGTTCATTTATTCTAACGGGGATTATAGTGATTGATCTTCTTAAAATTTAGTATTTTATTCATATATGCTTGAATTTACACCGGCAATTTTTTTCTGGAATGAGTAATAGTACTTGACGAAGTTTTTTTAAGTAGAAAGAATCTGGAAAAAAAAACGTTTCTGGAAGTAGAGAGAACTCAGTGTAAGAATGATTGCGCCAGGATATTCTCGCGCTGGATAAAGAACTTTTTTACGAGAAAGACATTCGGCAAAAAAAGATTTCCAAATCAAATGAGATTTGCAAGCTTGAGTTTGCTATAAAATGGAAAGGTTTTTCTCATTTGAACTGACAATTATGAGTTATTTTAATCTTACATTTTACAACGACGGTAAAGTGCAATTTTTTTTAAAAAGCAATTATTTTTTTCTTTTAAAGAATCTGACAATTCATTAGTAATTCTTTCTACGTGTGGTACGTACATACGACAAATACGTTTATAAAATTCCACCTAATGAGGTAATGAAAGTTAAGAACTCACCGTGAACGTCCAGTTTAATGTCGATTTTCAGCGGTTCGGCAAGCGCTAAACTGCTAACCTTGCAAGTAAAAGTAGCGCCTAATTCACTGCGTGCAACCACAAGATTAAGTGTGCCACTGCCAGTTCCGATGTCGTATTCATCAACTTCCGATGAATTTTTCGCTGAAATTTAAAAAAATGTTGCCTTTAACTTCTAGTACATTGATTATTCAGGAAAATAATTACTGATTAATTAATATTTATCCACTGTCTCTATTCTTATTTTCGCATTAAATGTAGAGTTCTGTTTTTCAATGAAGTTCTTTTCAGTGAAGTTTTGAAGTTTTTCGTCCATAAACAATAAAAGAAATTTTAGATGTTTTTGTTTTAAAGTTAGAAAAATGTAGCAGCATTAAATTATAAACTTTTACACTTCAAGCTTCGGGTACTAAGAGTGACACATCTCCAAGCCATAGACTTAAATGTAACTTGGAAAAATGTTTCCGGAACCTTCAATTGAAACAAAGTTTCTTTTCACTTAGTTCTATAGCCCCTTATACCCAAGAACAGAGGGGGGTTTTAGCTGCAACATTAGTGGGGCATTAAAAACATGGTTAAAATATACTGAAAAAAAATTATTATAAATATTTAAGATTTTACTGATTTGATAACACTTCATAACGTTTGCTGTTAAATATTTGCAAGAAATTTAGCAGCTACAAGCATTGCTTATTTCAGAAGTTATATTTGAAAATCATTGAAGTTCTAGAAAACGGTAGATTTTTGCGTATTCAGAACAGCCGCGAGAAGTTTTGGTCACGTTTTTAATTACTAGCTAGGGCGTTAATATTTTCATTTTACTAAAATGTGAGTAAAATTACTCCTTTGATAAGGGGTACATATTCAATGACAAAAAGTGAGATTAATGATCATTCACAATAAAGTTTCAGGAACAAGTGCTTGATTACGATAGTTTGGCGGTACCTTTTAGAAATCGTTTCCCAATGTTAACCCTGAAGAAAGTAGTATGTATAATGAAAATAATTAATTTGCGGTGACCGCAAAACTCCCTGTTTTTTATTAGATGTTAATGAAACAGAAATTGATTTCTTAACTAATATAGAGTAGTTCTAAATTAAGCGGTTAACGAGGGAAACGGGTTTCCATAACAGTTCACTATAGATGTCGATTAAAAATCTTACATTTAAGCAGCACATCGCCATTGTACCATTCCACCGTTGGCACGGGTCTGCCTTCGCCGCTCTCGCATCTCAAAGCAATCGGTGACCCCTCGATTACTGGACCCAATACTCGTCCGTCTTCCAGCGTTTGCTTCGTGCTTTCATCTACGACCCGTATCGAAGTTGGTTGAACTGTAACACAAAGGAGGGAAACTCATTTTGGCACTATAGTTTTACATTTCCTGTTATTTTACTGAAATTCCTTTTCTTTTAATAAGAGCATCGATTTTCTTATTAACCCTCCTCCACTCATGTAAAGTATACGCCTTTTTCACTTACGCTACAACTATCAAGTGTGCAGGAGGGTTGACTTAAAATTATATCGGTAGCTTATGAGGTTACTATTCCATTAAGTTAATGATTAATGATTATACATGAATGTGCTGTCCTTGTAAAGTCGTAGAAAAATACTACCCTGGCCAGATTTCTCGGGAATTTCTGGGAGTAGACTAAAATAATGACTGCACGATAAAGCTTTAAATTGAGGATATTTCACATTTTTATGTCAAACGGTCGGTGCCATTAGAAAAATCTTAACGTTGCCCTGTATCGATTTATAGATTTCCCAAAAGATTAATGGAGCTGGCGTGGGAGTAGCGGAAACACTTCACAAAGTCTGAACTCCAGAAGGAACGAAAGAGAGCGAGAGAGAGAACCCTCGAGCCAAACAAAAGAATACACCAGAGAAAGAGAGAAAGGAAAAGTAATAAAAGGATAAAATTTCGTATGTAAGTTCTAAGAAGGGAGAGGCTCATTTCCCTTGGCGTTCTTTGTTAAATTCCAAAAGAGCAAACTGCAGTCAGTAAATGTGTACAAGTCGGAAAGAAAACATCTAGCAAAGTTGGGAATATATTTTTAAGTATCTCAAAAGTTTTACAGGCACTTTGATTTTTACAAAGATTAATTAAACGCACGTAAAGTAGTCAAACAGAAACGAAATGTTGGAGTAATTTTTATTTTTAATCAAGCCAACATTTTCTGAAGTTTGCAATCTATATCAAAGCGAACGAAGTATGAAAAATGTTTAACTTCGCTAAAAAGCGATTAATACAATTTTTCAATTCCTTTATCCGATGCGCAGCCTCTCTATGATGAAAAATGAGTTAGGCAGGGTAAAAGAGTCGAGTGGAAATATTCAAAGAAGAAAATGCGATGAAAACAAAGGACTATTAAAAAGCAAAGAAGAAAGGCATAGGAAAGAATACATGGTGACGATCTGGTCAAAGCGGCGAAGCGAGCTGGTGGACTGAAGAAAATAGAAGAGAGGGCGAGAAAGAGGGAGGGAGAATGAGATGGTGGAGAAAGAGATGAAAGAAGCGTGCAACGCTGCATGCGTACCCGAGGGAGTAGTCCCGTGCCGCGAGGGCAATGTAGGTCGGGTCGCTGAATATTAAACCTTCGGCCGTTGAATATTAAACGACCAATCCAAGGAGGTTCGCACGCGTACGAGTGAGAAGGGTGGAAAACGGAAGCAAGAGAGTGGTAGAGAAAAAAGGAGAGGACGGGAGAGGGAGAAAGAGTGAGCCTCCTTCGAACGTACTTCCTTGCGATGGCGAATTTTCCCAGCAGGACCACGGCAACTTTGTGTACCTGCCACTTATCCCTACCCCGGCAACTCGCTTTGTAATGGGTCTGTGTATACGTCCTTCGTCTTATATTGGGATTCAATTCGGAATTGAAAACTGCGAATTCTAGAAGAAATGGAGAATAAGGTTGAATAAAGCAATTCGAGTGCATTTGTGCACGGATTTGTATGCATAAAAAATTCCTTTTTAAATTTAAACACCGCAGTTAGGAGTATTTATTTTATCGTACGGTTTTACGGGAATTAATTATAATAACAAATTATAAACATGTCAACGAGGATGATGAATTTTAAACTACGTTGTTTAAAATAATGTAGTAAAATTCCGTAAAATGTGAAGAATAACAAAATATCCTTTTTAGCACCATTGTTTTGGAAAATACGCCATGCCTTTTAATAATTCGTTCCAAGAAAAATTTGTTTGCATTGCCATACAACAATAGTCTTTCAGTTTATCTAAAAGCAAGAGAAATGAGTTCTAAACATTCGGGTTCGAAAAATTCAAAACTACAGGCGACCATCACTTTAGTTTACTGCAGCAATTTATGAGCTTCAGTAATTCTATTATTCGCATAGTTAATAAAATAGTTAAATGGCAATTAATGTGTCTATTTTGTGTTGAGTAAAAGTTCGTTATAAATTTCACTGAAAATGAAATCTGATTACTTCACACAAAAATGTAGTGACGCCTTTTAGTCGAGGTAATTTTTGATACGCATTTTTTTGTCGTGCAGTTTCTCCTTTGTTTTCATCATTCGTTAATGTTGCTATTAACCGGAACTAATTTCTTGCTGCTCTTAAAGCTTTGTATAGTATAGTTAAATCCAGCTGGTTTATTTTCGAAGATTTCCTTTACAGGTACGCACTATGCTTTTATCTCGGATAAATTACACGTAAACCATTACATGCAGTGATTACATGTAGGAAAATTTGTTATAACAGTTTAAAGGACGTGAGGCAAGGAAATAACTAGAGTTATCCTCGAACTGAAAATTGCCGATAGCACTTCATATTATCCTATAAAGATCACGTGTCGATCAAATTTGAAAAGTAATTTTCAACAAGTTATATTACCATTGTTTACCTTGCAAAAGAGAATTACCCTGATCTATTCTAGTTTCTCCTTCAAGAAACTGTTGAACATACAATTAATTGCTTACAAAGTAATTACAGCTTTAAAATTGTTTAAAGGCTTTACCTTACTTTCGAAATCCCGAATTGGGATTAAACTACTGATTTAACCTTTTACTATTGATCGAAGAAACTTTCAAGTGAAGTGTACTAAATTTCTTTAAAAGTAGTAAGTACATCTAACTCGTCTAACCATCTTTTTTGATATAAAATACGCACTAACCAACTCTATGTTTATCAATTATCAATAATAAAATACGCACTTATTTAAATTTTATTGTTTTTCTTTGCGCAGTAAATTAGTAACTTCATCAATGACATACTATATACTGTCGTAAAATTTCAATTCAACAATTTTATGGCTACCGTAAAAAAAATCAGTTGAATCATCGATCATACGCGTGCCTGCAAGTGTGCAAGCCCATGGTTAAAAAGTCAATAATACGTTTAGAGTGCATCTGTTACCATAAAGCAGAAACTTTCGTAATTTCATTACGCGGCGCGCGCAGCTAGAATACGAGCAACCGAGCGCCAGATGCTTCGCCCGTACAAGCATCCCCGTGCGTTTGCTCGTTATTAAAGCAGCTACTTCTCTCTCTTGTGATCCTCTCCCTCCCGGTGTCTCCGTCCCTTTCCCTATTCTCTCAATTCTCTTCCTTTCTAAGTCGCTTCAGTTTGACTATGTGTGGCTAGCTTTCCACAATGGTCGCGCTCCTTTCCATTCGCAGCGTGAATTACCTTCGACGACATCATAAACTTAATTAAGACATCTCATTTAGCCATCTCCATTCATATCTCGCCTTGTTTACGCTTAACTCTTCAAATTATCACAAAAGATTCCCTAAATGGTTCATTTTTTCAAAAATAAATGCTAAATGAGTGCAACAATTACGCAAAATTCATATTTAATATCTTAATCCTTTAAATCCTTGGAAAAAAATTTTGACGTTTATGAAGCGCCAACTTAACCAGGGTGTGCTCGACAAGGGTGAGCTACACGAGCAACGTATTAATAAGTAGGCGCATAATAGCGAGTGGAGCCTACATCGGCCAAAGGCTGAGTAATTCGGTAGATCCCGATAATTTGCGATCACGTGCACGGATGAGTACACGGCTAGCGGGAACAACGCCCGCAGCTTGACTCTCGCATGAGAAATAGCAGCGGGAAATGAACTGATCCGTCTGAATGGATTAACGTGAGGCACCGACCCGATCGATGTCTTGCTTCGTCTCGCGCAAAACGCGAGCCATCGTTTCCTCGTCGTCATCTACCCCTGTCCACGTTACTTTTTGTACACCCCTGTACCACGGAGGAAGCCTCGAGGTCAAATCTTCAAGGCATTTGTCCATCGTCAGGGACTGCCCGTTATACTTTATGCTAGTATAAGTTTTTCGTTAATATTGCTGAAAGAAGCTTGCACGCAATAAAAATTAAATGAACGGCTCGAAATTGATGTTCTTTTGGCAAAGCAGGTTGCTTCGGCAGATACACTGAGAGTAGTTTGAATGTCTAAGACTGAGCTGTGGCATATTGAAGGGGTAAAGATCAAGGTAGCAGGAGCAGTTAAGGGGGAGGAGAGGAAACGTCAACATTGACGATCTGAAAAGCGGTTTTCTTCTCTGTGGTCTTTTCCTATTGCCAGCAGTCTCGGTAGTTACCGTCTATAGCTGTACCTTGGCTTTATCACTATCTGAACAATGAACATTTTCTGCTTCCAGGCTTTATCTTTTCATACAATTTACGAACTTGCTTTAAGTCTATATTTAAAAAAAGATGTGCTCGATTTACATTAATTTATTTCATTTTACTTATCTTCGTTTTGGCATATCACTAAGTAACACTTGCAAAATGGCATACATTTTTTACTAGTTTTTAATATGTTTAAATTGTATCTGATTGATTTTGAAACCTGAGATTATTCCTTGCAGTTTGCAAGATTCGTTTTTTTTTTCATTTTAGATTCGCAGAGGTAAATGCGAAATCTCGGTCACATTGACATCTGGTGAATTTCGATATTTGAGATGTGACATTTTGAGTTCACCCGAATGCTGCTGTTTTTTTTTTCAATACACTAGAAGTCTTCAGCAGGAGAGGCATTTGAGCGTGCTCTCGCAATTTCCACCTCGATTCACGTAAGTCAAAAATTTATCTTTCCGCTAATGTTTTCTACATTTCAATCGTAACCATTCTGTTCACAAGACATCGTTGAAACACTATTTTCTCCTGTACAGAATTTCGAAATCGAAATTCAGCATTACTATTGCGTTGCGCACCAGCGTCGGAATTGTGATTTCTTTCGATTTATCGGAACGAAATCTGCCGTGTATAGAGTCTTAGCGCAGAACTAATATGACTCGCAGCCTCGAATTGCGCGAGGACTGGCTCGTGCTCGCGTTGCAGGTATTGGATTTTCTTTTTATTCGGCGCGTCAGCGGC
Organism: Eurytoma adleriae; assembly: GCA_900480045.1. Lineage (NCBI taxonomy): Eukaryota > Metazoa > Arthropoda > Insecta > Hymenoptera > Eurytomidae > Eurytoma > Eurytoma adleriae. The sequence continues at coordinate 320,283 of UXGC01000075.1, forward strand.
TGCTGCACAAGTTCTGGCGAGTGACAGCTTTCTTAATTTCGACAATTCGCTTTCGATCTTCCTTCTTATCCAATTGCTTTTCTCCTGTCTTTCTTCATGGATGCAATTTCGATGAAAGCTCCTCGAGGAGTCCACTTCTCTCTTATCCCCTTCAACGTTTGGTTTCCATTTTCACCTAAGGTAGATGTACTCAATGCGAGACGATACCTAATAAGAGATTATTTTTGAATTTGGAATATTACACAGAATTTAAAACTTCAAAAACAACTTTTACAAAACAGTCTCGTATTTATGGGGCTATGGCTCTTTTTAAAGCAGATTTTATAAGCTTTAAAATAAACTCTGATGCGTGAACAAATTCATTTTTGGTCTAAAGCGGTGGTCGTTTGTGCTTAACAGTCGTATTGAGTATACCTACTTTATTTTCCCTTTTAAATCTCTCTCATTGACAAGATATTAAGTACCTCATGTGGTGGAAGCTCTTCATTGATATGTACTTCAATATAATTGAAAACGTATTTGCTTCGTTTTCAGTAAAAAAAAATAAATAAATAATAAGCCTTTTCGTTATAAACGAAATAAAGAAGTTATTTCGATCTTCTAAAAGAAATTAAATTCTTTAATTTTTAATATTTCCAGATTTGCTGTCGTGAAAATGTGAAGTTATAAAGAATAATTATTAATTGTTTCAATAAAGTAGCAAATCGTTTTGTCTGGAACGTATGTGATCATTATGGTTGTTTACCGTGATTATCGATATACACCTATAAGATCGCAGAACTTGCGAGAGACGTGAGAAAGCGTGACCATGTGAAATTATTGTTTGCTTACCCAAATTATGTATGTTATACGAGATGTTATGGGCGAGCGAGCTGACCTAATTTTGCATATAGTGAGCGAGAGCAAGTGAGTGTGAGCGTTGCCAAGGTCCGTACATTTTTTTAACTCGCCCAAGTTACTGCACTCGTTTGTTACCGATGGATCATTACCTCACAACCCCGACTTTTTTCAATAAATTGCTTTTATAAGAAATAATTACTAATTTAAAAGGTTCGTTCTTGGGATTAGTTTTGCCACGGGTACGTCGCCCTAAAACATCTACGAATTACAAAATTACCTCCCTTGTCAAGGTCGCGACCTTGTAAAGTATAATCGTCCAAAGATCATGACCCTTAAAAGGTCACCGGTGATCAAGTCGTCTGCGATGGCGATAACGACATTTGTTTTACCTCGCCATCGTAGACTATATACTACTTGTGCGGGACCAACAATTTCATTTTATCAACATTACGCATCATGTTTTCACTCATATTATCCGCACTGCAAAAAATACCACAGTTTAAACATTCAAAAACCAAAATTAAAAATGATTCAGAACTACTTTAAGGCGTAGTTCATGTATTCCCTTAAAATAATTCTTGTCGGCAGTAAAATACTGTAGTAGTGCGCGGTAAAAATTAATAGCAGTCCTTGGAAACTTTTTCATTATGATACATTCTCAAAATATCTTCAATTAAATTTAATTAAAGCAAACCATAATCCGCATTAAAAATGTACAAATAGAAAAGCAAGCTGAAAGCCTATTCGAAAAGTTCATTTTAGAAAGGCGGAAGGTAAAGAAAGTTGTTTATTACCCACGATCAAGAATAATTAAGGAGTTCGCGCGCACACGTACCCGGGGAGTTGGCTCGCGAGACTAGCGCCGCTGGTAATTGCAGCCGCGGAGCAATATAAAGCTCGGGGGGAGGTCGGTGCGGGGATATCTTGTTAAGCCGACAAGCGCAAACTACGAAGGTAATAAGACTGATCTAGTATGCAAAAGTGCGCCGAGGCCGGGCTTCGATCGCAGGTGCGAGAGGAGAGCGCGCAGTAAACTCGTTACGCTCCAACTCCTTCTTTTCTTGAGCAACACTTTTTTTACGAGCCGCCCCGGCCCGACTTTTGTTGAATATAATGGCCGAAAAAAGAAAGAAAAATTAAGCAACGAAGTTTTTCACCGAGAGCGCCGCGAGGATCGGTGATGTCTCCGTTGGCCCGGAGGATCGCGCTGGATTACCGGCGGATGCGCGCATCAAAATTAAGCACACAATGCTTCGGCTTTTTCTAAGCAGATTAGCCGAGGGAAGGGAATTAGAGCAGGGACCGGGACGACGTGTAAATGGGCTCTTAGAAGTTTCATAAATTTCTGATGGTATTTTTTAATCTTTTACGGAGGCACGTCACACCTTCATCGTATTAACTTCGCTACTTGCCAATTTGTAACGATACTGATTTGCATGCAATCTCGCTTGAAATTAATTTTCTTGATGTTGTATGCCTAACATTGGAGTTTAGAGATAGTTGACGATGCGCAAATTCATTTTTTGGGCGACAAAGGGGTCAACAATTTGTTCATACATAGACATGCATTTTAATATGAAAAATGAAAATAGTGATTTTTTTTGCTAATGAAAAATGTTATATGAATGCAGAATAATATTTCAAATAAATATTTATTTTTGAAAAATTAAAAAAATGTATACATTCCAGAGCTTGATGTTCTCGGTTATCATTACAGATGAAATGCGGACAGAAAAATCGAATCGTTATGTTGAGAGGATTCTCCATCAGTATATATTGCACGAGAGGGAGACAATCAAAGCTGGGTGTAATCGTTATTTGAGCATGCGAACCAGAAGCAAAATGATCGCGTAAAATACCCTCCCTCGTGCACCTAGACTAATCCTCGTTTATCCCAGGTCTCTCTACTCTACTCTGATGGTTAAAAAATCCGCGAACCTGCACTGTATTAATGCTTCATCAAATAGTAAATGAAAGCACAAGTCCAGCTCCTGTAGATGCATTTTTTGCGACATTAATAATCCGCCTACTAATGGATTTAATTATTTTAACGGGCTTAAACCCTTATGGAAGATCAAGGAAGATCATTACATTGAAGTAAAACATAAAACGGATTATGGTAGAAAACGCTATGTTAGCTGCTATTAAAAAATCTAACTGTATTTTAATAAATAATTGAATAATAATTGTATTGCAATAATTGCAACAAATTTGTTACAATTAAAAAACTTTTAGAATTTGTAAAAAGATTCCAACGCGTGACAGTGTAAGTTTCCTTATAAAATAATCGAAGACGCGAATAATGGCGGGCCCCTGAAAAGATATCGGAAGAGGAGAAAGGGGGATTTCGCGCGAATGTAAAACGAAACAAGCGGCATCATCGATTTATGTCCGGGTGACGGAAAAGAAGAGCGCGGCTCAGCGAAACGCGGGACGTGATCTCGAAACGCGTAGGTCCCAGTGCATTATTCATCGTAACGGCTTAGTGTCCGTTTTTTTACTACTGCAGCCGGGAGATAGGAAATTAACGATCGCGACGAGGCATGCCGAACGGGCCTCCTCTCGGCGATCACTCAAATGGCTATCCTGCGTTTGATGATTTATGGCCCCCGATCCGGCGCTACACCTCCACTACATTACCGTTATGCGCACCTAGCATGCATCGGGGTTTCCACAATGAGAGATATAGCCTTCGCACATTTCAGTTGGAGAATCGCGAAATTCTATCTTGAATGGGTTTCATATTTAATCGAGAATTATCGGCGCTTTACATTGGAATGTTGCAGCCAATTGGTTACGCGCGATTGAATTTTTCTTTGACGATAACGAATAAATTTTGATTATTGATCGATAAATTAAAAACGGTGATCCGCGTAGATATTTCAAGCGCTCTCCAGTCGGAATCCGAATAGATTTTTCCAAATATCGGTGGATTCCATAGTACGATTCCTGCCAGAATAACTAACCCAATCTATGCGAAAAAGTATTGTTTCACGTTTGCCTTAACTATCTTTACATTTTATATTAAATTGAATTGTATTTCATTACTTCAGAATGTAATTTAATTTTATCTGCTTCGCTTTATTTTACGCTTCATTTCATAACGTCAAATTAAAAAGCGCGGACCCTAAAAAATTGTGCTGGGATCTGACAGGGAACACTAGAATTATTTATTAAAAATCGTAAAACTAGACAGAATCCAATTAATATCAAAATAGCCGGATTGTGGTCTAAATTCGGGCAAGGGTAAGCAATATTTCATTCTAAGAATTTTATTTTACATATTTGTTTTATTCAGTATTTATTTTATTACTAAAACTTTAATCAAAGTTTTCTTTGGATAGTCGTTCTTGACTTTGATCGAAAATTGTTTCACCGCGTTTGCTAACAAATAAAACTGTGATTTGATAACTGCGTTCGATGTTTTGAGAGTTTCTGTGCAAATATCGATCATCTGCAGTTAAAGCAGTGTTTAAACTTTCTTATTGAAAAATTCATGTTGAATTTTACGATTCCATTCTGGTAACGTCTCACATTATCGTATTTTGCGTTGCCAATGATATTCGTACGGAGTACGTCAATTTCAGCTCAACTTTATTGCGAAGTTCCCTCACAGAATTTGTCAAGTAAATAATATACAGTAAAGTAGGGAATAGCCAATAGGTGAACTGATGCGCGGAGATTCGCGCGAAATCAGCGTTAGTTTGAACGCGACATGCCCGTCGCCCTACTAGCGCATGCATTTCCGGTGCCGATCCCTCGCTTCCTGCTCTCCGCTGCGGTACTTTGATTTGTCTGAGTAAATCGCGTGAGAACGCAATTGAAGTACTCGGTATACGCGAGAGGAAAAGCTGAGTGCCAAGTTCGTCGCGCTCCGGCCTCGTTCATTTATATAGGACACGAATTAGTCCCCATTCATTACATCAAATTACAACTGCTGGATGAAAGGTTTTATCTTAATTTAAAAAAGTATACTGCTGCGCTGAATAGCTACTTCGAAAATACCTTAATGAAACATAATTTTCAATTTAAAGATCAAATGCTTTTTAACGGGTCAGCAATTTCCGCGTAAAACGTATAACGGGGTAAAAGTGTGGGTAGGATATTTTTTGGTTTTATTACCTCAGAGACAGAGGAAGAGGGAGAAAGAGAGAGAAGGAAAATATTCGAGGTACGAGTGGACGAGCTTTTGCTGTGGTTTCCAATCCTCCCAAGTTCTACTTCGCTCCAATCGAACGGAATTTCGTGAACGCAGGAAGCGGCTGCGAGTCTCCGGAAATGCATTCGCGACTCGTAACTGTGCGCACATTTGCTTCCGTATGAATCAAACTGCGTAGGCAAACGCGCGGACGCGCGCAGCTTCAATGGAGAGCAACGCTAAAAAACAGATATATTTCAAAGTTTTCATTTTTCTCAGACAGGTATGCAAATAATTTACAACTGTGTCTACCATTATTGTTTAATAATTGAAAGTAAAAATTCACCTGCAACCTGGATTTCAAGAAAATTGGAATAGGTTTTATTGAATTTATTTTTTCATTTTTTATAAAGATAAATTCTTTAATCGCGAAAGCTCCAGCTCAAACTGAAATGCGGATATAAATTTTCGATGAATTTTCCTATTCCCTTGCTTTTCCAACTCCGGCGATAAATTTTGCGGGTGCAACTTCTCGACTGCCGTCGAATGTACACGCGATATACGCTTTGTTTGTAATTTACGCACTTCAATTGCAATCGGTTTATTTACAGTCGGAAGAGCGGGTTGGCGGTGTTTGCCAAGAGTAACTTTTCGGCTTGACGAATACTTGCGCCGATATCGCGAGCGCAGGGACCAAGAACTTCCGCGCTGTCTTTAATTTTTTCGCGTTCAAGTTGCCGACTACGAAATTTCGACTGGCCTCGTTTTAAATTTTCCGGGGAACGCGTTGCGATCGATCAGTGCGCGGAATTCTGATCTTGGGTAAACACCGGCAACCGCACAACATAGAGGGTAGTCTGAATTGTAAATTTCTTCCCGACCCGCGTTATGAGCGAGTATAACAAGCCGTGCGCCTCGGTAAGATTTTTCAGCTTCTTCGTGGAATTACAGCTTGCTGTTGTGCCTTTGGGAAAAATTTAATAATATTTTGTACTTGATCCAGCTGATGTTCATAAATAAATAAAAGAATAATTACCTCGATGAATCTACTGAAAAATAACGTCGTACATTAAGCATTGATTGTTTGCGGCATTGTGTCGCGACTGCTAATGTCAATATCGGAAAAGTCGGGAAAAATAAACTAATAATACTGTGATCTACTAATAACATATAATTTTAGTTTAGATTAATAATATTTTCAATATTACTTTTATAAATAGTTCAAATAACAGTATTAATTATTTTTAAACAGAATGTTATTTATTCGGTATGGAAAATTATAATTATTTATAGATTAATATAGTTAATTAATATTTAATATTGTAGCTGAAATTAATATTTACGAATTTCCATGATTATTCATATTCAAATATCTTTAATTTATACTGCGCGTATTTTAAATGCAATTCGTAATGAAATGATTTTTACCCTGTTTAATCAGGAAAAAATAGTTAATGTTGCAAAAAAATTCGCAAATAATTCCAAGCACGTGGTTCCACTTCCGCAGGCCGACGATGTAGCAAGCGTAAGGGAAGGAGCGTCATCATCCGTCTTAACGCCACCCTCGGGTTACTCGATAATCTCAGCGATCTCCCGTAAAGACGGTATAACTTCGTACTCTTATCGTCGCGTCGATCTTATTTCCCGGCCGGCGACTTATCCGCTCTTTCGCTGCAGCGTGCGTCCCTCGCTTTTAATTGAAACGTAATGAATGGATCCGAGAATTCGGGGCTTCTCCCAACTTCGGGAGCCCTCCTTACTTTTCCTTCCAGTCTCGTACGCGAACGCGCAAAACCTTAACTTCTTTTCTTCTTGTACTTAAACATGCGAGCGCACGCCTCGTGTTGTTTGTTTGTTCGGCTATTCCATTCGTTTAATCACCTGTACTCCCTCTTTGTAAGCTCTGCTGTTTCTATTCATAAAGAGAACAGGTCAAATAAATTGATTTCATTGAAATGGGGTATTTTATTTAATAAACTACAACAGCTTGTTGTTTGATAACTGCAAAGGTCACTTTGGAAGAAATCAACTAAAACATTAATGTAGAAACCAGAAAGCTTTGGAAATCGTTGGAAGTAATCGTAATTTTTAGAAATCTTCAGAAATCTCAAGGATGACTTCTCATGACTTGCAAGTGCGGAGCTCTTCGAAAGGAGATGCATAGTAAGTGGTACAAGCGCGATTTAAGTCAGACGTATATTTTATTTTTACATTTTCAGAGATTATTTAAATATATTAATATTAAAATGAAAATAAAAAGAAATAAAATGAATATTAAAAAATGTTTCAGTAATTATTCATTTTTAAAAGTATATTTTTTTTTTTTCGAGAACCAGTAAAAGCTTTTAATTACGGCGGGGTTCAAAGTAAATTGCAGTGAAGCGTTTCAAATACTACTTTATTAACACTCACTTTCAAACAGCAGTGTTCAAAAAATTAATTTTCTCAATCGTAAAATTTACCGAAATAAATTGAAAATGGAAGAATACCGCATGCAAATATTGCGTAATGAAAATTTAAACGGTAATTGGAAAACAAGCGCGTTCTCGCTTCGCGAATTTTTCTTCATAAGCAGCCTCGCCTTTTGCCAAACTTGTTTTGATTGCATTACTGTACGATAAAGCACTGTTTTTCAATTACACCGCCAGTGTAACGCGCGCCCCGCAGGAATACCACACTCGCTCGCCGGGCTTGCAGGAAGACGCGGGGCAACCTCTCGTTTGGTATTCATCGCCGCATTTTAAATCGTCCCCCGGGCATTTATGTTTATTCCCGTATTTGTCTCGCGACGAACTTCCACGGGCGTAATAAAGTAATCTATTATTCTCTTTCGCCCTTGTTCCCCTCGACTGGCACTTTGCTGGCTCCGCTCGCCTCTGTCTCCGGCGTTCTCTCGCGTGTAAAACTTCGAGAGCCGTGACTCGACTGGGGAAAACTCCCCGGGTCTGACCGATTTCGGCAATCTCCGCGCCGAGTGGGGAGGATGCCTCGCTCTAGGTGGTAGACTCGCGGGGGAGACCCGAGGGGGGGAGGAGGTAAAAAGGGCGCCGAAACAAAACTTTTCTGGCAGTGGGAGAGAACAACTTTTCTCCGGTGCGCAGGGATCGGGGAGGTCGGCCCGCGCGAAAAAAGGATCTGCAAAAACATAAGCGCGCGCGAAATGGCTTGGACTTCCTGTGTCGCGCGCGGACTTTGTTAGGAGTTCGGCTGGCGCAAAAATTCATTTCATTCTTTTATATAAGTGAAAGGACTCGCTCCGTCCCCGCCGCGGCGCCGCGCGCGCTCCTCCCACTTTTATCTTCCTTAGCCGGGCGCTCCGCGTGCGTGCAACTTGCTCATTTTTTTTTTTTTTTTTTTTGTCGTCACTCGAAATCTCCCGAGCCGCAAGGACTTTAAATGCTTCTTAGCCGGGCGCTCGCGCCGAGGCGAGATGAAGGCGGAAGACGGAGCCGAGGAAAAAGTTGGACTGCAGCGCGGGGCCGGAAGAAAAGTTGAAGCGGCGCGCGGCATCGCGATAAATCAAGTGCCGTTGCGAGGTGCCGAACGAAAGAGAGCAAGAAGAGTAAACAGGCGGCGTTATAGCTCGGGGCGCGCTGCTCGATTTTTGTTATTCCGCCTTGGAAGGAGTGACGCTCAGTCGGGAGGTATAAATCTCGGCTGTACCGAGCATATTCGCAGATCGATTTTACATATATTTACCGAATACCCCCTTCCGCCTTGATGAAGTATGAAAGGAGCGTGTTTTTCGCCGCGGGGGCGGCGGAGAAGACGGGAGCCGGAGGACGTTAAAAGTAAGGGAATGCTGGATGTGAAAGCCAAGGAGGAAGGCAAAAGATTCCTCGGTAAAAGGAGTCGCCGCGCGGTAAAGGGACAGGGTGGGGGCTGGCTGAAGGAGGAGGGAGCAGAGGGAAGGTCACACAGAATCGTTTGGTTTTCCCGTGGGAGCGTAAAATTAAATTCCCTCTGTCCTCTCTCTTTCGCGCTCGCTTGATTCTCGGTTGCGCCACCCTTGAGGATCGTCTAAAATGACGAAAGAATGTCTTCGCTGACCCGGACACGAGTTGCTCCTTTTAACCTTTTTTTCTCTTCTTTTTCGGTGAATGGAACTGTGTTTCTATTTCTTATCTCTCCATTCCGTGCATTCAGATCAGTTTCAAGCATTTTCTCAGTATAAAGGGACTTTTTATTCATGCACGATCGAAAGGCTGTTTGAAAGTGTCATATTTGCACACTTCCAGCTTGAGAAGTAAAAAGTAGTTGGTAAATGAATAATACGAGAACTGCATTTATCTATTCTTTATTTTATATTATTTCTTACTTTGTCTCATTCATCGCATTTATTATTAATATTATCATTATGTACCGTTATCATATTATCCTCTCTACTTTATTTTTATATTGTTAAATGCATTTTATTAATTATTTTGCGGGATAATTAGGAGAATTAACGATTTCAATTAATTAATTGTCGTCTCTAAAGTTGAATAAAAAAATTTCACTGAAATAAGTGAATATCCTACTTAATAAAAAGTCTTTTTCATAATACAATAAGTAAAAGATATTTTACGTGAAATAAGTAACTATTCACTTATTTAAGCGTAATCTCATTTATTCACCATTACATAGTAATGTTACCAAAAGTTAGCGGTTTTTGTAATAAACATTTATTATAAAAATAAGATTTTTCTAGCAATACTTCAAGTATTTTTCAAGAAAATTTTCAATACGAAACGTTGAAAAAATTTCAAACATTTTAATTTTAAAATACCCTTATACTCTTTTAAACTGTTTTTTAGTGCGGATATCAAAGACTACACATTTTATGATATTCCGAAGTATGTGTGCACATTAAAGATTTAAATGTACATTAAATTTTTTACGTTATAAATAATAAAAAAAAATTTTAATTAAAAAGAAAAATTCAATAAGAAATCCGAGAGCGCGAAGATTTGTCAGATGTATACTATATCAAGTGGTAGTGCAGAACTACCGATGTAAGCTCGAAACTGAAAATCCAAAAAAATCTTGAAAGAAAGTAAAGAACAAGTTGGAGATTTTTCTCAGTAAGAAACATAAAATAAATAAATAATAAATGTATCGTTAAAAGAAAGAGGATCACGATAAAGCTTGAAATTTCTTTCTCCCGATTTTCTTTTGATAACAAATGGCAACCGCATGCGACGAAAATTTATTTTTAATGAAAGTAGCTTGCATAGGATAGATCACGAGTTGGGTGACACCTGCTAGACTAAACTTCTTACATCTGCGCGTGATTAAAGTCTCACTCAAGTAATTAAACTTTTTCAATTACGCGTTGCAGTTTTCGCCACCGTTTCCGACTCTTCTGGTTCAATGTAACCCTCATTTTTCTTGGGTACACCTTCCAAAAAACTTACTACCGGTCACGTGTACCTTTCCACCAAATTAAATATAGAAGCTTACGCGTGAAAGTTAATCGTGAGTTTTGCCTCGCAGATTTTATATTTTTCGATTGTCTCTTACACTTGTGTATACAAAGAAAAATACACCATTAAAATTAACGATAGTCTGTTTTAAAACCTTCTTGTATGAAATTTATACTAAAGCTACAGCAACATTTCAAAGTCATTCTGTCAGAACATAAAAACTGACCATTGTAATTTTTATAGTAGTGAAGTCGCAATTACGTCTACTGTAATTTTAATAGAGCTTTTACCTATTGTACCAATCGTAAATTTAGTACAGCTTTTTCTCCCTGTATTTTTGATCATTTTTTTCATCGTGGATTTAAAATTTTTCACAAAGTTACTTGCTAGGGATAAAGATTAACGATAATGCGTATTACTAAAATAACAAAAATACGTGGATTTAAACATCATTTGTTTAAATATGCATTTCTGTCATATATTTTAACATCACATTATTATTTTCAGTGTAAGTTATGGAATTATTTTAATGTCCGGAATAATATCGTCGCTCCTAACGAGGAAAAGCGCATTTCAGTTTACCGACAAAGAAAATAATATTTCACGAGATTATAGTGAAAAAAAGTACATTTCGTGAGGCTGAAGTACATTTCTGTTAGGTCCACAAAAAAGGCACATTTTGCAAAATGCCCGTGAAAGAAAACTTGAAAATTCACAAATGTGCTTTTCACCGCGACAAAATCCGACAAGTGTTTTTCTTCGCGGTAAAATTCCGAAAAATGCTTTTCTTCGTGGCAGATTTAAATTGTGCTTTTCTTCGTCGGAAAAAAGTGAAATGCATGCTTTTCTACATCGGAAAGAAATGAAATGTACTTTTCTTCGTTAGGAACGAATTGTGTATTAAAATATTCAGTTTATTTTATTAAAAATTTCTCAACAAAATAAAATAACGTTGCATTAAAATGTCGCAAGTCCTACTTTTACATATACCAAGAAAATTCCACCGCACCGAATAATAAAATTTGAAATTTTAATGACACGCCATAAACGGGAGCATAAAGTTTAATAATGGCTTTGTAAAATCACAGCGAATCTTTTATTAATTTAAATGAAAAAGTTCTCGGCGGGGGTGTAAAAACTTACTTCACCTGATTGCTGCAAACGCTGTAGCGCAAAACGTTTATAAAAGTAAATAAATCAAAATGAATCGTAAATCGAGTTGGCGTAAAAAAAATCAAAACCGAAGGCGATAAATTTTTTTTTATTCGAAGCAGTCGATTAATACGCAAATGAAAACACCTGGCGACTGCGATTCCGCAGGCCGGATGCTCATCTTCCTGCGCGGAATGACGTAGAAAACCAGCGGAGGCGTTACGGACTTTTTCCCGGTCGCAGAGCAAACCAAATTTATTCCCGCGACTCCCGCCTCGCCAGGCTTACGCCTCCGCCTCTTTTATCTCTTCTTATTCCCCGCTATCTTTCGCTCAGCCTGCCTAGCAACTCGAGTCTGTAACGCGACGTCTCTGACGTTTGCAGAATCGATGAGTCGAAAAACGCAAGATCGATGTACCACGCAGGTTCGCGCTGGGTGGGAGGGGGAGGGAGGCGGAGAGGAGGGGAAAAAAATAAAAGTGGCAAGGAGAAATGGATAGCGCGAAAAAGAGGAGCGAGAACACGGTACGGAGCTTTTCCAATGCAAAGACGAAAAAGGGAGATCTGGAATTCCAAGGCGAAGGACTACTCGCAAAAAGTAAGTAGAAATGCGTGTTTATCGAAAGGAAATATCATTGGAGGTGAATGGATACGGTGCACGAGGTCACGTTCGATATTCTATATTTAATTCCAGCTTTCTGTTCAAAATCAACTAGAGATTCATTAAATTTTTAACTTTTTTACTTTTCTAATTATAAATTTTTTAATTGCAGTTTTTGTTTTTCATGAATCTGTAGGGAAGATTGAATCAATATGAAAAAATAATGTATTTGGCCGAGATTAAATCGAGCACGCTTAAAAACAAAAAAAAGCAGTGAATCACAAAATTGTTAAAATGAAATTCACGCGTGAGATACGCGTGAAATTAAATATTTACCAAGTTTTGTCGGAGCGTCAAAAAAAAATGTCAATACGAAACAAAATTTCACGCATTTTACCCTTTCACGCTGAAAATTTTATTTAAAAATCACCCAACGCGAATCTCGCGGCCCGGGAAGACCAATAACATTATCCGATTACTTCGTATGCGGCAGCTCGAACTAAATCCACCCGGCAACATAGGCGTATGATAAAATCCTCGAACGAATGCACCCATCGTAACTCGATAGGTCCCGTCGTTGCGTCGGGGATACCACGTGTGCACGCTTGGCCCGCTCCTGCAGCCGAGATTTGCGAGGCGCTGGAAAATCTCTTCCCCGGGAGTACGTGCGCCGCAGTAAATAACAAAGTGACACGATCAATCCGAAGGAGCTACGGCCGCTACGTGTCAATGAGTAGACGGCGGAGCGCCCGAGCCCCGGCGCTAAGTCGATCAGCTTGGACGCATGCCATGCCCCCACCGAGAGCCCAAAGCTGCGACATCGAGGCTTTAAGTTTATCACCTTATATATATATAAGGTTATCATCTACTTTATATATAAGAGACGTAGGCGCGCTGATTGCAGTACACTTCTGCCAATTTTCTAAATTGAGGAAAATTCTTAGAGCCGAAGCTCAGCTCCGCCCGAGCAAGAGGTGTGTATATACGTGTGTGCCACTGGTTCGATAGGATTAACTCTTTTAAAAGCTTGCATTTCCCTTTTTGGAAATTCAATAATTCAAGCGAATATCTTTCCAGCTTTTAATAATAATTTTACTCCTAAGTGAAAATCGTTTATTCATTCGGCGAATTTTCCGTTTGTTCGATGTGCACACAGAAAAAAGCTCCTAAAAAATTACAATAGTCAGTTCTCACAGACTGACAATGTGGAAATCTATGACAAATGGATTGTTGCAATTTTTAATAGGACTTTTTTCTCCCTGTATATGATTTTAAAAGAATAATTATTCTCGGTAAAATACGTCAGCCCTGTACTTTTTGAATATTGTCGCAATATTCTGCAAGCTGTAAAATAAATATGAGACTACGGCAATTTCGAAGCCGCGTCCCTCCTGCATATTGTTTTTTGTCCCCGTAGTCGTAAATGCCTTTTCATTTGAGCAAGCTTCTCGCGTTTTCATATTCTACTTTCAAGATCAATTTTAATTTCACGACCTGCAATAAATTCTCGAGTGGTTAATATCGTGAATGGAAACTTTAGAGTTGCCCTCGTACACAGTAACTTCGGCCGATACTTTAAAAATTTTTCAGATCGTTTGGTCGCGCCTTTTTTATCTAAAAAAAACTTGGTTTGTTCGTAGACCTTTGAAAATTTCATTGGCTTGATAAGCTTTGACGAATTCTTTGATTATTACTAATTGTCACTAAAATTAAATTAATATTTTTGTTGTTGGCAATTTTCCCAAATTTTGGTTTAAAACGGAGCTAAAATAAATTATGCATTTATTTTGTTTCAGATTAATGAAAACAAATTTTGCAAATAAAAGTAATTATGTAAAACAGAAACCTTTTTAGTCAAGAGTTAGTGGATTTCATAAACGCTTATGTGTATAAAGGGTAAATATGTACACTTTTAATAAGTGTAAATAGAGAGAGAAAATTTCATTAATGATATGTAACATGAAAGCGAAATTTTATCAGCGTTTATCGGCGTTTATTTTTATATCTGAGGGAGGGGGAAATATAAACAAATAAGTGTATTAAATTTATATTCGAACTTAACTGAGCTTTAAAATTGTACTTCCCTGAGATTGAAAACTGAATCATAGCGGAAAATAAAGTTATAGTCAATAACACCTTAATATACAATCTTCCTTCCATTTGCTTCCTCAAGCATGAAGCGATAAATCCCGTAATGGACATTAGGACTAAGTAAACTGGTAATTTCTGGCAATGGTATAAATAGAAAGTTATTGCTGACAGGAGTTCGAGGCTGCATTGAGCAGAATTATGGAGAGAAGCGCGCAACCTCTTCCAAGCAGCTAAGCCTATACACGATAATTGCTTCATTGTGCGTTATTAAACGGAAATTAATTTTTACTTCCTATTGAAAAGCCTAATTAATTTTAAGAGCATAATTGACCACACGTAGCTATGAGAAGTATTTCGTACAAGTTTCTTTCAAAACAATCATAATGTGACGTTAATTCCGTAAACTTTTATTGATTTGATCAGCAAAAAAATAATTATATAAAAAAATATGAAAAAATTTACTAAGTTAAGGAGATTAATGAACACGAATATATAATCTCGAAATTGGTGTAGTTTATAAACGTTCACTTCATTGGTAACAGTAATCTGATTGTTGGAAAATTAATTATACCTCGAAAATACTGCAGGTGCTTTTCTTCTCTTCACATAGCACACAATCGCAATATGCGCCACTGAAAAATGGAGCAGAAGACAGTTGCTTTTGCAAGTCGGAAAGAAACGGATAAAAGTGGCCTGCGGTACGCTTAAAATTTATACTTATACTGTAGTCAATTTTGTATGCTTTTTCTTTTCACGAAATGCTAGAATTTTTTAAGCAGTAAATAGGACAATAAACTTTGTTTTTGTTGTAAACAAACAAGTAGAGGACAGTAAAGAACATTGGAAATCAAAGCACATTCGAAAGATAATTTTAAACGAAAATTATATAATTTTCTCTTTCAGAAAAGCATACGTTTACATTACAAGTTCACTTTCGTTTTGTTTAATATCGTACCATCTTTTTTGAACTATTCTTTGAAAAAATAATCTGTAAATTGCAATGCAAGTTTAGCAGATCGAAGTAATTCGCTAAATACGCGAAGAATTGATTCGTACGGTTCATTTAGCGCGAATCGTCGAGATAATAGAGAATCATTCAGATACAGTGGAACGGAAGAGAAGAGGCACAGAAGTTGACGCGAACAGCTTCATCAGAACTTGCTCATGTAATTTTTCCTCGCAAACGGCACGACACCCGTGATTGCACCTCCATTGTCCAAAGCCCCTCCGTGTCCGCCTTTGTCTCTCACTTAATTAAAGCGAAATCCAATAATGAATCATTCCCCAATTACATAGCGAACGGCTAGATTTCCATATTCTTCGACTGCGCGTTGGGAAATCCGCGGGCAACGTAAAAAATAGCGACTTTGCAAATAATTTTTGAGTGTCTGTATGTAAAATATAGTGAAAGATTCATTGCATTCAGGAAATATTGAATAGAAGAAGATTCATACAATGAAACTTTCTAAATTTAATAAAACAAGTGAACGGAACGTAAAAGACTACAGTATAATAATTGGCATTGTATTGGTAAATTAATTAACAAGAATATAAATTATGTAGCTTTAGAAGTAAGTTTTCAAAGAACTTGTAAAACTCAACTTTTCTGTCTAAAAGAAAAATGGTAAAGCTAGCTATAGATGTTTAATAACTTGTTCGATAATTAATTTTCCATAACAAGAGAGTACTTGTACAAGTACAACTCTGTACGCTCTCTAAATCTTTTAAGTTTAATTTCAAGATGTATACCTTATCTGAATTTTGAAAATTCAGCTTTTCTGTATAACTAAAGAGAAAATGAAAATCACTGGATTTTTGCGGTGCTAGAAAGTTTTAATATTAATTTTGACGGCGAGTATCTAATTTAAATTTAGATGTAAATATAATTTCAATTATCATTTTTACTTCTCAAAAAAATGTTCAAATTTATTTTCTAATACTTTAGACAGAAAATTAATATGTATAAAATTATCTTGTTGTTGTATAAGTTTTGCGATGTAAATTTTAATGAAGTTCCGAACAAGTGCAGAGCTTACAAAGTTTATTTTCAAATTAAGATTCGGCTTTTCAAGAAAGCTTGTACACCGATATCATTTCTTTTTAAATCAGCGCTTCTTGCTTCTCAGTGTATTCAGCAAACTTTTCGCAAAACATCATATAATTAAGTTAAAATAATAATTTATTTATAGCATACCTGTAATGTTGAGCGTAATATGCTGCACGTTGTTGCACTCTCGACTCACGGCTAGATACGTCACTTCGCATTTATAAAGGGCTTCGTCATCAAGCGTCAGATTAGTAATTTTTAAGAAAGATTTCGTCGCGTTGTTATCAGGCACGGGCATAGACATTCTGCAACAAAAAACGAGACTATTTACGACATAAAATTAAATACTCAACTTTACCAGCAATCTTCATTTCTGCAACTAAAGATCTTCGTGTGCCAAATTAATTTGTTATTGCGTATGCATTTGATATTCATTTTAAATTAAAGGCAAAAATCCATTCCAGCCGAAGCCCTAGAATCCAAGTTTGCTACTTACTCGAACAAGTACGAGCACTGACGGCCTTTTGCTCTTTTCTTTCTCTCAACCCTGCAAATCTTTTTCTGTTTCTTTTTTCCCATTGCGCTTATTTCCACGAAACTCGGCCGATTCTTCCGCGTAAATCGTTAATTGCTCTTTGTTAGCTGATAGCGGAGGGACTTCGCGAAAGAAGAACCGATATTCGAATAAAGAAGGTAAAACTTGCCAACTTTGAGCAATAGTTGTAAGTGAAGTGTGTAAAAGGATGAAAAAGGAAGCAAGAGAAATAAGTGGTGCATAAGTTTGGGGAAGGGGAAGGAAAAAGGCTGAGGAGTTTATTATATTTGCATTTCTTTTATTTTATTTTCTATTTTTTCAGACACTTTCGCAATAGAGGCTCAGCTGCCGCTATACTCTGTGATATTTCGCCCGTAAATTGAATCGTTTTAAACTCAATCCTTTTCTTTTCTATTGTTTTATTTCTTTAGTTTCACAGAATAATATCGACTCACAAATGAGATAGCACAAATGTTTTGCATAGTTAAATATAATCTGTCTGATAAATAATATTTCTGAGATTGTGTTTGAAGATTCTGTACTCTTGTGAATTTAATTCTCCATAAAAAACGAACGGTTCATCGCTTTTCAACTGTTCATCCAAGTGAATGTAGAATTGCTTGACGATAACAATCTAATTAGCTTGTTTACAAGAGTGCCATTCTAAGTACGTGAAAGGAGGATCGTTGTGCGAATTGCGTCAATTTGATGTAAAATTATACTTCTACTTGCAATTTTCAAAGCTTGTGTATCGATTTTCTTGACGTTAGCGCTACATTTTTTTAACTGCATTGTTATTATTTGCTATTGCTTGTGCACGCGATCCGAGTTTCCTTGTAAATTGAGTTCGCCATTGTCGAGATCAAATACTGACTGAAGAGCTGTATTCAAAGCTACATTCGAGCAAACAATACTTCTTCAAGATATATACTATAAAAGCTCAGTATCAATATCTTATCCGACAGATTGTTATGCATTGTGCATTAATACAAATTTGATAACCTCAACCCCGTCATGTGTATATTCAGCAAAACAAGTCAAAGCACATCTGTTGTTAAATTGTAACAGATAGATTGCTTATATTATGAAATACTAGTAAAAGAAAAGAATTTTTGAATGAATTGAATTGAAATTGGATTAAAAATAGTTGTTATTAGACTGATTCAATTTTCTGTTTTAATACAACCAAGATATATATAAAAATTACCCGATGATTATAGTTCAAATTTTGATAAATATTTGTAGAAATTGTAAATCTAAGCGTCAAGCAAATTGCCTATTAATATTTCTATGAATTTTTCAAAGAACAATTGACAAGTGCCAATAAAATTTATGAAATAAATAATAATTTTTCATATTTCGAAGCGCTCGCATAAATTTTTTCTCAACCGATCCTCGGCGCGGATAATTTTTACGGCGCGGAATGGCAATAGCGTTGTTGGGTTGAAAAATGAAGCACTTAAGTCACTTTGGCCACTTCGACCTATTCATCTGAATAAAAAGAGGGGAAGGCTATGGCGCGAGGGCGAGCGTTGTATAAAGTCAAGTCGCCTCGCAGAGTAGATAGTTCGGCGGCGGGAAGAGCAATAAAGTCTGACTCACTCTTTCTCTCTGCCGTACCAGGGCATCGCTAAATTTCATCCTGAAAAGCTTAAGGCGATTTAAACGTTGCCTTTATAGCTGTTTAAATTCTACGTCGCTTTGAGAAATGTCGCCGAGACCTGCCGAGACTGCGGATCAGACATGACTGATAACCGAGCAAACGATGTTGAAATAAATATATATTAAGAGTTACAATGGACAATATTTGATACGACGTATTTCATATTTTAAGTGTATTCAAATAGCCAGTAGAAAAATTTATGTTCAATAATTTATAAGGCAAAATCTTAAATTTTGAAACATCTTTAAATTTACTTTTCACATTAATAACTGGATTTATCACATTAATAACTGTATTGGTTTTCTACTTAAAATTGTTAAAGATTGGATTCTTAATTGATTTTTAGGCACGACTGCTAGACGGAAGTGCGTTATGTTTTTATTTGAAAATACAAAAGAAAAATTCAATCTTCGGATTTTTAGAAGATAAAGGTTTTTTAGATTTGTTTGAATTTAGCTTTTTTAAGTGATGAATTAACTTATCTTTTTATAAAAGAAGTGCAATTTCTGTTATCTTACGTAAAAATCAATCACAAAAGCCTGATATGTACTGATAAATGGGCATCGCGAAATGCAAAATATTGCCAACACTTTTGTCTGAAACGATATCTATTATTTGTTGCGAGTTCTTTAAAGGAAAGTGATTTCCTTTCATAAATGAAGAAATTACTATTTAACACACTTTTCAGTTCGAGTCGATGCTTGAAATCGATATTTTCCGTGTGCTCCTCTTTACTATACTTTAACAGCTGAAAAACTGAAACTTGATCACACCTCCATTGGTAATCGTACTCCGGATTTAAAGCTTCAAAACTGTGTCACCGACCGATTGGCCCGCTTGTCTCTCTTTCTGCGCACCTTTCAAAGCGAACCCGAGTAAGGACAAACATCAGGACAAACCGCGAATCAGACGCACATACGTCCGACCCATATCCGTCAATCTGTAATATCAATTCCTGGGACATGATCGAATTGACTCGGCAACGAATGACTAACATCTCTCGCGTCGGTCGCAATCTGGCGTCCAGCCAGTGCAACGGCCGCAGCCGCGCACCTCGTTAATGCAAAGCTTGGGTAAGCGACTGGGCGGGGAGGGGCAGCTGGGAGGAGGGGACGCTGGATGGAGCAGAACGAGGGGGAGAAAATTAATATCGATGCCTTCAAACTACGCCAGGCATTTAATGCTAATTACAAATCAAACATGCTTATCAGCTGTTTGGTACATAAGCCGATGTTATTGCGCGTGCTTTCCAAACGATGCGCGCTGGAAGTTTTGTCCGTGAATGGATTACCTACGGTCACTGGTTTTGTCAAGCACCACTGCTGATTCATTACTTTTTTTTATCGATCCCTTTGTACACGAGTGCAACATTAAAATTTAATTCTGGTATTTAGATAACTGTATGGATATTACTGCCCTTTCTAAACAAATTAAGCATATTGCAATGAACACGGTATAACCACAGTGCAAAGTACTGCAAGTGGGCTATGGCGATTCCCACAGTCACTGAGTCACAGAGATCAACTTGAATTTCGATTTTCTTTTTTTTTTAAATTCAAAAAACAAAATTTCTTTAGCCTATGATTTTGATGAAAAATTAAACATTTTTATAGGGTCGTTCATTGAACCCTACTGGTATAGATTACCTCATTCTCTCGTTAAATATTCATAAAAATTACACGAGATTCGCCGCGTTATTGTTTAACATAAGAAATTGCTTAATGCCATGCACTGGTAGTGGTACGATGGAAAAATTGCGATAATGCAATGCAATGTTTCTTACTTTTATCGATTAGAATGATAACTACGTTACTTGCAGTGAACGATAAAGTACGTACCGTGGGCGTGTCGTCCGTCTTAATTAATCAATTCTTATCGCGATGGCTCGTCAAACTCTCAACAACTAAATAATAATTAATGAATTTTCTGCTTGCATCAATTCATTATTCTTCCACGATTTCAAACAGTTCTTAGCGTATTTTGTTAATCAAATTTTATTTTATTTATTCAATCTTTAAACAATCAAATTAAATTAGTTCAGTGAAAGTTAAAATTTTTTTAAATATATGCTATCAATCAAAAGCCATTTTCAATTAATTTGTAAGAAAGTTTTTATTTAAGAAAGAATTCGATTTTTTTAGTGCAACTACTGAATTTTCTGAATGTAATCAATCTGTTTTGTTATAGAAAAGAAAGTAACGCACCTCGAAGCAATTTGATCATTAGCTTGCGTTATTTCGCCATCGGCACTGTAAACGAAGATCCTCTCGTTGCCTTGATACCACTTGATACTGTGGAGTCCCATACACTGAGGCGATTTGAGAATACACGGTAGCTGGATTTCCGTGCCTATCTCTGCGTGCTTCTCTGTATTCAGCCAAGCCTCGCCACTTCCTGAAACGTACAAAGGACATCTACTTTTAATGCTTTCGCACATCAACATTACAGACTTTATAGAGTTATCATTCAATTATAATAATCAGTTCAGATACATTTGATATACTAAAGTAGCTTCTGGAACAAGGATAGATTTAAGGTGAATAACTCATGCTAATATTAAATTTTTTGCATTAATTCTTTTTCAAAAATTCTGCATCTAAATATTTATAAGGATACATATGCGCAAGAAACGTTACTATATAGTTCTAGTAATTTTTCCTCGAATTTTTCCAACAATGACATTATACGAGAACTTTTAGATAGACTATTGAAATTTTGAGTAGATATTTTTTCTCCGTTTAAGTATTCATAACCATGAGAGCGATATGAAAATGAAACTCGAAACGGATAATGGACGCAACAGCAGTATTATTATACTGGGGGGGAGTACGCGTGCGCGTGTGCTCGCAGCAATAACCGCAGGATTTGGAACTCGAATTACTATGCCTTCATTTATGTATGAGCACGATAGGGGTGGTCGGCGGAGTGTACACCGTCGTGCGCCTATCTCCTTTGTCGGGATCCGATTGTCTTGCTCAAAGCAATCTCGAACGACCGTAGCTCGTGACACGCCATACTAGCAGTTGTATGCACAAGCAAAATTGACGGATTTGCCCTGGTTGCTGTAAAAATCGGATTCATCCGATCGTAATAATCCGTTGAAGGGTTCATTCGTTTTTAACGAATTGATTAGCTCGTTTGTTCATTGAAATCTCGGAGACGCGATAATTCCAGCAAAATCCATCGTCTAATTAGGAAAGTGCGTGCAACCTGCACGGCATAAGCGAATGCAACACCGTGCAACCTCCGCGGCCTAGTAATAAGCCCTAATGCAAAGGGTAATAAATTCACGCAAATGTGTGTATTAGCTAAGGCATTAATTCGTATTCCATACGTTCAAGTATGCACGTGCCTAATCGGAGAAAATGATTAGTGAGCTCATTATGGAACCGCTTCGTACTTCGATGATGCTGTCTTATCTCGAATAAAGGACGAGGCAAGGCTTGATCAGAAGATCGAAGGTTCTGATCCTTAAGATTGATTCCAAATTATCGTCTTATGAAATTTGTGCATTTATTATAACGATACATTTTTCTTCAGTTAATATAATTTTTGTTATTTGCGGTTTAAGACTGATTTTTTGAGCAATTAGCAAAAAAAAATTTGGTTTTCCAAAATTAATAAGCCTACGATCAATAGGAAGTGACTACTATATTAGGACTTTAAAGTCAACAACATGCATATTCGTTGGACGTCCTGTAAAGATCGTCTCAGTAAAGGTTATACTAAATTATACCGTAATAACATTTAGTATTCAGATATTCTGAAACGATACTAAAACAATTTAATGGAAAGTGAATTCTACAAAATGACTGACAGAATTAATAATATTACTCCTTTTATGGATGTCCCAGCTGCAGAATTTTAAAATTATTTTAATATACTGATCTTTTTTGTATAAAGAACTTAATAATTATTTTAAAATTCTTTTTAATGATTTGATATTTTGTAAAAATGTATTTGGTGAAAAGTTTTAATTATTTCTTCAATTTTTATAAATTAATTCGCAAAAAGATGATCGGTGTTTGGTTTACGCATATTTTATTTTACGCGAATTTTCAAAATAAATATATGATATTTACGAGAGGAATATTTAAACAATTCCAAATACTCGATGATAATTAATTTTTATGGTGAACTTTATCATAAATTCTCTGATTTATATTAATTTTTATAATTGTAAATATTTTATGTTTACAGAAAATTAAGTCGAACATTTTCCATTCTCTAAGAATAATAGGCGAATAATCGATTTTTCTTTATCGAAATTTGAAGTCGAAAAACTTTCGATAAGATAGATAAATAAAAATCAACAAATTCATGAACAAATAACGAATGAGGTTAAAATGGGACGAATGGTTAAAATTATCTACTACTCTCAAAATTAGATCGTAATGAGATTTATCGGAAGACGCATCATACTGTGACCTCGCTGACTGTACGCAAACTTATTCACGAGTAACCTTAGACGGTACGGGCGTGCGGGGTCAAGCCCGTTCGCATCGGCTGCGTCGTTCGAAAGCTTGGAGCCGATGAATCGCAGCTGTAGTCGCGACGTTCCGCCCTACCGTACCTTCTTGGTCACGTCCCCGTCTCTTTGGCAGCTCGCCAGTGTCTTTCTCCTTTCTCGCCTCGAGTTCGAACCCAGAATTTACCTACTCGTGCTAATACGTAACGGCGTACAGGCGCCCGCGCAAGAAACGCATTACCGCGCTTACTTTCCGTTGGGTTTGCTTGTCGCGCTCGCAAGCTGGGCTCCGTAGCAGGTTTTTTTTTTCAAAGTGTATGAGGACTAGATCTCGGCGAGTCATCAATTTTTGTCGGCGCAGCAGAGTTTCCTATTACTTATCCCTCGGTACCGCAACCAATTTCCCTTAGTGCAGGGAAGTACTATTGCTTGTTGCCTCCAACGAGATTCTGGACAAATATATAGGGATACGTACATTTTCGCTTTGGCCCGCGTATAAGATTGATATTTACTTATCATTGAAAAGGTTTTCTTTTTATATAAAAATAAACATTTTTTTAATTCATAAAAAATAGTTTCAGATTGCAACTTGTATAAAAAGCAATTTCATTGCCATGAATTAAATATGAAAATACAGATTCAGTACTTGCTTATAATAAGTCGGCTTTTCGAAAGTAATTACTTCATCTGTGCTAGTAATCTTTCAGCTGTAATCTTTCAATTGTATAGACGATTTTCAGAATATGTAAAGTGTGGGTTGTACTCCCCTCCTACAGTTAATATCATTATAATGTATTCACTGAATTTACAATATCCTTTGCCTGAGAATTACTCATTTGCACGTATTCCGCTGGAAATCAGAATTTAATTTTTAACGGATCGATTCCTCAGACTTTTTGCACCCCCGTTTGATAGTCATTTCAAGTCAATAACACTGCGGAAAAATGCTGAGCATCGCGCGGACGTTCCGATCGCGAAAAATAAATGCTTTTATCCGAGCGCGCTTTTAAATGCGCGCTTTTCGGATTAAGTTGAAAGTAGCGCAGAAATCTCGCAGGAGGGACGTTTGCGCACGTCTGTCTTCCGAAAGAAAAACTAAGGAGAAAAGGCACGGGAGGCGAGAACCAAGACCTGCGAATCTAAATAAGGCCCTGCGTATCCACAAATGTTTCTCCGCACGTGCATGCACGTACTAGTTCAAGAGGATTTTCGACGAGTGGGAAGTTTGCGCTCTCGAAGTCCTCCAAATGCGCATCCCCCAGTCCGCGCATTTATACATAAGCGACTCGCGGAATCACCGCCGGAGGAAGTTTCTCCCTGCCGAGGTAAAACTGGCGCTTGTATAACCGCGTTCGACTCGGCGTCTACGGGTATTTGTGAAAACAGCGACGTCTTTGCTCCCTCGCTTATAGTTCGCACCCCACGCAGCTTATCGTGTTGATTTTTCGAAGGAAAAAAAGTTTTGATTTACTTTACCGAGCTTGCCCTTGAAGCAGCAGTGGCCGTGCGTGTACTAACACCCCGCGCTGTGAGTATTTTTAACGGAAAGTTTGCAATTATATTTTTTACTAATTCACATTTTTTGTACCTGTGAAGGTTGCTATACTAATATTAATACTGATTGAATTTCAGCACACTTCTTTGTGTTTATGTTTTCAATGAAACAACTCATAAGGCGTTCATAAGAAGGCGGGCTGCTTGAGATGGTAAAAATGCAAATTGTAAACATTATAATGGATTAAAAAATCTACAGAAACTGTCTTTTCAATCTGCGTAGAATGTTCAAAGTATAAAAATCCAGATTCTTACACTTTCCTCAAGGTGGATATACTCAGGAAAATACTGAGGGTAAGATAGAGGGACGTACCTATCACTATAATGATAAAATCAAAACGAAAGTATGGCATTGTATTACACGAGGGTGACATGTTTCGGATCACGACGTAAATGATGAAAATGATGTTATGTTATTTTAAAAGAATACATCTTTTATCATGAATTGTGTTAAACCATCTAAATATTTATTTGTTCTTGCTTAACTTCAATGATTCACTTCTGAGTCTTAATAGAGTCACCATGACGTTTGGAAAGTTTCAAGAACATAATTAAAACACTAAATAAACTGCAAGATGTGTCGAACTTGTAGATTTCAGGTGTCTTCAACCCGAAAAGTGTTACTGACGCATGCCGAGAAAGATCTGCTCATGGAAATGTCAGGTTGTTGCCGGTTGGTTTCTGAAACTCGCAAGATAACTCTTTGCGCAAAACTTACATATAGTTAACGTCGATATTCTATGCATAGCTAGTCAACTATATGATATATATGTGGGTAAAAAATATTCTGATTGAATCAATAATTAATCAAGCTAATTATTTTAGGAAAATTAATTAAAATGACAAGCATTTCAGCAATTAAAGCGACTGTGGAATTTTTAATTGAAAAATTTTCAATAAAACGCACTCGCTGCATATGGCATTTATAAGAAAATCAATATACTTCATTGATGTAATTTATGGCAATATAAAAGGAATTATTCAGGAAACTGCAAAATAACGACCGTATTATCGCAATCACACGCCCCACGGCCATCCGATAAAAGTATAAGGAGTCACCGGTGCAGATTATACCTCGAATCGATAATATATAGCGTCGACGCGCTCAGTAGCGCCAAAATCCAACGATTCTGGAGTAAAAGGAAAGGCGAGAGGAGAGACAGATAGAGAGGGAGAGAGAGGGAATCTACTGTGACTCCTCTGCGGTGGAAAGATAATGGTTGCCCCGGGCAAAGCTCTGTATCGCGATAATCCGCCCTCCTCCCTCCCTCCCCATCCCCACTACTCTCGCTCTCATCGTGCTTTTTTCGAACTATCGCGCTCTCTTTTGCCGGCAGGCGCTGGATGTTTGCTGCACGTTCGTAGAAAGAAGACGAAGGATGGATGCGAATAAAAGGCAAACACGACCCGACAAGAACAAATAAGCGCGCTCGAATATTTTGCGCAATTATAAATATAATGGTGAGGGGAGAGCTTTATTATAAAAACAGTAGGATTACGTCTATTCTATCTTGTAAATACATAAATGTACCTACAAATAAATAAGTTCAACTTTAGTACAAATTCACTTCGATAGACGGAGATATTGTATTGTTAGTATTTTTCAGCGATAAAGAAAAAGAAAGAACTTGTTTCGCTGTAAAGAATTGCGGTATTACCTAGAAATCTCATTGTTGTAAAATACCGAGAGCAGTGAACTTGTGCGGCGGGTAATTCAAGCCGATCCCTGGAAATAAAAGATTCAGGCAGAAGGACAGAAAAGAAGATAAAAAGAAAGGATTAAATAACGAGGCGGCGCAAATGATTACATTTTGTTTCGTCATAATTTACCCTTAAGCAGTTCCGGGGACAAACAACTGTCGCGACGCATTGTGCAAGGCAGAAATAAAAGAGAAGTAATAGACCGAGCGTGTTATGGGCGAGTCGTGCATAATATGCTGCGAAGTGTTCGCTCGCGCTTTAAAGCGCCGCCCGTAGATACATTTTCGATCGCGGAGGAGTAGGAAGGAGCGGAGCCTCCGGGTCTTATCGCGGGAAACGACGTCGTTACAGTTATCGAGGCTGCCGACAAAAGGAATGAAAGATGGCCGACCCTTTCGTCGCTTTTCGCTCTTTCGCTCCTTGACTGTTCCACCGTAGCCAAATGTTTTTCACCGTCTTCACCCGTCAGTTTTCCGCTCCATACCAATATACCTGCAGTCCAATCCTGACGGTTTAAGAAGATATACCTAAGTATCTTTAAGGATAGCTTGAAACGCGAGACTTCACGTATCGTGTAAAAACTACCTTTATTCTCCTTAAACTGTTCCTAACTACTTGTTTATCACAAACAAGACAGAAAGTATTACAGCAAATAATTTTAGAACTTTGTAATCAATTTAAACTCATCCTTAGATGTGAAAGAACGCCTTAATTAAAAATAAAAATAAAAATTAACATTGTACATCAATAGTCGATGCTTTATTTCGACACCAATGCGCAGATGTTGAAAAACTGGGAGATAATACTCATTTGAATGTCGAATTTTAATGGCAGGTACACCACCTTGAGGTTAGAACTTTTTGACCACGGGAAGTAATTACTCTTTTAAGCTGTCTGACTTTGACTAGTAAATTCTTCAGACTCTTAGTGAGTTAGCATCCACAAACATTCCTTGAATAATTACCTGCGCTGTGGTTACAAAGTTACTGAGCAAACCTTGCTACGATTTTAGATGGGAAATAAAAAATTCACAAGTTACCGACTAATCAAGAAGAATCTGAATTTGACGTAGATAAGACGATACGGTAATAAACTTTCAATCAACTTAGATTCAGGTTGGAAGAGCAAAAGAAAATTCGCTGCAGGGATGAAGCATGCAGACGTTACAATTAGCTCATTTTTGCACCATTAAACTGCGCAGTTAATTGTGTAAACGAAAATTCCAGGTTTTACTCCACGCAACAGAAGAATTTCAAGCACTGGTAAAAACATGTTTTTAAACATCATTATTCGTGTAGTAGCGAATTCAAAAATTTATAGCTTTGGCGAGTTCCGTGATGCTCTCAAAGCGCATTATATTGCATCGTATGATGGTAATAGAAACTCCCAACATAGAAAATTAGTTCATAAAACCTTCTTTAGCTGGAGCTCGTACACAAAGTACCGACAAAAGAGAAACTCGTCGTTACAGGAACACAAGTGGAGCGACGTAAGCCGCGACGCAAGCCACGGTATTGCTTTCTTTTTTTTTGAAACGTCAATTATATTCAAACTTTTATACGATAATATCAAGGTTTAAAATGGAAAACATATATAATGCATAATCAAGAGTATAATAAAATAAAAAAATGGGATCCTTGGAAATTGACTAAGTAACATCATTAACTTTAATTAAATAAAAGAATAAAATTATTGATTATTAAAATAATTTTATTACAATCTATATAAAAATTAGCATAGATAATTTAAAAAATTCTTAAATTTCATTTCAGACCGACAATTAAGATGATTAATATATGTGGAAAGAAGATGATAGAAATCAGGTAATGCATTCTTATTTACTTCCTTTTCTTAATTAATTAATTAATAATAATAATAATTATTTCTTTTATTTAAATTTCTTTTAGATCAATATTTTACCATTTTATATAGCATTAAATTTCAGGAATTTCATCGATTATGCTCATTCTGATACATTAACAGACAATTTATTATATTTAAAAAAAGTCGATTTATGTCTAATACATCGGAGGATCTAATCCATCCGTCAATCTAAAAAAAGAACTAATAAAGGTCGAAGGACTTCAGTTGCGCATCAATATTCGTTAGCCTGAGCAAGAGTAGACGTCGACTACCAAGTGGATGTTGAAGGACGCGTGTGGCTTATCTCGGGTCTTGGAGGCACTGTTTTATCGCGCCGTTGCTCCCGACAATTTGAATGCGCGCGAGGAAATTACGGGTACCGCGCGGAATCGATAACCAATAGTCAAATCAATCCTCGAGCGAAGGGGCGGGCGGTGATTTACTTGGGGCGCGCGTCGGAAATGAGGATTTTCTAGTAGTCTAAAATATACGGGAGCCGATTGTCCAATTGTCGTGGGCTATCGATGAGCGGTTATCCCCACCCCCGCAGATCGTCCGACAAAACTCCTCTCATAAATCAAATCCCTGCCCTCTTCCAAGCTAGCGCCTGCCCGTCGCTGCGTCCGTGTGTGTACTTTAGAAAATGAGAAATAACGGCTCCAGGAGTGTGCTAGAAAATTTATTGCGCAACGATGCATACGAAATTGATGATTTATCGTTTTGAATGCGAACTTTATCCTTGCATTCCTTAGGAATATCGATTGAGTTGGAGGTAAATAAGTTTCGTCGTTTATTGATTTTTTTATGCGTGCTCGATAAAATACTGCAGGCTTTTTGTTTTGTTATTGATTACCGATTGAAATTTTTCAAGTTCTTGGATATAGCAGTTTTAAATAAATAGAGTTAGACTATACTTTACATAGGTAAAGTGGGTTGGAATTTTTATTATCGCAGAACTTCTTTGTACACGAAAAAAGTGTATAAAAGACACCTAAATTAATTTTATCGGAGGAGACCTTTAGAAATGTTTTTTACTGAATACGAAATTTTATTAGAAACAGTCAAGAATTCCTTTCGGTTCAGTTTAATCAAGTTCATTTTATTTGACTTTATCTTAATTCAAAAGGTAGTGGTCACTTCAAGAATCAAGTATTTCATAATAAGCGCATGAATATTTTATAATATTCAAACGAATTCAATGCAAGGAATAGAGGAATAGCTTTTAATATTCATCAACTAAATTCCACAAATTTGAAGACTTACCGCAGGTATACATGTGAAATACTTTTATGTCAAGACTGAATTAATCCATATTTTCTAAAGCTAATTTTACGTTTTAATCAAATTGCTATTTTACTTAATTAGTTATTGTTTTTCATAGAAACAAAATTGAAATTTAGAGAAATGAAGACAACTTTCTGCACACTTTTCTGTCTTGCTTTGCGCCAGTCGGAACAAGTACTAAAAGAAACTAGAGATCTTCTTGAAAAAATTTATTTTGTTATTTACGCTCTACAGTAAAATGGCACAATTATTACAATCACATCTTTTCGTATAAAAATCGTATAATCCAAAAGCTCGCAGAACAACTTCAAGTCCGGAAAGGTAAATGCGATGCGAAAATATTTCAGCTGCCTCCGTAAAATAAGGAGCCGGCCAAAGGAACCGGAAGAACAAATCGTGGCGACTGAAGTTTTCGCAAAATCCGCCTTACGCTTCCCGTCGCTGCAGCCGGGACGGGGGTGGGACAGGAAGAGACGGGGCGTAGCGCGCGGCCACTCGATTTCATAAATCCTAAGCCAAAGAGCCGGCCTCGTTGCAGCGGCAACGCGGAAGTGCGCGCCAGCTCTTGACGCTTTTCACCCTCCCCCCCACCGCCCTTTAGGGGTGGCCCCTTTGGCGATGATTCCGCTACGTTGACCGTGCGCGTATATAGCCCCGCGCCTGCCGCTCCAGCTCCTCTCGAGAGTTTTATAAGTGTCGCGATACGTTACGAGGGGGGCGGGGAATCCCCGGACGAGTTCGGGGGAGGGGAGGGGAGGGCACGCTCCGGAGCGCGAGAAAGATTGACTTCGTCCTTTGTTAGCGGCGAAACTTCGCAGCCGGGGCCAAAGGCCCGGAGATAGCGATCTCTCTGGATTTGTTTCGACGCCGGGAAACGATCTTGGAAATTATTCCGGCGACTTATCACGACGGCTCGATCGGCCGCTTTTTCCGATACGACGCCGTTACCCGTCCCATAATGGCTTTGAGGGCACGGCCGATCGAGCGCGAAGCTTTTATTCGGTGTCACGGCGGTGGCGGGTAAACGCTGGAAATCATAAATAATGCGAGCCGTGTAGTTACTTCATGGGGATGAATTAGGACCGTATTCTTTTTATCGAGCTCCCGATTTAATTTCTCTTATTCGCTATCGGTCGAAATTTATTTTTTTAGCTACGTTACCATAATTTAATTGTTTTAATTACCTGAAACAAAAACATGTTTTTTTTATTCCAAACTTGTAATTGCTTGTTGCTAATTTGAACGAGCATGAAATGTTTACGAATTATTAGGTAAAAAAATTTAATCATCGACAGTCAAATTGAAGGGCACAAACAACTTCAAAGGTACTACTTACTACTAATTATACATAGGTATAGCGTTAGCCCATTAGTTGCTTTGATGCGCTATAATTAGCTCATCATTTTGTAATTTATCGATGGCGCCTAGTAACTTCGATTAGCGAACTTTCACAAGAAATGATCCATTAACAATCTCCGCGTCTTTCGGCCTCCCGTGCAATTCGGCGCCTAGTCTGCGCGTAATGGAACCCCATGCATCCGCGAAATTAGATTACGCAGAGTAGATTTATTAGCGATCTCTTGGTGCGGCGCGCTAGCTGCGGGCTATCTCGCTCGGTTAAATTAAAATCAAATCCGAAGGGAGTCATATCGCTGCGAGGCGATCGCCACTGTCCCTCCAAACGAATTACGCCCCGGGTTAAATCCGTGCTTTCGCGTAAAAGCTTTTATCCCCGCGACGCAATAAAGCGTCCCCGCCTCTTCGGTCTTTTTCTCTTCCGGCACTTGATCATAAAGCTTATAATGAAAGCTCGCCTCTTTACTGATGCACTTTCGTGTACAGTCGCTCGCGATTTTTTGACGTCCTTTTATTAAGTTATTACTTCAAGATTTAAATGCGAGTGTTGTCGATATTCAGCGAATATATTATATTAAAACTGACGAGTAAAGGTAATTTTATCTTAATTTTCTTAAATCTAATATACAGTTTGCTAGGAATAAATTTTAAAATAAATAAATTTTGCTCAGAATAAATTTTAATGTTTACCTTGATTCCCCTGCATTTTTATAAAGCATAGATCGCACTGCCGGTAAACAAACAGCCAAAGCCATTTTATAAAGACATACTACTCAATATTATAGTTTTTCCCCAATAAAAAAAATATATTTTGTTAAAAAAATGTCGCTTCGACAATTGCCATTTTCGACACATATTTAAATATATTATCGGAATTTACAGCTTTGGGGTGCAAAAGCAATGCAACCCTTTAATTAATGTTTGATAAAAATTGCATCAAAACGGTCGATTTTTATCAGAGATCGTAAATTGCAACAATAATGAATTCATAGTACAGCATACTAATAACAAAATGACTAGCAATTTTGTTAGAGCAGCAATGACGCTGAACTTTATTCATAATAAATAATGCAAGATTTCATTTTCGATTGCCACGCGACAACAATCGTAAGAAATTTATCAGCCGCAAGTAAAGTTTATGCCGCCCACCCGAAAAGCGAAAGATATATGTATCGTAGCGTGAAATATCGCAGCCTCACCCGCTTGCGAAGATGGGAGTGCCTACTGCTACTCGCGGGGAAGCAAGTTTCAGCGAGGTTGTATATTGTATACCTACTACGGTGGAACTTAAACGAAGCCTGGCGTCTACTCTGTCAGAGACGGCTCCCCGCTGCGCGAATAAAGATCGTGGATGAATTTAGTTTGCCAACGAAAACGAGAAAGAGATCGCTTTTAATCATACAAGAAAAATTTGTTTCAAGCGTATTGAGATATTGACAAGTTTATTTAATGGATTGCACCCGTCTCGTAGAATATTAAAGAATAATTCCTTTTTTTTTCATCAAAGGTTTTGACAAAAAAGCACCATTTAAAATTTATTACTGACTTGACTTCACCAACAGGGTAGCATATCTACATACGGTTCATAACTGCTATATCACGATAAATTTTAAACAATTTATGTAAATAAAATTAAATTTTTAAACACTTTTCAGGCAAAATAAATTTATTTCCAATTTTTATTTAAACTTGGCCATCAATAAACATTTCTGACGTGCTTTGAATTTATCAGCCAAATATTTGCCTTTTATTCTGGTTTCGTATTTATTGCCTTAATTGAAAACGTATATTTTTTCTTTTCATTTTCAAAAATTGATTTTTGAATTGCAAAAATAATCATTCTCTCCAATGTTTCCTTTGACTCTTTGTGTAAATTCGCATTTGATTCGGAAATAACAGTCAGCAAATAATATCCGTAGGTACTATCTACGGGAATGCGCACGGATGGACAATTGGTTTCAGCAGTTTAATACTGCATTTAAAACTTTGCTGTAACTACGCTTATTCTCGATTGTGCAGACATCTACATATATATAAGTGCACGAACAATCCTGGGTGCTATAGACAAACGTCAACAAGGGGGAAACGACGCCGATGCAGTAGGGCCATTTATTAAGCGATTTGAGCGGAAGTCAAGTGCCGAATTTGCAAAGCATTATACACACCACCTACAAATATACATATATTCACATTGTTGCACCGACAAGGCAGCAGGGGCGAGAGGAGAAAGGCGAGAAGGAGAGGAAGAGAGAGAGAGAGAGAATGAGAGAAATAGAGGGTGCTAGGTCCATCCGGAGTACCCTCGTACTTTGCGCCAGTCCAGTCAAGCAGTTACAATTACCACCACCTCGGTCGACATGGGGGACGTTCGTTGCATTTGCATTTTGAGCGCATTTAAATGCAGATTCCCGTTGAGTAAGAGAGCATGAGAGCGAGAGGGAGACAGAGCGAGAGAGTATTCTAAGTTTCCACTGCCTTTTTTCTTGCTCTTTTTGCCTGAAAAAAATCTTTTCCAGGATACTAGTCACTTAGGAATTGTGTTTTTCCAATTTAAATTTTCACCGCCAGTTTCGCTCTCGTTTTCGATGCATTTTGATGCTGGGAGCATTCGGTGGCATCGGATAAATAATTTGACGGAGTAAAGTATTGAAGCGACGTTCCTATAAGTATTATTTTGCAAATGCAAATCAAATTTGAATGGAAATCATGGCATTAAATAAAAAAATAATGTGTTACACCGAGTCAACGGTATTAATGCGCGAAGAAATGAAACCAAAACACACAAAACAAAGATCTCAACCAATTAAATATTAATTTGTGAAGCATTTTTAATTGCACAATTTTTTTTGCATGTTTCCAAAGAAATACTCGGATAGACACGTGCAATAAATTGGCGAGTTGACCTGAGATCGGTTTAATGCATATGCCATAATCTACTTTGGAGAGTCAGCGGCTACTTCATGTACAATGCATAGGCGGCAAGCCGCTGTGATTTATAACGTCGAAGACGTATACATTGTTGCAAATGCACGAAGACTGCAGCTTTACATAAACATCAGCCACTTTTCAAGAAAAGAAAGATCATTTATTTGGTGCTGAGGTATCAAAACATAAAAGTTCGGCAAACGTCAAAAGCTATCAATGGTACCATGATGAACTGCCGACCAATGCATCTACGAAACATGGGTTTATTTGTTTTGAAAAGTTAGAAATAACCGATGGAGAATCTTATAAAACTTTTCTCTTCAGGCACGACGATTATTTATATATATCCATGAAATATTTTTAAAATTTTTATTTTCATTCTTTCGGGACCCTTTCGTGATGGGAAAAAATTCAGGAAAATTTAATTAACCGTGTAATCAGAGAATTATGAAGCCACCTCGAACGGGTATTTCATGCTGTTCATTTTAATTAATATAATAATACAATGTACGAAATTTGGACATATTGGTATATTGTGGGTATTCGCATAGTGTATGTTACACTATGTTCAACGGTATTATTTAATTTTAATTACAAATATTGATCTAATCTATTTCGACCCCTATTTATCTTCTAAATTTGTATCGTAAACCTCATCCTTATCTGACACAAAGCAAAGCCAAAAGCCAAGTACACAGCAACCGACTGGATCAAAACATACAGAATCGTAACTCTGTACCGATACAGACTTACTGTTGCTTTGAGTTAAGGTACAAATTGGCGTCCTCAATGCTTTTGCGAAGCAAATCTGCTTGTAACGTGAAAGTGAGAACTGGTGTAGATAACGGTAGTCGATAATCGTCAAGACCGTGAGCTGCGCATCAAAACAGTTCAATGGAACGTATTTGTGCGCGCTAATTATAATCGTCAATAATTGAATTAACATTTTCTCAAAAATAAGAACACTTGGATTGTCACTGACAATCCTTTCCTCAAACATTACTTTCAAATCCTGTATTTACATGCGATTACCTTAGTAAATTCAATCAAATAAAAAAAGACTTCAAAGTATTCAAAATAATCCAATTCTATCAAATTACCCATTGCCGAATCATTCCGAAACTTTATTTTCTCAGCATCACAACATTTTCTCTACGATGAAGTAATATGCATAATGGAACACCAGTTATCCGTCGCATCACGCACGATTTCGTGGGTCAAGAGTCGCGGCGGCACTTTTGGGCTTGAAAACCACGGCGACCCGCGCAATAAACCACGTGGCCTGGCCTTTGTCCGTCCTCTCTTAAAATATGGGTCTCGGAGACGAGGCGCAGGGATCAAACGTCGAGTGTCCTTCTCGCCTCGGCTCGGGGGTCTTAGGTACACGAGCGGGACAGTCGAGCGCCAATCGCCCTACCACTTCGCAAGATAGATGGCAGGAGATATATCGAGGTTAAGGCTAAAGCGCTTTGATGTACGCGGGATCACTTACTCGCTACCTATCTTCTGACCCGCTGCTCCACTCGCCCGGGTATCTCTCTCCTCGTCCCTTCCACCCTGTTCCCGCCTGCCCTCCGGAATCGCTCGTCCGTGCCCCTTTCTTTACATATGAAATTACGTGTGAGATTGCCCGTCACGGCTGATAAAACTGCAAGCTCGTTTCACGCGTTCTCCTCTCCAAGGTCAAAAGAAGCTTCTTTTTTTCATCAAGCTAACTGTATCGCGTAGTTTTTTATTCGCCTACTTTTATCGAGCGTTTCGCTTTAAAGCCCTTTTTTGTTCATTCAACTGTAATGCAAAGCTTGTAGCTTCCGCTACTGCAATTGGACAATTAATTCAGCATCGACGAGTGCGATGAATAAGGCAGCAACATAAATGTGCAATTGTCTTAACAGCGGGCGCAAAATAAGGGAAACCGTATCTTAGAGCGGACAAATCACCGTCCGCATAAGCGGAGCGAGCGAAAAGACGGATAGGGAGGCAACGGTTCCACAAAGCTTAACGAGCTGCGCACACGTCGAGCTTGCGGGCAACGAGCTTATTGCCGCTTCCGTGCGCAGCTGCCGCCGGTCCTCGTCGATTGGCCTAATTCCTGCGCTCGCGGTTCTCGCGCTCTACACGTCCCGGGCTATTGTTTCGCCCGCGCCTCCGAGACCGTCCGAGTATACCCGTGGCCCGACGTGCGCGGCCTCCCCGACGAAACCGGCCAACGAGGCTAAATACGAGCGCGCCGGGAATATAATCTTCTTATCCCATTGGCGGGGGACGGGCACTGCCGAACTGCAAACTGAGATTTGAGTTTCTAATGCGCGAGAATTTTTCTCGCCGCCGAAGTTCGTTGCGACGAGCGCGACTTTCGGATGCGCGGCAGATGACGCGTGAAAATGGTAAATATATATTAATTTAAAGAAATTATTGACGCATTCAGGTATACAATGGAGTGCACGGATGTTGACGTGTATTTTTATTTTATCCGCATCGAAAAAGGTCGGCGCATTCACATTCGAAATGCATGTCTGACTATACCTGACTGTTACTACTGAATGTTGGTTTTTTCCGCTACAGATGGTCGATGTACACTTTTATCATTACCTTTTTATAAAAATCTATTTTAACGGTATAAATGGACAAATGATTAAATATTGTTATTCGAAATACATGTCTGCCTATACCTGACTGATACTACTGGATATAGGATTTCTCCGCTTCAGATGGTCTATGTACTTTTTTATCATTATCTTTTTATAAAAATCTATTTTAACGGTATAAAAGTATTAAATTCTATTTTAACGGTATAGACAAATTATTAAATGTTGTTATTCGAAATACATGTCTGCCTATACCTGGCCGGTACTACTGAATATCGATTTTCTCCGCTTCAGATGGTCGATGTACATTTTTATCATTACCTTTTTATAAAAATCTATTTTAATGGTATAAATGGACAAATTATTAAGTACTGTTATTCGAAATACATGTCTGGCTATACCTGACTTTTACTACTGAATATTGGTTTTTACCGCTTCAGATGGTTGATGTACATTTTTATCATTACCTTTTCATAAAAATCATTTTAACGGTATAAATGAACAAATTATTAAATAGCTTGTTGAAATAATACATTAAAAAATATTAAAAAAGTTTTGTACGTTTCTGTTATATTCTTTTAAAACGCAAGCATGCGGAGAGTCTTAACAAAGGTCGTACATTTCCAAGCTATTTCGTCTAAGCCGCACTACTGAAATATTACTTCGCTTCTTCGCATCCATTTCAAAGCAAATATCTAGCCGATCGATATAAAAAAAGTTCCGCGGTATCGAGAACTCGTAAAATCTGACAGTCATAAAATCAAGTAGTAGAGTTCACTTAAAACTGCAAGGGATGTCGTATCAGGCCAGGAGATTTCAAGAGCAGAAGTTGCGACGACGAGACTGCTCGCTAATGAATGCCTTTATTTGCCGCTTTGCATTACGGCGCTGCACTATTCCCCAGCCGATTAAATCCCAGGCTCGCTGTAGCGGTACGCGGCGCAAACTCTCGCGCCGGGGTGGGGGGGGCCGCGCGAGCTTGCACTCGGGTGACATGCGCGGACGAACGATTAGCCCTAGCGATGGCGCTCTTACCTCTACGCCTCCCCCCTCGGCACGGTGTGCGCGCCGCGGCCCAAGGTACACGTGTTCTGCCAATTGCGGAACCGCAAGCGTCCCGGCCGGAGTGCAAGCGCTCGTTTGTTCGACGGCTCGTGGGCGTATATTAACGAGGGATGAGGAAAAGGTGGGGATGCCGGTGTTTACCGGTGCCCGACGGGGCTGCAACAGCCTCGCTTGTTATTGCCCGAGTACACGCGGCTCGCACATTTCGCGCATACAAATGTTTGGTTGCGTAAGAGAGACTGCGTGTAAAGGTGAACTTGCGAAACTTTTTCAATTGCCCGATGACGAATATTCAAAGCGCGAAATTGCGGATGCCGGAATCGGACAGAATTTAAGGGGACACGACAGTGTTGAATTCTGAAAAAGATAGAAAGTCTCAAAAGAAAGATAACATATTTGTTAAAAAAATGTTAACATTGATATATATAAAAAATTTATAGTAATTGAACAAAAATATTTATTTTTTTCAGACTTTAACAGTGTCTTGTCCTCTTAATCACAATTTTCGTCTCGTAATACGACAACGTTTTATTGTACAAATCAACTTTCGAATGATAAGTGTGCTTTTTAAATGGATTGCTTCAAATTTAATTGTTTAATACTTGAACTGAAAAAGTAATTAAAGTAATTGGTAAATTGCAAATGCCACTCACCGAGTAAAGTTCGAATTTTGCAAATTTGAATTCGATATCGATTAGAACTAGGCTTGATAATTAACACGATGGACTCGAATGCTCGACTTTGCCGCGAGATAAACGTCGGACTCCAATTTGAATCCCGTTGCGATTTGGTCTCTCATCCTCCTCTATTCTTTCTTTCGCTAATGAAAAATGTGCCGCTGAAAGCTTCTCATTTTCTTAATTAATAAATGGCACCTTACAATCTGCCGCTCGAAATTTTTTATCGTACCGTGAGCTTCGCAAGCTCTTCCATTTAACACTTCGCTCGTTGGTTACCCTTGTACCATCGGGGCACAATGGGTCCACGGTCCTGCACTGCGCCGCTTTTTCATCCCTCTTTTTTCGTGTCCCGATTCTAAGTTCGATTCGCGAGGTACAAAATGAGTCGCATAGCAGCGTGACGAGCGACTGAGGCCGTAAATATATTACAGACTTGGCCGCCGGCCAAATTGGTCCCTCGAAGCGCGCTCGACCCTCGATGTACATTCCTGTTCACCTGGGGGTTGACGCCGGTATAACGGCGCTGCGCATCAAATATATCCTCGAGCAGTCGAGTCCGATACTCTCTCTCTCTCTCTCTTTCACTCTGTCTCCCTCTTTTATAATGTCAGTAAGTTGATTAATCAAAGCCCTGATTACACTGGACGCATGGTACTCAAAGTTTACATTTATGCAAATTAGATGTAGTAATTTTATTAAATATTTCATTGCATTCGCTGGTTTCCCGAACATCAAACACGGGCTATTACTCATTAAGTTTCTATTCTGGGCAAAAAGGCTTAATCGACCTACCGTAATAAACAGTCTAATAATTACTCGTGTTTGCATTTGATTCTACGCAAAGTGTATCGAACCACAATAATATCGTTAAATATTCCTAGGCTGTGCTCGTTATATCCCTGCACCGATCGTTAATTGAAGTACGTTTTCTTCTTACTCATCGATATTAGAATTTTCACAACCACTATCGAATCGAAAATGATGCTGAAGTGCTCATTTATAATTTTAATAATTTTGATTGAATGATGAATTACGACATTTTTTTGGAATATTATTATTTTAATAACGTTATACACAGAAACTGACTGATTAAATCGTAAAATTGTATTCAAATTTCATTGAGGATCCAAAATCATCTTTTGTATTTTATTGATCTATTTATCTATCTACCTTACTTGTGACAATCATCATCTTTGCATCATCTTTCGTAAAAATACCGTCTGAGCTACAAAGATTTAAAAAGATATCTCGATCACTTTTATTAGAAAGTATATTTCGTTACGAAATATTTTTTACACATC
Organism: Eurytoma adleriae; assembly: GCA_900480045.1. Classification (NCBI taxonomy): domain Eukaryota; kingdom Metazoa; phylum Arthropoda; class Insecta; order Hymenoptera; family Eurytomidae; genus Eurytoma; species Eurytoma adleriae. Next base: position 359,540 of record UXGC01000075.1, read on the forward strand.
AAAGAAAATTAATCTTTGTTTTACGTTTTCAAAGTAAAAATAATCTGATAAAAATATTCTTTTTCTGACGCTAACTATTTAAAACTGCTCGTTCTTAGTTAACTATTTAAGAGGCACTGTTGACGATTGAAATTTAGGTTGTGGTGAAACATATTTAGTTTATTAATTTAAAAGACAAAATATTTTAAATTATTATACACAATTTTGATAACCGAAAAACAAAAAAATTAAAAAGTTATTTTGAATCGCGTGCGCGTCAAATTATCCATTCTGCATAATGATGGTAAAAAAGAGGAAAAAATCACGTTTGCAAGCAGTTATGTCACTAGGCTCCGATAAGTAGCGAGGAAAAGATTTTGCGCGTGTCAGTGTGTTTTGTTCTCCTTTTTTAAAAGAAATATAAGCTAAGGAGAATTGCTCTGGCTCGTACTGTACCAGCGCAGTTGGCTTTTCCAACGGCGCGTACCTACGGTTTTTCCCACAACGACGAGTTCCCTTTCTCTTTTATTTCCTTTTTTTCACATGCTGGCTGCTGCAAAGCTGCTGAGCTAGAGACGGCCATCTTTTGCCTCCTGCGCTGATTTCTTTTTCGTTCTTTCCTCAGGCAATTTTATTTAAAATTTTCAAAATTAGACGTAGACTTGTGTGTTTCATACAATTTGGTTGTCAGAATAACTAATTGCTCTCTCGGATGGTGACTACTGTTCATTTGAGTAGAAAATAATTTTATTTCAATTTCAAATTTTACTTTCAGCTCTTCCTCGTTGAAAGCATGAATTATCTTTGAATTATCTTTTTTTTTAAACTTCTTTCGTAATACTGATTATTCGTTTTTTAAGCTTAACTTATTAATAATAAAAACCAGATTTTTAATAAAATTCATCAACAATTGAAAAGAGTAAACACAAAGTACTATTTTTATCATTTAAATGAATAGAGAATAAATTTCAATCTTCAAAACTAAACCACTTTAATAAAATGTTATCAACGTAACATTCTTACTCACCGTGAGAGGTGTAAAACGCATTTTAACTTGTGCCGTCAAGCAGAATAATTACTCTAGATATGTCGCTATTCCAAGTCATTATGTTGTGAATTTCGCTCTGTACACGCCGTCGAGTGCATCTTAACTTCCTATTCATTATGATGTTGCGCTTGTGCAAGGAGTGTGAAATTTATGCATCATACTAAATTGTTTGTTTTTAAAACCTTCGTACAAAACAATCACGTAGTCGAGAAATTTACTTTAGAATAATAACAAAAACTTACACTAAAAATTTGCTTTTTCTTTATTTGTTCACTTTACACTGACGTGCAATCGTACGTAGCTTTTTTAAATCGAATTGCAAGTAGCCTAAAAACTTGCTTGTCTTTACACGGTTGGATTTTTAAAGTTTTTAAAAATTATTTTGCAATTTGATTTTTTTATATGAAATATTTCTACGAAGTACGTTCATTAAAATTTTCCTACCTCTGTTATTCTTAAACTCAATAGCTTACCCGCCATTGCGTCCGCTCAATCAAGCAATTTCAGGAAATGCAGGCCCATATTTCTCGAGATCATTGGTCGAATTGTATGACACTCGAGAATGTCTTTTTCTCGTGCACGAAAGTCGGAGCAATCGGCCACGCAATCCGGTCGATTGAAAAAGGTATTGCCCTCGCGCTCCCACCCGCTCGGATTCGCTGCTCAGTCTGTTCCCTGTTTTCATCCCCCATCCCCCGGCTCGACTTCGAAACGATAGCTTTTCATTACGGAACTCTTCGATTTTCAGAAGGCATTTGTGAGCCGGGCGTGAGTTCGGATTGCTTTTCACCTGGTGGTTTTTTCGCCGGGGGTCTTGTGTCCAATTAACCGATGGGATGGCAACCGACGAATTAGTAATAAATTCGAAAAAAAAACGAAACGGCTGGAAAAATTTATTGTCTGGAGAGATTGTTGTTACTACCGATCCTCGCGAGTGAATCAATTTATTTTAACAATGTGGCGGGATTTGCACGTTCTTTTCGTGAAAAGTGAGTTTTGTAAATACCGAGAAGAATTTTATTTGACCTTTTCTCAAAAACTAATATAAGTTGCAACATAATGTGAGAAACAATGGGTAATAAGTTTCAAGGGTTCTTCCGGTGCTCTTTTTAGAGCTGCAAGCTTTTACCGTGGTTTGCCCGTGTTAATATATCTGTATTCTGTTGTCGACTCGCATGAAAGTTGCATCGCAATTCATGTTTTTTGTATTATTTTATATTTTATGCACTGTTTATTCACATTCTAGTGTTTTTCATTACTTATTTAACAAGCTGTTTATTTATTTTTTCAGCTTATTATAACATAATAAGTACTACATAATAGATAGCAGCATTTGAATAAAATTAATCCAAAGTAAATTTAAACAAAAAAATAAATAAATAAATAAATTACCCGAGAGTCATGTAAATTCTACTTGCTTATTTTCATACAAGAATAATCTATTAAAGCGTATTACAAGTTTCACTATATTTTTTGTATGCGTGCAGTTGGTAAACTACCTTAACTTTTTAAAATTTATCTTTAAGGAAGAGAGATAATTTATCATAACAAGATGCAATTAACATAAAAAAATCAGTACCTCTCGAATTTAAAGCTTAAAGTTTTTGATCCAGCAAAATTTATTTCGACTACTGTTTAAGAAGAGGGGTTGAGTCATTAAACAAAGAAGAGATAAACCTTGAATAATAAAAGATCAGAAAATCGGATTACGCAGCAGTGTAAACAAAACAGACTCATATTTCTTTTTCTCCAAGCAGTCGCATAACGAACAATGAACTAATTAGCTAATTAACGAGTTAAGAGGAGAGCAGCGGAGTCGCGAGCGACGGACGGGCGACGCGTGGGATAGTGAAAGAACAGCGGACGGACCAGACTTAATACACGAATAAACCGACGCGGGGTAATGGGGGAAAATCTTTTCATCCGAGAAGGGAGTGCGTTTACTCTTTCTCTCCGCCAGACATTACCGGCTCCCTTATTCCGCTGATGGTCACGACCACACTTTCTCGGCCGGCCACTGTTGAATTGGCCGCGCGGCGCGACCATTCAGCCGGCGCGTTGATACGCGAAACGAAGGGAGGAGGGACGCGACGAGAGTAAAAGTTGCAGGGGCTGACGGAGGAGCGGACGCCCGTGCAGGGGCTTGAATCGCTCGAATGAAAGACGCGAAAGACTGGCGGGTGTGCGTCGAAAGTTTATGAGGAGCGACGTGCGTGTGGAAATGTCCGGGGAGTCGGCTTGGCTGGGGATTTTTCCTCATTTTTTTCCGGCGGTGCCTCCGCTACTTTTCTGGATATTATTTTTTTTTTTTGCGACGGGCGACACGGCGAACGAAAGAAAAAGGCAGGAAACGAGTGGGCGAATCAGCCTTTTAGCCTAGCTGCTGGGTGTACATCGCGATGGAAGATAATAGGTGGCAGAATTCTATTCAGCTGGAAATCAAAGTTTCGAGAGCTTTCGTATTTTTTAGGTTTTAAAAGGAGAAAGTGGAAAGGTAAGGTGGAAACGAAAAGTGGATTACAGCTATCTTTATTTATACGTCTGGAAATTATATTAAAACCAGATTATAATAATTGAGTGTCATTTGAAATTCAAACCATTCTATTTAAAGGGATTATTGGAGTTATAATTAACCCACACTTTTTTTAGTGCAAATTTTTTTTTTATTAATTAAACTTTTATTTGATAGAAAAGTTTTCCCTAAATTACACAGTAGAATATGAAACTTTTAGACAAAAAATCTGCTTTTTATCCTAGACTTCGTGAAAGAGACCAAGTGTAAACTTTTTATAACAAAAGTAAAATTTTATTTAAAATTTAAGAAGTTAAATTGATAGGAATAAAAAAAGTGCTCATTTTTATGGAAGTTAGTTAATTTTTTACTGTCACTTCGATAATTATAAGCAGTTAAATATGAATTACACTCCATTGTACTTTTGATTTTTGCTAAGTTTAAAACGATAAGAGCAGCGATGAGTTTGACGTCCACAAGCGATTTAAGCTTTTGGATACTATCCGTTTCCATGTGAGTTAAAAGTTTAGATATTTATGTTGGCTCTTCCTACTATTCAAAAAGATTTTTCCTCGTGATACTAAATGTACGAGCATGCAGAAGTACAAATTTTTCATTACAAGAATTTTGCGATGCTAAATTCTTCCTGTGCAGAAATAGGCACAGTTAAAGTTCGTTGACTCGTGCAAGGCTCGTCTTCTCTTGCACGAGTGGCGTGCCGTTGATGCCGGGAGAAACGAATACGCCAGTCCTTCTGCTCTCTTTTTTCTCCGTGGGATAACCCGACCGCCGTGGGATGCCGGCGTTTGTCTCGCTCATTGTTCTTGGCATGGAGTTCGATAAAATCGGAATAAATAACTTCTAAGTGCATGAGATACCTCGTTTTGTTTAAATACCATTTGTTTTTTTTATGCTACTTATTTGAAACATTTACTGGTTGAAAAAAAGAATGATTTGAATACCTAATGTAGCTTCGTTTTCATTTCTCGTATAAAAAAAGTTTTTTTCGAAAACAAAATAAAAATTTATTACGTTTATCTCAGTATTCACGAAAATTTTGCTGGCAAGCCGTACATATTTTTATAAATATTTTTCAGCTTTCACAATGTGATTTGTTCGAATGCGCTAAAAATCTTTAATTGGACTATATCCGTTATTTTCAATTATTCAAAAAACTAATACTGAAAAATTAATAACTAAAAGATTAGTAGCTAATCTATTCTGCACGGTATATTCTGTCCAATGAAAATAATAAAATAAAAAACTATAACTGTAATAATTCACTCATACTCTCTAAATATGAATAAGTGATATTCGTTCATATGCATTTATTTAATGTAAAAGAAGAAAAATGACAAAATTTTTGTTATATAATTCTACTCAAGATTAAAAAGAACGCTGCTCTCGTTCACAATAAAGTTCTCTAATACTCAACGGAAAATTCGTCAAAAAGTAATTTGCGAAAACTTTTCAAAGAGAGCAAACATTTTCTCTCTAACAAAGTGTAATCTACTTCTCGCGGTCTCTCCCCCGGACCTATACCATTCGTATTAAAAATAAGCCCTAGTTATAAAGCTCTGGGAAAGTGCTCATTCTGTCCTATCCCGCGCGACAGCTTGCGCATCTCTAAATAAATCTTTCTAATAAGCCTTTCCAGTATGCATTACGCGTTTAACTCCTACGTCTTCATTTTCCGTCCTCGATAATGGCAGCGCCGCGGCACTTGCCCACCAATCAATCTCCGAATAATTTTTCATCTACCTGCTAATTGTAAGGAACCAAACGATAGAGCGAACGTTGTGAACTTTTAATGTTGTAACTCGCAATGGTGTTCCTCTTCAAGGGAAGAAAATTAAGAAAAATGTTCACAATCTTTTTGTTTGAAGTTTTCGCTATATCGGCTGGAGTGTAATTTCCCTCTTGTTCTAAAGTCGTTGGAAGAGTGTAATTTAACTTAAAAGAGTGAAATTTTACTTTAGTTGAGTAAAATCTATACAAATAGAGTATTCGAATTAGTTGACTATTGCTCTATTCTAGAGTAACTCTATCAACAGCGTAGATGTACACGTTAAAATAGCTAGAGTGAAATTTTCTCTAGTTGAGTAAAATAATTACATGAGTAAAATGACTTAATTTCACTCCGATAGAGTAGGGTTTTATAGTTTATGGTCTATCCTCTCTCTTTACTTTTGAGTGAAAAAGTCACTCTACTCCACTCTAATCGAATTGTTAGCTTCAATCTAGACTACCAATCAAAATTTGCCTCTATTAGGGTCAAATTTCACTCCAGCCGATTTAGCGTGTTTGTGTAGCTATTTTGCGCACCGCACAAAGTGCTTTAGCCTCGGTGCAATGGTTTGGATTTTAGTGGAGTTTATCGCGCTTTAACCTGTTCGAAAGATACAGGGTGCGCGCATCGCGCGGAATAATGTGTCAAAGTATTTTAGCAGCGACTGGCATGCCGTTCACCGTTAAAAACGCGCGCGAGTCTAATCTCCTTGATGGTTATACGATCCGCCTGAAGATACGTTTGCCGGCGCGGAAATGATAACCCCGGGAGCGGCGCCGACGCCAGCTCGGTATACTCTTGAGATTCGCGCCTACCTTTAATTCTCACGAAATTACTTTTCCACTCCAGGCGTCATTGTACGACATACCCGACGGGTGCGCCGGGAATCCAGTTCGCAAGGAGGCTTGATGTGTCCGCAGAAGTTCAACTCGGCAAGTGCGCCGCAAAATACTGTGCCTTAGTAATGTACTTTGTCTCTTTTTCGTCGCAACAGACTTAAAAATCTGCATTGCATAATTTACTTTTTGTATTTACCTCTAGTAATAAACTAAAGGGTTGGGTAATTGGATAATGAGATTTATCGGAAGTTTATTTTGCAAGCTGTCGCAATTAAATTTTTAATGCTTGAATTGGTAATTTGCGTGAAAAATTGCCTTATGCCCATTTGACAGAATATTGAAAAATAATCTACACGTATTTTTTCTTTTTGCAATTTATTAATAACATTGTGATCACACGAATTTTCGAAGTACGATTACCTTTGCTAGTAATCATGAATTGAAAAACGAAAAAATACGCGTCGACTTTTTTTTTATATTGCATACCATTTTGTTCCTAATGATTAATTTTGCTCAGAATGACTAAAGTTAGATTTGCAAATTTTAGTAAATGTAGCGGTATCATTTGTACTGTATCGGTTGTATAATTATTCCATGCGTGCGAGTGCAGCTCAAAGTTACCTTCCCTCGGTCATGTGGTGCTTTAATTGTGCTTGCATTGGAAAAATTTCTTTGTAATGCGATAAGGTATTTAAATGACTAATTAACTGTGTCACCAAATAGTCTCGATTTCAGGAAGCCGTGCAAATAATTATAGGATCTTCAAAGGGCTGTCAGGTACACGGATTGAATTCTCCATTAGGAATGTTTCTGCTTTATTTGCCGACAACTAAATGCGCACGAATGATAAAAGAGACCATTAAATGACAGGGCGCAGATTGCACAGTAGAATGCTCCACGACAGTCATTAATATTTCGTTCGTTTAAAACGATCACATTGTAGGGTTTAGCTGTGAACAAATTATTCTGATTCTACGAACGTGTGATTGAATTTAAAAAATGTTCAGCTTTTTTTAAACTAAATACATGAAATATTGCTACCTTTATCAATTCATACTAGACGTTTATTAAAAATATTTTCGAGTTCTTTTTTATGAAAAATGATCGAAAAAGCTGATTTTGCAAGAATCAATTAAAGATTTATCAAAACTGTTCCATTTTCAAACTAATTTACAAAAAAAAATATTCGACTCGAATAAAGCTGAAAATTCGAGAAAAAAGCTCTGAAATGAAAGTACCACTCATAGTTTTGTGCTTTCGATTACGGCTCTGGCGAGTCCGTGTGAGCATTTACATGCAAACGGTATAACCGTGACATTTTTCAACGCTTAAAAGGTGCTCTTCTCCCCTCGGGCGGTCACGTATCGAAGGCTTCGACAAATCGCGTCGTTTTATCTTCGTGTCAGGTTTCGGTGCACGAATCTATATAAGTGACAGGATGAACAACGGAGCCCTCCATTTTGTGATCAAGGTGGGCTAAGCTTTTCGCTTTGACGCGCCGCAATGATTGGATGTTTTCAGAGTTAAGAAGATATTGTTCCTTCTACTTTTCAATAGTACACTATTTTATACTATCAAATAATTAATATTGCATTTTATTTTTATCAATTTAGCCAGTCAGTTGACAGGAACTGTTAATGTTTATTTATTAAACATTACTCTGTAATATGCATATTTTAGTCAATTTATGACTTTTTATCGGAGCAACTGGTTACTTTAAAGAAAAAAGAAGTTTAGTGGGCCAAGGGTTAAAACGGAGTGTGGGGTGCAATGTAACATTCCATGAAAAAAAACAACACATTTTCGAATTGAATCTGAATAATTTTTTTTTGAATGGATATTACATTGCGAAAAATCGGATCCCTATTGGAAAAAGCACATTTCTTATTCATATTGAGCATTTCCTCCCGAGGAAAAATACATTCCATGTTATTTTCGCTGAGAAAGCTCATTTCTTGTGATTCTCTCGAATTTCCCTGCTTTTTCTTCGCATCAACACTTCTAAAAGTGCTTTTCTTCGAGGTAGATTTGAATAGCGCAAGTTTTCTTCGTTAGGAAAAAATAAAATCTGCTTTTTTCGTCAGAGTCAATGATACTTATTTGAAACAGTTTCCCTTACGTTCCTCATAATTCGCTACCTCTAACTAAATTATCGCTTTATGGGTGATTTAGATTTCTTGTAATTTTCACTTATATAATATACTTGATAGATGTGCAGATGTAACAATTATACTTCTTATAATACATTTCATTATGAAAAAACTATATTTTTTCAATGTTAATAAATGCGTATTTATTTACTGCAAGAAATGTATGAATATTATATATTCGTGTCTATACTAATATTTAATTTTACTTAATTATCAACACACGTAATTGCATATTATTTACGTATATGTCAATTGCCAGATTTTCACACAATCTTACAAAAAAAGCAAAATAAGTGACAACGCGGTAACATTGAGTGACGAATGCTCGCAGCGTAAAAAAAATTCATTCTCAGAGTTAAGCTAAGCTTGTCATTCATCGCTCGCTGGTTCGCGATGCGAAAATCACGAGCCGAGTGCGGTGGGCCTGAAAAAAAGACCCGCGCCATCGGCGTGGATATTAACCCATTTGGAAGCGCGCGGTAATCGAGACGATTTATTGTCTCCCAGCGGTGTATCACTTTTACGGGTTTTATATCCGCTCTAGTTGGCCATTAATTATTTTTTTTTCGCGCGTGTGCGTGCCGGGCGCCATATTGCCAGCGGGAACCGCGCGGCGCGTTCGTGTATGCGGCGCTATGCGGCGCGCGGGGCAGATATTAATAATTCACCGGCGGGTAGAGCGGACTTTTATTTGCTTTATCGGCGCAGACCCGATTATACGGCCGCGCAATGCTCACTTTTTCGGCCTTATAAACGCGTAATCGATTTTACGCACCGCCCGCTCCGAATAAGAGTTGGATTATACGCGGCTCCGGGTGTACACGGTATTTCCGCTTTTTCTTTAGCCCGGAGTATCGCGGATTAGAGACGAGCGATTTTTACTACGATTTATCGATGATTTGTTATATTTTATTGTGCAACTTTATTCTATCAGTTTCACTGGGTTGTTCGAATCTACTTGAATAATCCTCTGTTGGTTTACTCAAAACGTAGGTTTTAAGAAAAAAATTTAAAAAAATAGCTGGTGGAATAAAGTATCAGTGTGAATGATGAATTAACGTACGACTAACGCAGTGTTATCAATAGTGATAAATCGCAATTTCGTATGCAACTGCAATGTATTGGGTACTTTAAATTTTTCCCATGAATAATAATTTCTTTGCATCGATTATTTATAAAATCAATTTTTTAACAAGTAAATGAATAAATTTAATAAATTGCTGATATGTTGATGAAATACGATATTAATCAATACGGTTCGTTATCCGATATTCGAGTTTTCATCCAACAAATAAGATTATCCGATGCTTTTCAAATAAGTAACTGTACGCCGGATGCTTGATATTTTTCTTTCAAATTGCAATCATCCAAATAATAGGAAACTCTGTACATCTTGTGGTTTTATTAATGAAGGCTATTATTATTACGCCGTAAGCATAATATTGAATCATTACTTAATGGATCAGCTGGTTTAGGACAGTTTCAGTTTCGGGATTATCAGGTAACAGGCATTTGCCTGATCGTCTGCAAAGCTTCCGTGTTAAATGTTGCACATGTACATCATCATCGGCATCATCATTTTAAATCCTGCGTCCACACTAGAATTCTTTAAAAATCTACAGACTCCGAGTCTTGGCAATAAAGAAAGATAGAGAACAGTTTTTTCGAGTTATTGATTTAACTTCTATTTTCTAGATTTCCTGTGATTCGCTCATTGTCAGTCCCTTATATACAGGAAGTTTAAATAATGAAACGTCGATCAGGAAAAATATGCACATGCATAGCGTCTCGAAAATACATTTTGCGATCTCATTGTTCTGTGAGCGACTAAATTAATAAAAATTTCATATTCATCTTTAAAATTGTATGCGGTTACGTATGAAATACGCTAACCAGTATTGAACCACCAGCTGCCAGGCGTAAGGACTCGGGATCGTTACGGTCGCATAATGTACGATAATATTGTTGCATGAAAGGAGGCTGATTGAAACTTCATTACCGATCAGCCCAAAAACGAAACGAATATAGGTGCGCGAGAGGAGGATGTATTGACTGGAGTACCGGGGCCACTGATTAAGTTAAACACGCTATAGTGACCAAATACGCGGCTACCAATATATTGGTACGTATCACTGTCAATATTAAATTAATTATTTTTCCTTCATTAAATCTTTTAGACCTTTTTAAAAATTATTTTAATTATTTTGTCACTGCAGAGCACAGGGGTTCATTAAAATTCCTTACATATTTTACATGAAATTTTTAAGTAAAAATAAAATTTAAAGGTGCACTTTTTCAACAAAATCGAGTTCTCAGACAACACGAAATTAATTATGCAACAAGAATAATCATAAGAAAATTTAATTCTTATGTATGCCCTTATTAAGACGTTTTGTTTAATCGAACATCAGTTGCCTTTCTAAGCCACTTTTGTATATCAATATTTTATTGAGACATATTGACGCATTTCATGAAGTTATTCCAAAAGAGAATTGTTATTAAATTAAACAAAATCAACACAACATTTTTCGTACAACATGGTATGAAATTTTCAAGGAATAAAATAAACCTTTTTGCAATCGAATAGTCTTTGCATTTTTAAAATTATCATTTTTTAGAATTCAAAATCCAGTTTCATATTTCGGCTTGCTCTTTACGGGATTTTCTCTAAAATTATGCATTGAACCGTTGTAAAATCTTTCAACTCGACATTCAGTTGCTAATTTATTTGGTAAACCGCGATTCAGTAATAACGTAATAGCACAAAATGCCTCAGGTAATATAGAGTAAATAACTAATTCATTTTGCACATTGCCATGATGCACAACCCTAATTAACTAATTAACGCGATTGTTTCAGAATCGATTGTTAATTAGGGTAAAAAGGTATAAACAAGGCAAAAAGAGATTCTCTTTAAACTGATAACGAACCAATATCAAGAAGAAAAATTGTACCCGATAAACATATTTTCACACTTTCCTCACCTATAAAATTCACTCCAAAGTCAAAATTATTTTCTTTCGTAACAAGAAAGCAATGAACCAAGCTATCCGAGTAAAGCGAGCAGAAATCTCGGTATAAAATCGAGCGTTATATAAAAGCGGCGGTAGCATCAGCCGGGACTGGAGCGGCGAGGTCGCGCCGCGCCGGCCTATTCAGCGGCGGGCTATTTTCGCGCCCGTGATTCTGGCGGCGGGCCATCCTCGGGGGGTAAAACGGCGAGTCTCGCGGCCGCACATTATGAGCGCGAATTCCACTAGCGTCGATTGCGTCAGAGGGCCGCGCCCGGCGAGCCCTAAAAGTCGCTCGGGCTGCGGGAAAGCGCCGCGGCGCATAATGAGGCCATTGTGCATCGCCCCGTGGGAAGGAAAAGTGCGCCGCCGGCGAATCCGCGCCGCCGCGGAAATAACCGCCTTTGTTCGCCGCGGGGGCCCGGGGAGTTTCCCCCCCCTGGCTCCTGCTTTGAGGCGATGCGATGCTCTCCGCGGCGCGCGCGCGTACGTCGCACCGGGGCAACCGACGTTTCCCGTCGGCGGCGCCGATGTATTTCCAATCGACGACGGCCCGTTTATTCCTCGGGCAATATCCGCTCCTTGCAGCGCGACGCGGCCGCGAGAAACGAATTTCGCAGAGTGCAAGGCCCGCGGGTCGCCGGTTTACACCGAAAATTCAATATTAACATCCCCCTTTGAAGAATTTCGCCCTCGCGTCGACTGGCAGAAATTAATTCCCGCTCCGAGGCAATTACTACGCGCGCAGCGGTCGAGACGATGGAAATCGATCGGCCGAGGTTTTTTTTGGGTACGAAAATTTCTGACGTAACTTACGCGGTGAAAGAGTGCTCTCCAATTAGATTTCACTAACCTGTAACAGAAATTAAGATATTGGTTATTAATTATGCAAATTAATAATTTTTGAATGGTTGTTTTTAAGAATACCAAAATAGAAGTTCGGTTAATAGGTTGCATTGTTAAATTTAAAGATGTGCAGTGAACCTTGTAAAGAATGGATCAATTTCATCAAGTTTGCGTTACTCGTCTATCTTACTGTTTCTCACATTTCTAAAAATTACCTTTTTCAAATTCGCTTTATGAAGGCATTTTTGTGACACGTTAAAAATTAAAAAAAAAATCATAATTTTAGACTCCGGATCGATAGCTTTTTTTCATTCAAAATAGCATTGCTCCAAATCTCGATAATTTGCCTGAATGTTGTCTTTTAACAAGATTCCTCCAAACGTGCAAAAAATTGAATATTGATCACTAATTTGAGAGGTATTGAAACTTCTAAATATTATACGTATACTGTACTACTTTAAGTAAGCTAAAACGAGGATTAAAAATAACCTGCTTAAATAAATGACGAACATCAGTTTTTAGAAAAGCCAATCAATTGAACTGCAGCTTTTTAGAAAACTAATCAACTGAAATATTTCACGGCAGCTTTAAGGAAACAATGTCGTAAAAGCTGCTCTCAAATGCATTCGGCAACGTCGGCTCTTATAAATTCTCAATTCGCAGGGAGTGATCGTTCAGCTGTTCCCGCAAGAAAAAGGTTACATAGACTCGGAATTGTCGCGCACGCAGCACTCGGCAAGCGAGCGAGCTTCCCCGGGAACTTCGGGAAATATTTTACGCAAAGTAGCTTATATACGCTCCGGGGAAAGAAAATTGATCAGCGCCTTATGGTCCCGCACATAAGCGCGCAGGCGCGGCGAAAATATCGCGCGTCGGCTTCCCGGGCGAAATTCTAAATCACTCACCGCGTGAAACAAATTGCCGGGGGAACAGTCGCGGGCCGCAGGATGGAAAGGAACTGCTTGATAACCCAGCGCCTGGGCAGCCGCGGTAGAAAAAGCGACAGGTACATCGACTGTCTTTACTTCTTAACGGCGCCTTTGAACGTGGCCTTTTATATTTTCACGTGCAAGTCCGGACAAACGGCGGAAGTTCCATTATTTAAAGAGCTCAGCGGCAAATGTCAATGCATGTTTATTGCGTCTGTGTTATTCAGCGTACCGCGCGCTCGCTCCGTTGGAATTATTAATGCCTTCGCTGAATGCATGAAGAAAAGGCGCTGCTCGGAAAATCGTCTGTGCCTTCACCTTTGCGATAACTGTTTCATGGGAATATATATCGAAGGTGGTCTGGAAATAAGACGCAGAGGAAAATGAATATTTTTTGAGTCAAAAAGGATATTATGTACCTAAGGCGTAAAGTAGGTCTTTTTTTATATCGAGTGCGGTGATTGCAGTAGTGCAAATTAACGGGTTCAAAAAGATTCACTACAGTTTTAGGTACGTACGATATTTTTTGTGACACATATGCATTTATTTCCGTCTAAAGATAATCTTGTTTTCTTAATTTTGCTTTTTAGATCGTAAGCTATAGTAAGTGTGTTTCAAAAATTTATATATAATGACAGTCATCTCCACCAAAACCAGCCCTCAGTACTCGTCATTATCATCCTCGATCTTCGACTACCTTTCGCGTATAAAAAAAAGCGGCGAAAATCGATAAACGAACAGACGAAGAACGCCTTGTACAGCTTTGGCGGTGCGCGTATAGCTCAGGTGCTATATATAAAGAAAACGAGTGGGCGAGGAGAGTAGCTCCGGTCGGTGAGTGTACGGTGCGAATATACGTGGCCGGCCAGCGTAAAGACGCGGGCGAAGCGTCGCTCTGGCCGGCGGCCAAATCGCGCGATTTCGCGGAGACCAGGCCGGGGAGGCGCGGCCGCCGGGCGGGGATTTTGCATCGCTCGATCTGCGCTCGCGTCAGCTCCTCGCCTCTCGATGTCACGCCTGGGGATGCTGTCAAATTTTCCATTCGCCGAAGATGAGCCGCGCGCGGCTTGACGCTCGCAAGTGGCTTTGACACGTACTTCGCTCGAATTTTTGACTCGCTGATGAAACAGCCAATGTCCTTATTGAGCGCGAATTCTATTTTGCGCTATAAATCGCCTTTTAGATGAATTTTTATTAAAATTTGATACGAATGTATTTCTGAGGCGTTTGCTCGCGCGAGTGATGACTGTATTTTTACTTCTAATTCTTGGAAGACGAGGGTATATATAAAGGGATGTTCAAATTAGAATTTATTTTTTTAATTAGATTGTTAAAATGTAAATCGGACGTAAACAAAAATACGTCGCTTCTTAATAAATGCAATCCGAACAGATTATTTTATATTCATCTGACTGAAAACTCGGAAGTGCTTGACTATTACAGTGTCGAACCGTCAATATATTCGATAAAACAATTTTCTATTAAAAATTACCTCGCAAACTGCAATAAGGCAATTTATTTGAAACAATGAAAAAACGTCAGATTGGAAAAAAACATTGAATATTACAGTTTGTCAAAAAATACGTCAACCCGAATTTTTAAAAAACTATTTTCTTATTTCACAACGTTTTTTCCTTTATTTTGAACACCCCCGAGGCGTTTCTTTTTTTTCCAAAAATTCGCCAACGCTCGGTTGAAATAGTTATCTTTTCCTACGAAGAGAGATAATTCACCATTCTTAGCCTGGGGTAGAACATTTTTTATTTATACCTTTACATTTTACACTAAGGTCATAAAATAAGATCATAAAGGAGAAACTGGTTTTTCCCATTAGAATGTAATTATTAAATGTATTAAAATCATATCACGACGTGTCATTGTAAAATATAGATTACTTTGAAAAAAAATCCATAAACATAAATTAATGATTTGTTCCCTGGAAAAAGATATATAAGAAACTTGAATTCCTCGAAAGTATAAAATGGTTTTGTCAGTTAGCTATTGAAATAAATTAATTTATTTGAAAATGTATTTCAGCTTTTAAATCGTTTCGCTACTTACCTCTAAAGTTAAATAAGCGAATAAATAAAATTTTAGCTAGTAAGCATGACACCGGCAATGTTTCCCCGAAGCAACTAATGAATTTCGACAAAAACATACTAAATGAACGAGTACAATCGCGCTCGCAGATGCCTGCGCAAAGTGACGAGATAGCGGGACAGTCGGCGCGGCGACTGGCTTTTATGAACGTTTCTAACGCAAAAAGCACCGCGGGTTCAAAACGAGCAGCCAAAGAAGCGCGCACCGCCGCGACACCGGGTACGCGCGCGCTTATTAAATAAAGAAAGCGAGCCCGGCCGGCGCGAGATGAACGCGAAGGCAAATAAACGATCGGGTCTCGGCCCGACCGCAGCAAGGTCGCGACCACTTTGGCTTTTCTCGGTTTCTCCTCTCCTTCGCACTCGAGGCGCGCGCGCGCGCGGGAAAAGAGAAGGGAGCGGAAGCGCGCATGAGGGAGCGCGCCGCCGCCGTCGGCGTCTTAACGTGTCGTTGACTGTCCCCGGGCCCGAAACCCCGCGCGTGGGAACGCGAGTGGCTTCGCTCGCTTTCGCGGAGAGAGACGGACGCGGGGGTCGTTATAATATTGGGGATCCACGTGGAAACGAGCGCGAGACGCGAGAGAAAGAGAGGGGACGTAACGAAGGCTAGGTGTGTAGAGAGGCTTTACGCGCAACGGATTACCCACTGCCGAGAGTGCGTGCGTACTTTCGTCTTCGTTTTATTTCGTTACTTTTTTTCTTGCTGCCGCTGTCGTTGCGAGCAAATTGTTGTATTATTGTCGACGCTGCCACGGAAAAAAATAAACCACGGAGAGAAAACTTTTTAAGAGATTACCAGCAAGTTGCTGGGTTTTCTAGTAGTGTGTGGTGCACTTCAGTTGTTGCAGTTATAAACACTGCATTAAAATTTTAGTTACTTTTGCCTGCATTATTTCAGAGAGTATACTTTAGATTTAGTACACTTTATATAATAAATATCGGAAAATGTAATGTACAATTTTCTTTGTATTTTATTGCTTTTTACTATTAGCAAACTACTATTACCTTCTAGTACTTTGTATTATCCACTGTACAAACTGTTACGAAAAAAGTATAATAATATATACTAAAATCTTGGTAAAAAAAATTGGTAAAAAAATATTGAGAATTAGCATTTTACTTTTTTCTCAGAGAAGTTTTAGCTGTAAAATATAAAACTTATTTTACTTTCGCAAGTATCTGTACAAGAAACAATTTGAAAGAAATGTTGAATTAGCATTTTAAAAATATAAGACCGGCGAAATAAACAGTCATTACTACGTGGGAAGTGTTAATTTTACTAATTTAGCAAATTTAACTAGTGCGAAAAAGTAAGATATGCAATTTATTTTTTTTCAGTGGCCTGCAATGTTGAGTAACTTTTGAGATACGTAATAGATGTATGGAAGATTTAACAATAGTAGACAAAGGAATGTTTTCGGTTAATGTAAATTGACGAAATAAAATTGGCTCTTTGCGGGATTAACTTTGAATGCTTCATTGTTATGAGTGGAGAGATAATCGGTATACCAAGTTCAGTCAATTATCGAATATCGGATTAACGGATGGTAATTTCCAAAAATATCGTTCATTTGTATTTTGTTAGCGCAAGAATATCGTTCGTGATGAAAATAAATAAAAGAGGGAATGTTTTAAACCCTTTGTTACCACCAAAATTAACAGTAAAATTTGCAGTAGAAAAAATAATTACATCCGCCCGTTACAAACTTATAAAGAGATGTGGAAGGATCAAAAGACAGAGTAATAACGAGTTAAATAATAATCAATAACGATCGCTGTCAAACATCGCAATATACTTGCTTTTGTAAAATAAATTAGGGTTTCATCGCGTTCTAATTTTACCTGAGGTGGCAAGCGACGAGGTATTAATTTATACTAAAAGAAATAATCGGTCCCGATATATCAACTTAAATCTGCAATGCGCTAATTTTCTTCTTTAATTGGATGAAAACGTCTAAAAACTTTAAATGCATTCCTTAAAATTTGAACAGGAAAAAAATTTTTAAAGAAATCTGCAAATCACGATGTTTAAATGATTCATGCTCCCGTCGAATCTGCATAAAATGCTACCAAAACAGGCGCCGGAAGAGAAACAACAGCGCGTTTAAAAAGAGAGAATAAAGTACCGCTCGAAAAAAAAGGAGGAAACACGAGCGCCACTTTTCGCCGCCTCCGCGGCCGCTGTTTTTCTAAAACCGAGCACGCACCCGCCGGAAACTCGGCGAACAGTTTCCCCGCGCCGCGACCTTCTTTATTTCGCATGTGTGCTCGAAATCCCGATGGGGCGCCGCGAGAAGTCCAATCAGGCTTTCGAGTTTCGGCAATTTATCCGCCCCGGGAAACAAACCGATTGTTACCGCGAGGACTTGGGAGCTCGCCCCCGCCCGCCCCGCGAGCTTTCGAAATCGATAAGCGCACGTATAGGTACCGAGAAAGCCGTTGCATGCGCGGCAACATTAATTGTAAACAGCAGGCCAGAGAGCAGTACGCTGTGCGGGACGCGTGCGCGCGCTGAACTTTTTAAAAGGCGCGCCCCCGGAATTTATCGCGTGCGCGGAGCCAATTCTCCGGCGAAACTCCGCGGGGGCATGCCCCCGCTCGCCTGCGCTCGATTTCGACGGGCTTTGTTACGTACTCCAGGGCTAAGTACCGCGGCGCTATCGGAGTTGCCTATCCTTGTTTAAAGCTAAATTAATTTCTATATACATTGCAAACTTTCGGATCAATTGATTATCCAAAGCCGATCAGCGCGTGTTTGGGGCGTTATAGAATCAGTTGGGTTCTATAGATTCCGCAACTCATTATGCCGATAAATCCGATTACAGATTGGATTCCGATTTAAAATTTTTCCGAATAAATACTTTCCAATTGTCGGCTGAATAAATAAAAGTTGATATGAGTGATGAAAAATTAAGAAGCTTTATTTTCTCTATTACGCTACTACCAATAAAGGAATACCAATTTCATCCATATCTTATTAAATGCACTGCTAAAAATTCGGTGATTTATGCATTCCTTCTTTAACGCAAAGAATGTGTTTAAAATTAATATCCTTTCGTATGTACTTCCACATTATACACGAAATCCTGCATTAGAAAGAAATTTTACGTATAAATATTTGTGCAGTTTTCTGGAGCAATTAAAATATTACACAATCTTTGTGCAGTTTAATAATTAGTGCACAAATATTATGTTTAATTACTGTTTATTTCATTATAAACACAAAATAAATATTTCGAACTGAACGGATTTTTAACAATGCGGTACTGCGCTCGGTAAAAAAAGGCATAAATCAAAAGTTTGCGCCCAAGTCTGAAGGCCAATTTAATAGCCACTTTTCTTCGCTTTCCGCGTTTATAAAATTTACACCCCAAAGGGCGTAAAATGACCGATAAATTCACGCGAACGTCTCACTCACGTTCTTCCACGCCTGTACCAACTCAAGCATCGTATCCACACTTTGCGATGTTTACTCCGCTTCGTGCGGTTTGTCGCGCGCGATGACAATTCGAATATCAAAGAAGATTCTACATTCGCTTTGCTCCGCTGGCGATACCTCAATTGTGCGCGAATCCAGGGGGGAGCGGCGAAGAGAACGGGGGAGGATAGACGGAGGGCGAGAGATCCTCAGGATTATACAAGAACGCATGTGCATGCGAATTGAATGTCGAGCCGTTTGAGGTGCTCGAATTTCGAACGACACTCGTGTCATATTTCTCCTGGAGAGCGCATCGCAACTGCGAGCGCGGATGAAATCGTAAATGTTGGTTGTTGTGACAGTTAATAGCCGTCGATGTCGACAGCGCACCAGATTTTTTTTAAGGCACTCTTGGTAGACCTATGCAATAGATTTAAACATAAAAAAAGTTTTGTAGAGTGACGGGCTTTTGATAGAGAGCTTTACTATTTTTAATTTCATTTTTCCAATAATTACATACATTTTTCAATTTATTGATGTACATTTAATTTTTTTTTATTCAATTTTTATTATAAATTTAAAAAGTTATTCTAATGAAAAGTGACATTTCACAATAGCAAAATTTTCTGACAAAGTTAATGCAGAAATTTATAAATATTTTTAATAATTAATGTAAACTTACTACAATTACCGTAAATTAACAATATATCATTTTAAAGCATCTTTATGTACTTTATTTCTAATTTTAATTATCTTTTCTACTATACGGAACATGAGTAATCAATTTGGGTTATTAGTTTCACAAAATATGTTAGAACCGTACTACGAATTAAATTAAACTTTATTATAATTAGTTTAAAATTACGTAAAAGTTTCAGTTCAAAACTTTATTTTCAAAACAAACATAATTTTACTATTTCCGTAAAAAATATTTTGATTCTTCAATTTACGGATAGTAATTAACTTTTAATAGATCCCACGAACTCATCATTTCATATTTCCTTTCTTGATAAAAAAAATGAAGTTGAGAATCCACTGCAATTTATCAGCGTACGTCGCAAAGGACAAAGACTTCGAGATATTCAAATCAGAGGCGATTCACCGCAGATCTAGCGATCGCGCCGCGTAAGTTTCTCGCGATGCCGGGGAAAAGGAGGACGCGGGTCTGTACGCAACGGCGATGACTCTTGGGCGGATCTGCGCGTCTTTGTTTGCGCGCGTTATACTCGCGTCGTAGGGGTATTTCTCGCTAGTCACCCCCGGGGCTCCGGCGGAAGCCAGCCAACCTTACCGTAAGTGCAGAGTCGTGACGAGGGAGAATAGGCGCGAGATATCATTCGACTTTTAACAGCTTGGCTCACAATTTTTCCTCTTTCTTCCGTGTGCTTTCGACGTCTCATTATCGGAGAATTTATTAGCGCGCCTTTTCGTATTGGATTTGCTGATTGCCGTTTCACGGATTACAAACGATTTGATTATACCGAGTTTATAAGATTGCTTTTGTGCATTATTGAAGTTCTTGATAATCCGGGATCAATCAGCTTAATAATAATAATAATTCAAACATTTAATAAAGTAATGATTTCAATAGATCCGTTTAAAGAATTCTATTTTAAGTTGAATAATTAAATTTAACATTAAATATCTTCGAATTTTGTTTTTGTTATAATTAAATTTTATTAAGAAACATTTTGTAAACGTTGATGTAATAATTAAATTTTTATTAAGAAATATTTTGTAAACGGGATATCATAATAAATATTATAATTAATAATAGTAACAGAAAATGCTTATAATAAACGGCAAAGTAAAGCAGTTTAATTTTATTACCAGGTCCCTAGTTTGCTGTTCTGTGAAAAAGTATACTTTACTTACTGGGAGGAGGTAATACAAGAAGATAAAGCTTTTAGAACTTTTTAAATTTAATTTACTCTTACGTATTTTTATGCAGTTACGCACAAACTTTATCAAACTGTTACAAGAAGAAATTTTACAATAATTTATTTATGTAAAATAAAATATATCTTCTTAAATATTTACACAAAAACGAGTTCAGTTTAGATAAATTATTAAATTGATTAAGAAGTTTATTTTCCTGAAATAAAAGGTTGTACCTTGATTTAAGATGTGCCACTATTCATACGTAGGCTAAGAAGCACGTCCTGTAAAGTACAGCGAGAGAACGAAGTGCGACGCTCCTCTAATATAGTTATACAGATTGTTTAGAAACGCGTAATTAAGTTTTAGTTTCTCTCATTGCAGGTACACGTAAATATTTATAGTTGATTATTCACCATTCCTTACTTGCGTGTATGATAAAAGTGAAGCAAGTTTATCAACATCTTCGATAAACTACGCTTCTAGTTTGCACAAAAAACTGTACCTATCTGAAAAAACTGTTTGCCATAAGAGCTAAAAAAGTGCGTAGAAATGTCAGCATCGATCGCTCGATTCATTAATCACAAAACTCGCGCAGGGTCCCGCGATGGAAAAAGCACACACCAGAGCGGCTGGATCCTCTAATTTCCGCTCATTCTTGCGTGAGGCTCGATCAAACAATGGTAGGAGGGAGGGGGAGGCGCGAGCGCGCTAATTCCTCCGCGCCGCGATATTGTTATACCGCGAGCGCGCCGCCGAATCGCGCGCAAACACCGGCGGACCATTTTTTTCCCGACGGATACGCATAATTTGGGGGGACGCGTCACGTCAGCCCGATGGACCGGCGGCCGGTTGGCTGCGCGTTAAAGCGCTGATTGCGAGCAACGGCGGCGACGGCTAATTCGGCGTCCCTCATGCGCTTAATCGCAGGCGCCGCGTCGGCGTCGCCGCCGCCGCACACTCCGGCCGATATCCGTATTTACACGTGCGCGCGCATCGCCCGCTAAATAATTAGCCGTGAAATCCGCACTCATATCGCATACCGCGCCCGAATTATCTCACCCCGCGAGCTCCGAGCGACAATTAGATTTGCGCGCGTATGTCCCGGGCTTATAATGAATGTATGCGTACGCCGCTTCAGTAGCGCCACGGATCTCGTCTAAACCGGATTATTGCCTCTCTCGCTTATAACGCTCATTTTTCCTCGCTGATCAAAGATGGATTTGCTGGTATTGGTGGGCTTGTTGGTCGATTTGCTTGAATAAAGCAAATTCCAGGTTTGTAAATGTCATAGAAATGAGCATCAAAGAGGACTGGAGAGTAGTTCTTTTTTAGAAATATTGCAAATCTAGAAAGGAAATGCATTTTTTGATTTTACGTTCCTAGTCTATTACGTTACACACAATAAGGACGAAATGAAATAACTGGTAAAATGGATTACGTTTGACAAAAATACCAAACTTTAACAAGAAGCATTTTGAAAAAATTTTTTTTCCACAGTTCAAATAATTGTTTATCACTTTTTATTTTTGTAGGGAAAACACAGATATTGATCTTGAAATTCAATTTTCCGTTTCATGTAGCCATCAAAGTGACTTCGTATGTCAAACTCACCTATGCGTGTCAAAGTGTCTGCGTCAATAGCAACAACCTTTACTTTTGATTTTAACAATATTTTACCCTCTACAATATAAAATTGTATAACAATATTTTACCCTCTACAATATAAAATTGAGCCATCCAAATTAATTTTGATATTTTGACCGTTATTTAGACCCTAGTTCTTAGCATGGATACATATCTTTGCATAAAACTAAAGGAACGACTTAATGTCTTTACACAAATCATGAAACGTTTTTGCACTTTCAGTTATTCTTATTTTTCTTCATTTGAATTCCGAGTTTTTATCGAGTAACGGTAGCGCGCTCTTTTCTCCTTTTTTTCATTGTAGAGAGCTAAAAGTCCGAAAACCAAATCGCTTTAGCTTCGTACTGTTGAGACAATCCCAGGAGATCAATTTACTTTACGATTGCACTTCAACGTTAAACTTGCAAAGTTCAATTTAGCGACAGAGAGAAAGAAAGGGAGTGGAGAGGAGAGACAATAACGCAAGAGTAAAGCGCTAAAAAATGTAAAAATGAATGACTAACTGTGTTTATTTTAAATTAAATCATGACTAGAAAATAAAGGTCAGTATTTAATAAAAGGTGATGCGTTTATTAACATGACATTTCGTAGTATGTTTAAAAAACGTAAGCAGTTAAACGTAATCATTTTTTTGAAAGATTCACTGTGAAAACATATTAAAAACTGCTAATATGCCGATATGCTTACTGGAATGGAAACGATGCACTACAAGCTGTACGTACATACTCCTTTTTCCACCGCAAAAAATGATTTGCAACTGCACAAAAATTCGTTCCGTCGTCTAATTTTGTCGATAGCATCGCACTGCTTTTATTCGAAAGATGCTTATCGAATATGCAAATACCTTGCCAGCCACGGGTGCCCGTTTCATTTTCTGCTTTTACTCTGAAGATTGCACACTTTTTTGCGTTATTTCGCACCGAGGGTGCAAACTATGTCGCGCATGATTACTGCAGTGGGCAACGGTAAGAGAGAAGCGTCGTAGTTGCAATGTCAGCCGCGAAAAGGCGTGTCTCGCATGTGCACGAGGGTGGAAAACACTTACAGCTACAAGGACGAGCGTACTTTTCAATTATCTTTTGCTTTTCCAAGTTCCCCGGAGATTTGTTTACATAATAATAAGTAACGAATGAAACGATGGTATGCAGGAGTAAATATTGTCACTTGAAATTATAATCGCGACTGCTCAAATTTGAAAAAATAATTTCTACCTCCAGATGTGTTATTTTAAATAAAAATAACTAGTTACATAATTGCCCTACTATGAAGTACTCCGCTGAATGAAATTATTTTCTTTCTCTGCGCCAAGCGCAGTCAAAATTCTTTATTGGTTAACAAAGAGAAACGGACGTGCAAAATCACGAAAAATGCAGTTACTCACTCGTAAAAAACCACACAAATGAAAAAAAAAAGAAATAGAAAAAAACGTAGAAAAACTCCCGCGAGAGTCCTCGTCTAGAAGCGCCGAGTTAATTTGCAGCGTCCAAGAGCCGAGGGGGCGAAAAAAGTAGCAAAGAAGCTCACTCGGGCTCTTTCTCTTGCGGGAGCGACCGAATGGCGTTTCGCGCCGGGGAGCAAAAATTTCGCGGGACCAGTGTGCGTGCGCACGTCGACAGCGGGTACGTGCATGCACACCTGCGCTCGAACACACACACATACACACACGCACACACACACACACACACACACACCGAGGCGGGCGCTCCTTAATGCATGCGCGCGCGCGTCCGACTCGGGCGGAGCAGCGTTTAGGTTCCAGTGCTAGTTGACCTAAAATCCGGGTGAAGCTTGAGTAAGCGCAGCCACCGCCGCCGCTGTTACTACTTTCCGCAGCGCCGGGGCGACTTTGCCGCGGGAGCAACGGTAACGGCTGCAGCTTTGCTGAGGCGCGACAACTTCCCTCGCGCGAAATTTCACCGCTTGAAGATTAATATTATCGGCGACGAGAGAACTTTTCAAGGGACAGTGCAGAGGAGACGCGGCGAAAGCTTTTTTTTAGCGGTTTTCCATTTGATTTAGTACGAGTTAAGTAATAGTAATATGTTTAGTAATAGTAAGAAATGAATTCCAGTAATTTGGTAATTAAACAGTGGGATCGCAAATATTCACTTTGCAACGTTCCGACTGGACCCCTTCCCTCCCCCCTGGACCAGTGATACTTCTGAAGGGAGTTCGTCGACTGCAGTGGAGCTCAACTTCATTAAACTGAATTTAAAACAGTACAAAAGGCCCAAGATCAATGCAAATTGTAAAAGATGTAGTATGGAAAGAAGAACTGCGGATTAAATGTTAAAAGCTTGCAACATCGGTATGAGTATGGAAGGATCCTCAAAACTAATTGTATATGTTTTCTTATATTATTCTGCCACTTATATTAGTTTTTGAGACATATCTAAATTAAATTCATGACGATATTTGATATCAAGTTTGCTTCACGGCGGGTATATTGCATTGCATACTAAAAGCTGAAACTTTCGAGCTTGGTTGCTTTAATTTTTCATACCGGTCGAGCTATTAAAATTTGAACTACCTATATAAAGCGCATTGAAATTAGATCGATTTTATTTGTGGATAAATTTAGGATATCAGGTTTAGGACAGAATTAGACGATATAAAATTGCCATATTTATAAAATTTTAATGAACTTGAGTATACGCTCGTGATCTTCGCAACATCGAGGCACATATGCATAAGGCAACTAAGGCAAATTACGTTTGTCAACCAAAACCAGTTAAAATACAAAGGTCGTCTAATCTCTATGTATGAATAGGAAAGGCGGTTCGTCGAACTTGTATTCGATAATTTAATTTATTTTTCTATTGCTTTCACATTCAGTGATTTGTTTTAGAGTTTTGCCATGAAAAAGGAACATTTCACGAACGAAAGCAGCACATGTCGGAAACTCGTAGAATGTGCTTTTCTTGGCGTGAATTTCGCAAGATGCACTTTTTTCGCGGAGAGCCTGAAATATGCTAGTTTCCGCGGAAAAATGGAAAAGTGCTTTTTTTCGCTAGACGCGGCCGATGTACTTACTGAAGAAAAAGACGCATATCTCTGTTCTCTTCATTTTGGACTGATTCTCCTTTAGAGGCACGCCGCGAGCGTAGCATAAGGTACCAGAAGCTGTCGGGGAGCCCCTCTTAATTTATTCGGCGAAGGGGTTGGGGTAGATGGGAAATACGGCCTCTACGCCGGGAGAATGGCGTTGCGTTGCTATGAGAAGGCAAAAGTGGGAGGGAAGGGGGTTCCCGGAAGTAGGACGCCGGAAATATGCAGTGGAAGACTTCGGGGTCGGGAGAGCGGAATCTAGGCGGGAGCGAAATTCGTGCGGTGCCGCGACCGCGTGAGTGCAAAAAGACGCCGATCGAAAACCAATGCCGGTTATGAGGAGGTCGCGCGTTTCACCCGCTAAAAGGGGAGACGGCGCGTGGAAGCGAGCTGCTTCAATTAAGTTACATTCATGCAGGAACCAATTTGTTGACAACATATCGTGCAGTGTGTCAGATAGCTTTTACATCAAATGAGCGTAACCCAATTATTCTCCCATTCTTAATTCAGATTTGCTTTCTTCTGTTAGGAAATTCACGACGACAACGACAGCTTCAGGGATTTAACTACTATAAGTTACAAATAAATCAGCCGAGTGGTATTACGATATTAACGACTTGCATGCTCTTCGTTATAAAATATTACCTCCTAAAGTATAAAGAAAGTAAGAGGGTCGGATTTTAATACGATCAATTAGAGGCGATATTAAATTATCAAAATTAAAAGTGTGTGATAGGATCGATTGTTAAAATAAAAAGGTTTAAGTTAATTTTTTCCTGCATATGTCAGTCTCGCTTTAAAATTGTAAAAAAAAGAATAATTAGCATCGCAAAGTCTTATAAATGTTTCAGCCTTCAGCGTTTTTTTAAGAAATGAAAAAAGTGATTGAAACTTTATTATTTTACATGAATGTTTTAATTTCGAAATTTTTAAATGGTTCACGCGGACGCGTCAGTTTTTATAAATTATTTGAAACAACTGTCTACCCAATAATTGACGTTGAATGTTTGTTTTCCGTAAAACTAGAAATTGGGCGTGAATGTGAACTACACGAAATCGCCTAATGGTGGACTAAATCAATGCGGAGCTGCCGTCGGAAACAAAGTTCGCCGGTTTTCAGTGGACATTCGGTGAACTTGGTTTATGCCGGGACATACATGAGCTGTAACAGACCCGGGGAAATCGCGGCCTTTTCGGGTATTTTCCGCTCAGCTATAGAAGATTAAATTTATTTGGATTTAAACATGTAGCTGTAAGATAAATAAATTAATAATTAGAAAAGTGTGACTTTTGTGATTTGGATTTTTCCGGTCTTCGGTGTCTTTATTTACCACGGCAAACGTTCATACTTACTCGTTAATTAATCAGTGGCGGTTGAAATATACGCTCTTTATCCGATCTAAAACGTATCAGCCGACGATGATTAATTAGTTAATTCTTTTTGCATTAGTTATATTCCGCTTTGATTATGAATTAATTATTAATTAATACATAACTACCGAATAAAACAAATTACTATTGCGTATAGTATTTTATAGTTGTTAATATTTTCGGATTTTCAACAAATTTATGATTTTAATTAAAAAAATTTTTATTTATCAAAAGTACTTTAATGCAAGATCATCATCCCGAGATGCTGGTTTAAATTTATACGTATTGAAGAATGCATTCAAATGCGCTTCTAGCAGGAAACAGTACCATCATGCAGTCCTTAACGATGTGTTTGTACACACTCAATTCTTTCGCTGAGCTCGCGGGAATAATGCCGGGCTTTTCCCAGCTCAAAAAACTAGTTCTCAAATTAGGAATACGCGCGTGGAAAAGAACTTTGCTCCTAATTAATATTGCCGTGCGAATTCCCCGCTTCGTAATTACGCACTGCGGGTTCGCGTCTACAGTTCGTTCTCTATTTTGTCCTCGGCCAGTCAACGCCCGGTGCCTTTTGACATTTTCAGCTCTTCATTTGGAACAGCGCGTCTCGGAGAAAAAAGTTATAGTTTTTTAAGTAACCGAGTACTTCAAATTATTTTGCAAAAAGTCATGTCACATTAAAATGCTGTTTCATTTCTGTAAAGAACGAGGAAGAAGCAAAAGTAAGTTGGTGTGTGATAATTCGAACGATCATATGGGAATTAATAATGATCTGCTTGTCGAAAGCCCCTATTTTTGGAAATTCATATGAAACTAAAGACATAAATAGCGGCGTACTTTAAAATACGATAAAAAGCGGTGATTATATCGGCAATGCAGTGCATTATCTTGGAAAGCTATATATAATCGATATAACTGCGTTCATCGGATGCACTCTTTGTGCGATTAAATACAAAATTACTGCCTGCGATACATTTTTAAGATCTGCAAGCTCTCATTGCCTACGGGTAGACAAATGCTGTATTCAAAGTAGGAAACTTATACAAGAGATACGGTAGTTGATCAAACTACAGTAATTGGTGTACTATTACCCTACATTCAAAAAGTATAAAAAGAAAGTCATTGTCCGCTGAGAGTGCGCGTGAGCCGCGTGCTCTGGCAGTGTACCAGCAGCTAATTTTCGTCGTAAATAGCATTACACTACACCTCACTCTCGAATGCGTCGCTTTCTCCACTTTGACAAAAATAGTCCCTTATCTTCTTTGTTCTCTTCAACCTCTTGATCGACTAGAGACTCGTGAAAGCGCGCAAACACTTTATCAGCGAATACTTGAAAAAGTTACGCGTGACAACGCGTTACTGTTAAAAGCCGGGGGTAGTGGCATCGAGGAATTCTTTTATTCAAAATATTCATCGAGTAGTACGAGTGAGTTCTATTGTTATTTTCAATCTGCGCAAAAATGCGATATATACGTGCAATTTTTCGAAAATAACTTGCAGTAACTACTTCAACTTGTCACGTTGGGAACGGTGCAAAACACGCGTGAATGCTTCCCTAGTTAAATCAGCATAGTTCGGTTTTGATCTGAATCATGTTCTACGATTTCGCAAAATTCTAAAGGGTTAGATGTAGCAAAACCCAATACTAAAAACGTAAAAATTAGTGAGCATTCTATATTGTTTTTAAGATAAATATTTTTACATTGCGAAATTCCTTCTTTCGCATTTTGACTTTTATAAAAAATTGAATGTAAATATTTGTAAAAATAGAAAGAATAGAAAACCATTTGATTAGGAAAAAGTATTCTGCACTCTTTCTTCTCTTACGCAAACAATCATCATGATAGCGCTATGCTTTTTTAAAACTATAAACATTCAAAGTTAAGTTTCGCCTGTAAGCTTATTGTGAATATGTGGCAAATAGATAATATAAATATAACATTGTAAATATTGAATGATACATTTGACAGATAATTGAATTGAATTAATTAATTTAGAGGAGTAATGTGCGCATGCTTCCCTTTCCATACCAGCTTATACCATATTTCAGTCACATTGAATAAGTATTGCACTCTGTGCGACATATAATTAATTAAATGTATTTAGATTTGAACCAAATGACACAAAGATTCAATTTTTACTGACTCCTTAGTGCAAAGTGGGTGCTTCTCGCCCCCGCAAAACGATGATGTGTAGTTTAATTTTGTTCCCTGCCCCTCTTTTTAAAAGCGGTGGCAGGAAGCATTTAATTGAATAGCGGTTGAATAGCGCCAAATTCAAAAAGTTTTTGTATACATTTTCAATCTCAAAAATAGAAATGTATCACAGGTAAACAAATCTAAAAAAAAGCCGTTTACATTGCATGCGTGCGGTGGGTTTTCTCTGACTCGTTTTTTTCTTTTTTTTTTGACGCTCGTAAGCATCACCTACTTTGTGCAAGTTGTGTAGTGTACATTACCTCTGAATATACATTTCGCACTCTTCTAAATTCGTAAAAAATCAACACTGTCACTTCCAAGAAATACGTGTACCTACCTGCAACGAAGAACAATTACATACACGAAATAAGACTTTTATTGAAAACTTTTTTTTATAGTCTTTTGGGTAGACTTTAAAAAGCAATCTAAGAAGATGAGAGATCCGCAAATACCACGGTGAATAACGCGTGACGGATCTCCATGCAAGAATGGCATACTACTTCAAGGAGGGGGTGAGGACTGGGGGCTGTGACGCCCGCTCCGCTCAACTATTTCGAAGACTATACTGGAATTTTCGAGCACCCGATGCCTCTGCAGGGTAAAATGTTGTGCAATACTCGGAGTTTTCTCGAGAAAGGCTGGTCACGTGCACTTCTCCGATAGAAAGCTATTTCTTATATCGAACGAAAAATTAACAGTGAAAGAATGAAGGATAAACCAATATACCAAGGAACCGTTTCGCAATAGGCGAACTGAGACTTGAATTAGGCACGATGGGTGCAAGTTAAAGCGATTAGAATTGAGTTCGTTACTTCATGTAAGTAGCATCTTTATTTTTGGGACAATTTCAGTTTACTAAAAATTGCATGGTTAGGTCGTTTACTTGACATTTTCAAATGCATTTTACTTTCAAAATGTAGAAAAGTGAATTTAGACAGGCTTATTTTTTTCTAAAACAGAGTAACTTTTCTTTCTAATAGAGTGATTTTTTGTATGTTTCATTCTTTCAGATTTTGAGAGTGTTTTAAATTTAATTTATGATAATATATATTTTATCTTAATTAGATATTGTTTATTGGACTTTCAATTTTCCACCTCTCTGAATTTGGAAGACCCATTGAACTTTGCATACATTATTTCATTATATTTGAATAATTTATTGACAGAAATAACACAAGTTATAAAATGCTTGTTTAATGATCAAGGCCCTATTATGTATTTGGGTCACATGTGCAGTTTAATGGTTGGTCAATTCGTGAGTAAAGAGGAAATCTAGCTGTGTTTGAAAAAAATATTTATTTTAGAATTCATTTAAACATTAGAAATTGCGAATAATAGACATTTATAATATTAAACAATACATAAATGTCTACTACGCATCTGATATTTACACAACTGTATGAAAGTGTTAAAAAGGGTGTGTTTTTCAGAGCGTTGCCCTCTCATTCAACTATAACCACAAATTGCTCATTTGACCTGCTGCAGTACACCGCTTCCATATAGCCTATTCATATTGCAGCAACGTTATTAATAATTGCTGCCATATCGCATAAACTGATTTGTGTTTGGAAAGTCCAAAAGATCCGGACGTAATATCTATATTTTTTGCGTTTTCTTTTTAATCTACGTATAAACCAATGATGAAACGCGTCAAGACATCGAAGGCGATCGCCGCGATAGATTCTCAATGAAGGCTGAACACCTCCAAACGTCGGCCCGATTATAGAACGGCGACAATAAAACGTTCGATTTAACCCAGTTACCACCACTGCGAGCGACGTGAAATATTTTTGTGAGCGCGGGCTAGCGGCGGCTTTGTCCGTGAGTGCCGGCGGGCAGTGCGCCAATTTGGAGCTCGCAAACAAACGTGCGTCGGTAAATATTTTTAAAAATGACGCGTACAGTCCGGCGCCGAGAGAAGAAAAAGACCTCGCGCCTCCGCCGAAAAGTATTACACACACACACACTGGCGGAAGAAAGAAAGAAGGAGAGCGGGGGATCGAGCGCTCCCGCCTAGCAGCCGGCCCTCCGTAAGGTCACGGCGGCTCCGCCGCGCGAGAGCGGAAGCGAGGGCAGCGCACCGTGACGACGGGCTCCTTCGCCCGCTTCTTCCTCTCCTTCTCCGCTTTTTTTTCCCATGAGCCCCCCACCCGCGGACGCTATCTTTCGCGCATCGCCAGCTCGGCCCCCTCAATTATCGCGCCGGTTCGAACCGCTGAAAAAAAAGTGCAGAGGTGGCACCCGAGACGATCCCGGTAATCTAATTCACAGGGCATTAGGAGCGCGCCGCCGACGGCCCCTGGAGACGGGCGCTGCAGGTGACAGCAGGTGCACCGCCGTTACCGTCTAATACGGCGCTATTAGACTGCGCCGCGTTAACGCCGAGTGCCTTGAGGAGACGAGACTTTATGTGCGCTCTAACCGACGGCTGGATCGGATTAATTTTTTTGACGGAGAATGCGTCAATTTTTTTCCAACGACAGGTGTAAAATTGAAAATTGATTGTTAGTCCATCAAATTACTCGTACAAAGTGTTCCAAATAACTGAAGTAAACTTGAATCGTGTTATTTTCTAAGCTATTCTTTGGGTAAAAATAGAAAACCGCTTTATAATGAACGCTGTAAATATCACTGTCCGTTAAATCGAGTGCGAATATAAAAGAACACTGGAGGATTTAATTCTCTAGTACACAAAAATTCGTGATCGAAGTGAAAATTGAAATTCTTGTATGCATCAAGCACGAAATGTATAAAAGCCTTTCAGTACGCACATTTTTTTTAATACACTGAAAATAAACGCACGAATTTTAATTGCTGGAAATACATTTTTTAACCTCGATAGAATTTGAATTTTCATGGTAAGTTTGATTTAAATTAGGTACCATTTATATTGTATTTTAAATTTAATTTAATTTTTGAAGTATATACGGTCCAATGTATACAACAAAAAATTGCTTCCACTACGTGAATTAAATTTTATTTAACAGTGTGTGTATGCAGAAAAAGGATATAAAATCATTTCTGGAGTGAACTGAACTTTTAAGCGATCCTTTTTCACCTGGTGCAATTAAAATGGGTCAAAAGATTATAAAAAAAGTAACAGCTACGTGTAAAGGGATATAGTGTAATGGTACCTCTAAAAGGTCATATGCGTGCATTAATCTCCGCATAAAAGTACAAAGTTTACAAGAAAAGCACTAAAAATGGTAAAACTCAAATATCTGAAAAACTAAAACTGGAATAATTATGCCATTTTGCAGACCAGTTGCAATGTAATCTAAAGCATTCATAATAATTTTCCACCAGTAGAAGAGAGTTTCAATATTTTAGTTAAATCTGCAATTATATGTAAAATAAACATTTCCGCATGATAAAATACTTGAATTGTAAAATGTCACGGATCACCTGCTCGATAATAACAGATACTGAACAAACATTTGTTTATTGGATTTAATTAAAAAAAAATCTAGCGATTAAACAAATCGAAGGAACGCAGAGCATCCATTCGTAAGAAAACAAACGCTCGAGCCAGTGAAAAAAAAGGCGCCGCATCCCGCGGTGCACTCGGGGCGCGCCAACCCATAAAATTTAACTTCGCGCGTGTACGTCGCGAGTACCAGGGGCGATATATAAGTACTCGGCACGTATGCCGTGAAAAACGGCGCTCCGGGAGGACCAATTACCGGCGCTCCCGCAACTGCTGACAAATTCATGCGTTTCATCTTGAAATTTTATAAAGGCCACTGGGTTCGCGTAAACAAATTTCCCCGGGCGCATTTCAATTTCTTTCGACGTCCCTACAGCTGGTGTCGATACCCTTTTTTTTGTTTTTATTAAAACCCATAGATTATCCTCTTCGATTAAAATAAACTATCAGAGAAAGATTAAAGATGCAAATTAAAAGATTATCAGAGTTACATATTAATATAATCTTTGTAAATTTTTCTTAATTTGGTACTGTTTATATTCAACTTCTGTCCGCTCGCTTACATTTAATTTAACTAAGTAAACACTTGCTTTATCAACATTTACATATAAATAACACTCAGAGAATGAAAATGTTTGAAACCAATTTAATTCAAAATTCGCGTATATTATTTATCACGTGAAAATTTCTGGTACCTTTTGTACGCAGGTATTGTGCAAACATGTACGAATCGAGCCTCTTGCATCGCAGACGATTATTCAACAATAATATTCAGCAAATTATGAAATTAAAATCGATGCTTTCGCGAAACGAGTAATTTGCGCTTACGTTTCCATTTAAAATAAAATGCTACATCTCCTGCGCCACTGCGTTCGAGTGTAATAAACCAAACGTTATAAGGGTGCGATATACGAGTACACCGAGTACACGATTAAAGCGCGAGACCCCGATGCAAATTAAAAGCCGAGTTAATTGCAGCTGCAGAAATAAGCCCGGGGCTCTTGCTCCGCGCCCGAGCGCCGACCTTTTAAAGAGAGACACTGCGGGTGCAGGTTCGCTCACCTTCGACTCCGGGTACCAGCAGCTGCGAGTTGACGAGCAGCAACGCCAGAAGCCCCAGCAGTTCGGCCGCCTCCGGCCTGCGCCTCTTGGGCCGCACGACCGCGGCTCGCTTGCCGTGCCACTCGGCCATGCTCCGGTGGCGGTGGCGGGCTGCGCCCACTTGGAGGACCTGGCCGCCTCAGCCGCGGCGATGGCACGACTTCGGCCCCGGGTGCCGCATCCACGCGCGCGGGCGGCACGACCTACTCGCGGCGGCTCACCCCGATCGGCGTGCGCGCGCGACGGCCCGCCGGCGCATGCTATATAGGTGCGCGCTGGGGCACCCTCGGCGGTCAGCGGCCCGGCGGTGGTGTGCGGGGGTGGGAGCGGCGGGTTTACGCGGCGCGCGCGATGCGGGAGTGCGACGGACGGGAGGCGCGCGAGCGACCGGGCGCGCGGCGACGACACGACGGACTGAGCGCCGGGCCGGGGTCGGCGCGCGCCGAGAGGTGGCCAGGCGTGCGCGCGGGCGCCGCGAGTCGAGCCGCCGCGGCCGTCGCCGCCGCCGCGTCGCTATGCACCTGTCGCCCCCGAGAACCCGAGAGCCCATGTGGAGAAAGCCGCGGGCGCGAGCCCCGCGTGCGTGTGCGTGGGCGTCGCGCGCGCGCGGAAGGGGGGTGGAGGCTTCGGCGAGAGAGAGATGGCACGTCGCGAATTGAATTTTACGTTTGAATTTTGAGAGGATTTACGAGGGGCCGTGGAGGGCTGCCTGGCTCTGCGGCGTATATGAGATTTTCACCGCATCCGCCGTTCGCCTACCGCGCGTGGATGAGTTTTCCCCGTAGTTTTTGTTTTGCATGCGTATTAGTGCGCCGATCGCGCGTAATCGGCCTTGCAGTTTTCAATATTAAGCTGCTGGCGAGGCTGGAGCGCAAATATAAATTTATTGCATCAAGTTTTTCCTTTCGACATTTAAAAAGTTCCTCCGAATAATAAGTTAAATGTTTCTCCAAAAATCGTGTAAGTGCTGTTAATTAATTAAGGTTCATTGTTTTTGAAAATTTAATTGGGTTTATCCATGATTATATATTAATCACATTTGTTCTCGATTTCTTTTCAGCTTATAATCACGAGAATTTACTAATTGGGCAGCTATTCAAGCAGCTTTTTTATTCTCTTTTAAACTCAAAATTCTAAAAGTTACAAAGCAACAAAGCAAACATTACGTCAAATTTTAGTTTAATAAATATTTCTGTCAAATATTTCCTGGCGTTGCGGAGAGTAATTTTGAATGTAATAAACAATTATTCGCTTATTAATGTACTCCTGGTATCAATGTTATCCGCAAATTTTCTGTAACTCAATAATCGGTATTGAATGCTACGAATCTGACTGATATTTAAATATCGAATAAAAATAGCAACTCTGGGTGTAGAATGTCCATGTTACGTTCGCAAGCGGGCACTAACCTGGTATTGTTACACCGTCGTTGCATAAAATAATATTCGACACTCTTGTGAGAAGCGATTCCCTAAATCATGCGGTTATCAAATTCTCTCTAGCATGGCCATATCAAAATCTACTATTCATTTGCTTAGCATGCGTGAAATGAATTTCAATGTTAGCCGAGTTTAAAATGTTTCATTAAAGATCCCAATCAATTAAAGCGACCAGCAATTGGCCGCGGTTACAATTATTAAATAAAGAGTATATATTCCACGCTTGCAACAATCCCTTTCTACAACCTCACGCAGAAAAGATTATAGTCCGCCTCGGCGTCGGTAACGAATAAAGGAATGCGAGTCGGCAGGTAAAGTGTCTATATGTAAAATTCATACGCGCGCTGTAGTACAAACGGCGAAGGGTGGAAAAACACTCGTCGAGTGCGAATCCCGCGCGTTGCGTTCGTGCACGGAAGCGATTGCACCGGCGCTATAGCTTCGAAGACACTAATTCCGTTTCCCGTTTTTCCTCTAGCTCTCTTTCGCGCGCCACGAGAGAGGGTTCAACGCGAGAGTTCGCGCGTCCCAATGACGTGGCGGCTATTTATACGACTTGTGCGCGCTTTGGATGCGGACGCGTGCGTCCCTCCTCGCTGCGAAAAGCGGAAAACAAAAGCTGACGACGCATTAACGGTTGCTTGCCACTAATGCGAGAAAATAACAATAGATGTGAAAAAAATGCTCGTTTTCTTATACTTAAATGCCGTTTCGATTGTGCGCTATCTCTGCGGCAGGAGAGTTGATGCACTTGGAGTTTGATGATCCAGAATCTGGGGCGACATTTAAACCAACGTACAGTGTACAGTAAACTTTTACGTAAGTGTCTTGATTAAAAATAGTAGTTCCAGGTTGCAGATCATCAAAAGCACAAGATGGTATGTGCACAGATTATTCACATCTTGTAATATTCAGTTTCTTATCGTCTCTCCGGAATTCATGACGAGCTATGAACCACCTAATTGGCGAATCCAGAATGACGTTTTCATCAGACGAGTTGATGACCTCCACAACCACAATGACCTCTTCGGGCCAAATTGGTTAAGCTATATATTAGTATCTACCCCTAATATAGCCTTACATATCCGATCTAAGTTGAACAAATTTAGGTTAAACTCATTTTAACCTATCAATAATTTGAATATTGAAATATCGGTATTTTAAACTTTCTTCTTATTTGACTTCATGAATAACACTTGTAGACATATTTTATTCTGCCAAGAGGAGTGCAGTAAAAATGAAAAATTCATGAAACATCGATAGTCTCTCGAAATTCTGAAATCTGAATTTTCTTTTAAATATTGAAAACAGACATGTACACTCGACTGCCATTAATTCTTCCGGAATGTTTTGAGTGGGCATTTTGATTGGTTTTTCGAGCAATATGTAGCAATGCCATTGGCTAATGAGCTTACGTTCCGGAAGAATTAA